>VXBI01013445.1:303495-380484 GCA_013397375.1 Toxostoma redivivum | reverse complement strand
TCTTTAAGGTGAAAAATACAAGCCCAGCATGGTATCTTGACTGAGGGTACTGTGGAGTATTGAAAATTATGTCTGGTTTGAAAATTAACTACCCTTGTTGGTTTTTTAAAAAAATTATATTTATATTTATTTATTTATATTTTATTATTTATTTATTTATATTTAGACTTAGAATCCCTGTTCATAGTAAACTTGCAAATGCAGGGTACAGAGATATTATGGAAACAGGGTGTAATGGCTTTCAAAAGAAAAGGTTTCTGCAACCTTAATTTTAATAGAGCTAGTATTTGATTGAAAAATAACCATCTGAGATTCAGCTGAGTCTGTTGAGCCTTTTTAAAAGTTCCAACTTAGACTTGGCCAGGTCTCACTTGGTCAATGTGTGGCTTTTCTGGTTAATAGTTTGCTCAATGTCCTTACAGTTTTTCCTCCTTATTGCTTCTGCAAAAACACATAAGCAATTTTAACAGGCTACATAGACAAATTCCTGTAGACCTGTGAAGGAGAATCTTGCAACAGGTTCTCATCTGCCCTTTTCAACACACCTTAGTGATGTCTTCAGATATTTAATGTGCCTTATGTTTCACCTTTGATTTTCACATCACCTGCCCTATGATGAGAAATACATAATACACATGCACATACATAAGGATTCACAGAAGGAAAATATTTTGTATTAATGTTACTCTGTTGGGGCCAAAGATCCTGATTACTGACCAGTTAAAGTGAAAATATTTCGGGTTTACAACAATTTTTTAATAAGAATACCTGTGGCTTTTCAAATGTTTCTTTTCTTAAGCTCACACCACCAAAGCTGTTAGCAATTCTTAGGCACTGGCATTAACAAATTTTAATAGAAAGAACTTAAACACATTCCTCATATTGCAGTGGTAAAAATTTATACATCTTATAAAGGAATTTAATTTCCTTATGTAAAGTAGAATTTTACACATTGCTTTTAATCAATAAAATTGGCACAGTTCTTATTTTAAAAGGGCTATTTTTTCCCCTGAAAGCTGCCTTTTACATAGAATCCAAAAAATCAAAAGGGTCTCCAATTAAGAAAACATTTTCTGTTGTGCTGAATTCATGTTACCGTACTGTGAGCTCTGACATTTTGTTTCTGTGGTAACCAAAATCAGCTGATTAGTTGGCATGGCAACAGAAAAGATGTAATCCCAGCAGACACACTCTAATCAATGCCCCCAGCACAGATGGTCTCCGGAGGATCAACAAGAAAGAGGCTGGCAGGCATTCAGTGTGTCACGTGGTTGCTCTAGACTAGGCCAGGAAAAAACTAAAAAAGAACATTTCTCAAACTAACCAATAGCTTTTTAACCCCTTCACTGCACTTATTAATTGTAGGAATTTCAACTGCTTGTGCCTATGAAAACCAACTTTGGTCCTATGCCTCCTTGCTCATAATCTCATTCTCCTAACACCTGGCATCTTTAGAAGTGTTCCCCCTTTATTAACTACCATTTCTCAAACACGAGTTGTTGCTTTAAAAGAAACCTAAAGCTTATACAAATCTGGGCAATGCCTGATATTATTAGTAGAGATTAAAATTGCTGAGTTTCAAGGGCTTCACCAATAAAATCCAGCTGATGGCTGCACTCCTGGGAGAAGGAAGTGAGTAGTGAGCACATGGGGAGCTTACTGCTTTGGTGGTTAAGGCAATGACCACCTCTGCCATTTCTCTGGGAAACATAATCATTGATAACTGCAGAAAAACAATTTGCCTACACACAGAGTGGAAGTACCAGAGTCGGAGTAAACACAGTGAAAACAGAGACTTAGGAGGACTCCTAAAACTTTCATCTCCCTGAAGAAAAAATGGAGCATCTCCCAGGTAAACAAACAGTGGTCTTGGCATCGGTATTTTACAGCAGTTTATTTATGTCACTGAACTAGTATAAATTCTTTATACGATTTATTTGTATCTTGATAAAACAATTTTTAAGTGTGTGACATTTTACAGGGACCTCTTAGCCTCTAAAGACAAGCTGGACTATTCATATTCTTTCTACAAGGCATGTTCTGGCCATATTTGTTTCAAAAGAATTGGAAATGCCATTTTATATATTCATCCAATACTGCTGTATGTAGTGAGTTGCTCTAACTAGCAAAATGTTGAAATGAATAAAATACATTTGATTCTTGATTCTGTGGATTCCTGATTCAATACATAAAGAAAAGTGTTTCAGTCTGTTATATTAGAAGTTAGTGAATTTGCAGCTTAGAATTTTTTTGTGAAACTGAAGCAGTTTGTATTTTTGCATTAACGCCCCTCCTGATAGTTTCACTGGGTCAAATTCAGATATGATCCAAGGAGCTACACAGCCCATTGCAGCGGTGCTTATTATTGGAGGTCTGCTTTGTTCCATCACCAGTGCTGTGAGAGTAGTTTATCTTCAGGTACAAGATCTGTGCCCTTGGTATATCTGCTAGAAGTTAAATAAGCACAGCTGAGACAACATTTAGCTCTACCTTATTTGTGAGAGAGTATTATTTCTTCTCCCCTATTCCACCAACGACTGTGTTTTATTTCAGATTCACTCTTACTAACAAGTCACATTTTAAACATGCAGACATGAAACCCTCCTAATTTTCTCCCAGAATCCGTATCACATCCCCAGCTTCTCTACCAGGACACAGAGGTTTATATTGGCATCTGCCAGAGAAATTGGCAAGTCAGTCAAGGCTGAGGGGAGGTGTGCACTGCCAGGGCTGCAGCAGACAGAGAGACCCACAGCACATAACAGGTCAGTGCCATGGGAGGCAACTGTGGCCCCTCACACGAGGTGGGCACCCCGCCCAGTCCATACTGTTCATTCATCTTTGACTTGCTGCATGCTAACCTCCTTTCCAAAATAACAACACTGTCATGTGCTGCCATGATAAGTAAAAAAATCTAACTGAATTGAGAAAAGCGTTCTGTATTTACTGGTTTAAAAAACCCCAAACCAAGCCCCTTTTAGCTGCTACTGCATTGAAGCTAACACAAAGGGAAATGACACAAAAATCACTCTAGCGTGCTCAGCAATGAAGCAACTACAGTGTGTAACTTTGGCACATGTCCTGCACATGGCCAGGACTCACAGCTCCTCCTGAGCAGTGAGGTGGCAAAGAGGTGCTAATAGGAATGTTTGGTCTCTTCTCTTCTATCTGTGTAAGCCACAGGGGCTGGAGTGGGCTCACATGTCCTGGCTCACCAGTGCACCACACCAGCAGCTTCTTCTCCCTCTGAGCCCCATCCAGAGGAGATGGAGAGCAGGACCTGCAAAGGGATGGGAAATCCCTTTGCAACAGCATAAGCCATATAACCCTGGTCACGATGCTGTTTATAGCCACTAACTTAAAATTAAAACCTCCATGGTCCGGCAGATCAGGGGCAACACGGATTCTCCTGCTGCCCCTTCCTTTGTTCTTTTCTTTATGAAAAAGTTAAAGACGAACAGGTACAAGATGGAAAATCAGTATTTCCTGTCCTCATTATTTACTGTTAATATATTAAAATGTATTCACTTCCATTTTGAAAAAAGTTTACTGATTTTTTTTTTAATACAAGAAAATTTTTGGTTTAATTTTTATTTTTCACCCTTTTGGTACTGCTTTTTATTATGCATATATGGCACTCGCTTTAATTACAGGACTAGATGGGCCCTATGCATGAAGATAATTCACTATCAATTACAAATATTGAATAGTCACTAACTGATCCAGAGTGTGCTTCAATCAATTGAGTCCTTCCATTGACTTTATTGCCTTTTGGACTGGCATCCTACTGTATTATATCAGTATTTTCCTAGAGATTTATAGTCCTTGTACCAGGTAAATATTGCATGTAATGCATACCATCCCAAATGGTAGGTCCAGCAATGTGAAATCTCATGGCTGCTTTAAAATCAAGAGAAAAGAAATGAATTTAATTCACATAAAACTGGCAGTTCTGGCCTGGCATTATGTACTTCTCTTGCAATCTTTCTGGGAGAATTACAGGAGATACCCACACAATCTTCCAGTCACATAATTAATACAGAAAACAGTAATTAAATGGCTCCAAGGGTTTTCAGTATTAGAAATAATCTCAGTCTACCAGAAAAACTCAACAGACAATACTCTTCACCCTTATACAAACTGAAAAAGAAAAAGAAAACCAAGAACCAACAATATGCTTTATGGAGTCTTCCCTGTTACCTTGGTAAACATGGGTTTTCCATGCTGAGTGACCATGGTGCATTGATCACAGTCCACTGTGATGGATGAGTTGTGGTATGACTCTTTTGAGTGCTTGAGAATGTAATACAGGTCTGTTACACCTCCTTCAAAGACAGTGCTAAAATATCGAGGAATGAGGGTTCTTCCAATTGCTGTGAGGAAAATACAAAGCAGAATTCAGCAAATGCTCTAGGTTATAAAATCTCAAACCATTTGCTAACAGCACATGAATAATTTTAAGTGCAATGAAATCAAACTTTCATTTAATGAATATAATACATGTTCTCTCCCTTTTGTAAAGACTAAGTTGTGCCTGCTCCCACTGAAATCAATGAAAATGGCTGACTCCATTCAGAGGGAGTGGGCTCATCATATTTAATCTTTTTACATTGATGGCAAGTTAGAGTCACTCTTGAAACCATCTGCAAGGTTTTTTGTCCCAAAGTAATTATTACACAAAAACCCACATGATGTCAATTACTGTTGAAAGCTGAATATTATCCGTAAGTGTATAAATACAAGTGGTGAGTATTGACAGAAATATACTTCTACACCCAAAAAAGCAAAGCACTTTTATATAAGGGGGTTGTGTACACATATATGTTTTTTTTGCGTGTGGGCACGTGTATATTTATATATACCCACCCACACATGCACAGACACATATGCACATGCACCCCTGATTAAACAGGAGGGCTGCTACTGAGAAATCAGAGTACTGGGGATTGAAGGAGGACCTGAGAATGAAAAACTAGAATGTTATACAATATATGACTATGCACAGATCTATCTGAGATCTCTCTTTAGACCAGAATTTATGTTATAGGCTAGAAAGTCTGAGCTGACACCTGAACTCCCTTACATGCACCACTTAAACCACAAACTATGGACTGAAGCTACCAATTCAGAATTATTTAGTTGGGCAAAACTCTCACTGAAGCCACATCTCTCACTTCAGTAGTAGTGTCAGGTAAGTTTTACAAGGTCTAATTCCAAAAATGTAGTAGTGAGAGTGAGCTTCTGAGTGTGCTTCAGATGCACAAATTAGGAGCAGCACTGACATCAAAGGCAATTACCTCATATGCAACTGATCTCCTTCTCTACAGATAAATTTGAATGTAACCACAAGCCTGGTATAAGAGAACATTTCAGTTTATAATAGATGGATACTTCCATACCAAATGACTCATTGCTTTGCAAGCATTAATCAATCCACAGTAATTTTGAGTGGTGGATGCATAAAAATTGTCTCCATTTTACAGGGAAAAACCAAGCAATCTCAGTGATCTCTTGGAAGAATGAGGTAGAAAAGTCACCATCCAGAGGCAAGATTAGAGTTTATTAGTTCCTAATTCTAATTTGTCTATTAGGACTATGTGGTGACTCATGCCTCCCTCATTTGCTGTATACTTTTGAGAGTGATTTCTAAAAAAAACTATTTTCACTGAAATTTTGCCAGCATATGAACAAAGACTCCTGAACCTAAAGCTGCATTTGCAAATGGGTGTTGCAAATTAAAAAATAAGGAATTTTCACAGTATTTCTGTGAATACTGTTTTTGTTCAGTGCATTGCAATGTGTAATATTGTACAGGCAGTCATAATGCATATTGTAAAATGAAAATATGCAAATATAGAAAATTTGGACTTGTAAAAGCTTTTGCTGTAATATCACAAATCAATGTAGTTTAAAGTACAAAAACATATCACATTCTTGAAGTGGCTGATAATTTATTCAATATACTGAAAGACTGTTGTACAACCGTAGATCCTAAAAAAACCCACCCACTAACCATACATATAATGTTTTTGTATTTTAATTTAATTTAATTTAGAAAAACTGAAGTTCAGTGTATTACATAGGATTTAATTCATGGTTTAACTCAAATTTCTTCAAGTTGGTGTGGTATATAGTAAAAAGTGAAATTTACCCATCAAGTTAATTTCTTGCTCCCCTAAGGCTAATTAGTACAAATTAAATTTCCTGCTAATCATCTTAAGCAGCAAATGGGTGATATGAAAATACAGCATTCCTACTGATTGTGATAAACTTCTATTCATGTGACTTATGCACTGTATAAATATCTTGGAACTATTTAACTGCAGTTTATAGACTGTTCCCAAAGTAGCATGGTCATGTGGTGCTTTTTTGCCCCGTATTTACAGCTACAAAACATTAAAGAAGGCTAGAAAAACATTGAATAATTTATTCTTATTACTAGTAAGCATTTTTATAAAAATTATTTCCTGGTAAGTGTTATCTATGTTTGCCACAGGGATATGCTACTGTTAATAACAAAGTGGGAGACCAAAAGAATGAACAGGAATAGAGGTGCACACAAAGATGTGCTCCACGGAACCTCATTTTCCATGACAGATGCACATGCAGACCCTGCCAGTCTGCAGAACTGGAAATAACTGATGCAAATATCCAGCATAAATGTTTATAGCTAAATATTCAACTCCAGTAGAAACAGCAATGGAAACCTTTGTTAATGAGCAGACCTCTCCTCAGCTCACTGTTTTGCTTTGCCACGAAAGACTGAAGCATGTTCAAGGTTTTAGTTCTCTTCCTGAATCACTCAATGGCTTAAAAAGATCATTTCATTTCTAGGATAAACATGAAACTCTACAGCAATAACAAGGGGTTTTTGTGCAGGAGATGGAATTTCCAAGAACAACAAAAGGCTGTGGAATAACTCTTATGAAGCCTAGAGATCATCCCAAACTTTGTGCACTTTTTAGTGCAAAGGAGTATTCCTTGAATTTTTCTCTTCCAAGGCATAATTGTATAGATGAGTATGCAAGCACATACATGTGTGCAGTCCCTGTTCTGCTGCATGCATACATACAGTCCTTTCCTGAGAAAAAGAATAGAAACATGGCAATGGTGCTTTTCCTTCCCTGCTTGCAGTAGATGGATTCTCACATGTGGATGTACACACTCTGCCTGTGCCTGCCACTGTACATGTCAACAAGAGTTCTGCAACACCATGTATCTTCTGCTAGAGGTAGCAGGATACTTTCTAGGAGGACCCCAAACAATTTGAAGGTAGAATTATGGATACTTGTTGCAACTTCAGAATGTGATCCAGCCATCCTTATGCCCCTGAAATGAACTCATCCTTTGCAGAGCACAGAGCAAGCTGTATGCCAACCTTGGGTTTGCAATTCCCCAGTGGCAGTCACAGCAATAATGGAAAGTATAGTCTAATAGCACATCCAATTGAACCAGTGGGGCTGAATGAAGTTATATGTGCTACTGAAATTGGAATTCCTTCATATTTTAGAGCATGAATTTTAGTCCACAGAATACATGTTCAAGAATGTGTGTCTGTGCACGGTTTTGTAGGGCTCCTCCCTACCACACCACACTTCCCTAAAGGAGCATCACATGGAGCTTTCAAAGCTAGCACACAGATCTTAGCCACAGGAGCTCTGAGCTGAGCATTTGCAGGAGCAGTTTGAGTATGGAGAAGTTCTTGTGATTTCCTTTCTTAATGTCAGGGCTTTATTCTCTCTCGTCTTTTTTCTCACCCATGCCTATGGTCCAATTGTCTGTTTTCTCAGCATATGATTTGTTGCTTATCTTCTAAGATCACTGTTCAACTCCCAGTATCTCCTTATCTTCTCCTCCTCCTCAAATGATGCCTCTTTTTCTTTTGCTCAAGGAAACTCAATAACCTACCCTAAATCTACATGATTATTTCATTCTTCTTAATTAAGAAGGCCCAGTTATTTAGTCTCAGTTTCCTTGTTCTCATCCATGCTGCCCAAAATGACAACTTCACACACACTTTTTCAGTGCCCTTCCTGCCCAGCTAGGCTTCCACAGCTTCTTGTCCCAGTCTCCCTGCCTTAGCAGCCTAAGCACTCCTTCTGGATCTTGAATGTGTGGGTTACCCCTGCCAAATTCTCTCTCTGCACTTTTCCCCACTCTGTCTCCTTGTAACAGTAGATTAATCCCATCTTTCCTTCCTCCCTTCAGTGTCTCATCCGCCAGAGACCAGTCAAGAGAACCTCTTTCCTCTGTATCCCCTATCCAGCCAAACATATCCCCATTCCCTGTATTTTTCTCACTGACTTCCAACTCTCCTTTACTCAATCATCCTCCATTTTCTCCTTTCATCTCCCAGTTTCTATTTCTCTCTCCTCTATCATATCAATGGCATCTGGTCCTGACTTTTACCCTGCTTTTTTTCCCCTCTTCTGTTCCTTTTCCTCTACATTCAGGTCAAGTTCCTTCCTTCTTAAGGCCTGGATCCCAGGCACATTTTCCAGCAGTGTAGAAGAAAGGGTTTCCTGGTCTTGCATGCACGACTGGCTGAGCCTTCCCTGTGGGTTTTGTAATGGAAATGACCATGGTTCCCAATAGCCCTGACCTGCAATATATCGAGTTACTCTATGTAGTTGGCATGTGGATACCGCACTGAGCTATGTTCCTGGGAAGGGAGACCTTGGAAATTTTAGCTGTCAAATTCTAGTAAAGCCTGCACTGAATACCTGNAATAGATGGATACTTCCATACCAAATGACTCATTGCTTTGCAAGCATTAATCAATCCACAGTAATTTTGAGTGGTGGATGCATAAAAATTGTCTCCATTTTACAGGGAAAAACCAAGCAATCTCAGTGATCTCTTGGAAGAATGAGGTAGAAAAGTCACCATCCAGAGGCAAGATTAGAGTTTATTAGTTCCTAATTCTAATTTGTCTATTAGGACTATGTGGTGACTCATGCCTCCCTCATTTGCTGTATACTTTTGAGAGTGATTTCTAAAAAAAACTATTTTCACTGAAATTTTGCCAGCATATGAACAAAGACTCCTGAACCTAAAGCTGCATTTGCAAATGGGTGTTGCAAATTAAAAAATAAGGAATTTTCACAGTATTTCTGTGAATACTGTTTTTGTTCAGTGCATTGCAATGTGTAATATTGTACAGGCAGTCATAATGCATATTGTAAAATGAAAATATGCAAATATAGAAAATTTGGACTTGTAAAAGCTTTTGCTGTAATATCACAAATCAATGTAGTTTAAAGTACAAAAACATATCACATTCTTGAAGTGGCTGATAATTTATTCAATATACTGAAAGACTGTTGTACAACCGTAGATCCTAAAAAAACCCACCCACTAACCATACATATAATGTTTTTGTACAGTATTTTAATTTAATTTAGAAAAACTGAAGTTCAGTGTATTACATAGGATTTAATTCATGGTTTAACTCAAATTTCTTCAAGTTGGTGTGGTATATAGTAAAAAGTGAAATTTACCCATCAAGTTAATTTCTTGCTCCCCTAAGGCTAATTAGTACAAATTAAATTTCCTGCTAATCATCTTAAGCAGCAAATGGGTGATATGAAAATACAGCATTCCTACTGATTGTGATAAACTTCTATTCATGTGACTTATGCACTGTATAAATATCTTGGAACTATTTAACTGCAGTTTATAGACTGTTCCCAAAGTAGCATGGTCATGTGGTGCTTTTTTGCCCCGTATTTACAGCTACAAAACATTAAAGAAGGCTAGAAAAACATTGAATAATTTATTCTTATTACTAGTAAGCATTTTTATAAAAATTATTTCCTGGTAAGTGTTATCTATGTTTGCCACAGGGATATGCTACTGTTAATAACAAAGTGGGAGACCAAAAGAATGAACAGGAATAGAGGTGCACACAAAGATGTGCTCCACGGAACCTCATTTTCCATGACAGATGCACATGCAGACCCTGCCAGTCTGCAGAACTGGAAATAACTGATGCAAATATCCAGCATAAATGTTTATAGCTAAATATTCAACTCCAGTAGAAACAGCAATGGAAACCTTTGTTAATGAGCAGACCTCTCCTCAGCTCACTGTTTTGCTTTGCCACGAAAGACTGAAGCATGTTCAAGGTTTTAGTTCTCTTCCTGAATCACTCAATGGCTTAAAAAGATCATTTCATTTCTAGGATAAACATGAAACTCTACAGCAATAACAAGGGGTTTTTGTGCAGGAGATGGAATTTCCAAGAACAACAAAAGGCTGTGGAATAACTCTTATGAAGCCTAGAGATCATCCCAAACTTTGTGCACTTTTTAGTGCAAAGGAGTATTCCTTGAATTTTTCTCTTCCAAGGCATAATTGTATAGATGAGTATGCAAGCACATACATGTGTGCAGTCCCTGTTCTGCTGCATGCATACATACAGTCCTTTCCTGAGAAAAAGAATAGGAACATGGCAATGGTGCTTTTCCTTCCCTGCTTGCAGTAGATGGATTCTCACATGTGGATGTACACACTCTGCCTGTGCCTGCCACTGTACATGTCAACAAGAGTTCTGCAACACCATGTATCTTCTGCTAGAGGTAGCAGGATACTTTCTAGGAGGACCCCAAACAATTTGAAGGTAGAATTATGGATACTTGTTGCAACTTCAGGATGTGATCCAGCCATCCTTATGCCCCTGAAATGAACTCATCCTTTGCAGAGCACAGAGCAAGCTGTATGCCAACCTTGGGTTTGCAATTCCCCAGTGGCAGTCACAGCAATAATGGAAAGTATAGTCTAATAGCACATCCAATTGAACCAGTGGGGCTGAATGAAGTTATATGTGCTACTGAAATTGGAATTCCTTCATATTTTAGAGCATGAATTTTAGTCCACAGAATACATGTTCAAGAATGTGTGTCTGTGCACGGTTTTGTAGGGCTCCTCCCTACCACACCACACTTCCCTAAAGGAGCATCACATGGAGCTTTCAAAGCTAGCACACAGATCTTAGCCACAGGAGCTCTGAGCTGAGCATTTGCAGGAGCAGTTTGAGTATGGAGAAGTTCTTGTGATTTCCTTTCTTAATGTCAGGGCTTTATTCTCTCTCGTCTTTTTTCTCACCCATGCCTATGGTCCAATTGTCTGTTTTCTCAGCATATGATTTGTTGCTTATCTTCTAAGATCACTGTTCAACTCCCAGTATCTCCTTATCTTCTCCTCCTCCTCAAATGATGCCTCTTTTTCTTTTGCTCAAGGAAACTCAATAACCTACCCTAAATCTACATGATTATTTCATTCTTCTTAATTAAGAAGGCCCAGTTATTTAGTCTCAGTTTCCTTGTTCTCATCCATGCTGCCCAAAATGACAACTTCACACACACTTTTTCAGTGCCCTTCCTGCCCAGCTAGGCTTCCACAGCTTCTTGTCCCAGTCTCCCTGCCTTAGCAGCCTAAGCACTCCTTCTGGATCTTGAATGTGTGGGTTACCCCTGCCAAATTCTCTCTCTGCACTTTTCCCCACTCTGTCTCCTTGTAACAGTAGATTAATCCCATCTTTCCTTCCTCCCTTCAGTGTCTCATCCGCCAGAGACCAGTCAAGAGAACCTCTTTCCTCTGTATCCCCTATCCAGCCAAACATATCCCCATTCCCTGTATTTTTCTCACTGACTTCCAACTCTCCTTTACTCAATCATCCTCCATTTTCTCCTTTCATCTCCCAGTTTCTATTTCTCTCTCCTCTATCATATCAATGGCATCTGGTCCTGACTTTTACCCTGCTTTTTTTCCCCTCTTCTGTTCCTTTTCCTCTACATTCAGGTCAAGTTCCTTCCTTCTTAAGGCCTGGATCCCAGGCACATTTTCCAGCAGTGTAGAAGAAAGGGTTTCCTGGTCTTGCATGCACGACTGGCTGAGCCTTCCCTGTGGGTTTTGTAATGGAAATGACCATGGTTCCCAATAGCCCTGACCTGCAATATATCGAGTTACTCTATGTAGTTGGCATGTGGATACCGCACTGAGCTATGTTCCTGGGAAGGGAGACCTTGGAAATTTTAGCTGTCAAATTCTAGTAAAGCCTGCACTGAATACCTGAGAAAGGGTACCTTTCTTTTCCCCCAAATATATTTGAGATCTGTTATATTTAGTCAGATTTCCACAAAGAGGACAAAGGGATACCCCTACCACAAAGCTGAGCAAGCCTACTCCAAATCATACAGATTTTTAAACATTTTAAAAAAAACTTGCAATACTTTCATAACATGGAAAAAATGCTATCATCTATATAAATAATAACAGGCTTTTATGTCTCATTACCCAAAAAAGACCGTTTAATACTGTGAAACGTGACACCCTCCATTGCAAGACACTGTACATACTAGAAAAAAAAATCACCCGCTCCTCAGGCATTAATTCCAGATCACTGGAATGCTGCTTTAAATTATCATTTTGTCCTGGGCAGCATTCCTCCCTAGCTGAAGAAGGATTTCTTATGAGAAGTGGGCACTGCCACGTAATCTTTGCTTGATTCTGCCAGCAGTTGCCCATATAGCAAAGCAAAATGACAAAGATCAGCTGGATTTAGCAACAATAGTTATTTATATGAAAATGTCTTTAAGAAATGAATATTTTNCGAATATGAGTGGTCCAGAAATCAATTTATTCAATCTATGAACATAGGCAAGAAGCTTTATAGGTTAGTAACAGTTAAGAAGGGATGCACTGAGGTCACACTCCTGCTTTTTGGCCTGGGCATGCAACCATGATGATTAGGATGTCCCTCTCTCACCATGTACCTTTACTTTATTTTCCCTTTTAGATATGTTTGCTTGAGGTTAAAACAATTCTGTCAGGAATATGTTTAACTCAAGAATTATTTTTCCATCCCAAACTGAGCCAAAAAGTCCAATGATCTCCAGATGGGATTATCCATAACTTGTGAAGTTCAGGGTAATTCCAAGCCTCAGATGAGCTATGGGTAGAAAGCCAACTGAAAAAATAATTCACATTATAATTTTGGTACCACCACACAGTGTGGTGGTAATGGTACTGTTGGATGGTTGGGTTTTTTTTTCCCCATGGAATATTTGAGTAAAACAGAAAGTAAACATGTTTTTCTAGCTCACAGGAAACTGGTATTATTTGTGGGCTAGGAATAGTAGAAGAACATTTCCTCCTTTTGTGTGCCAAAGATAGGTTGTCAAAATCTCAATGCCCCCTCTGCAGAATGAAGGGTCATGACCTCTTTGCAGAAGCAGGGCTTGATAGCAAACCCCTCCTTGCTCACTGAACTGCTCATGTGTTGCATTTACAATACAAGCTCTCAGGATCAGACATTTGGATTTAGCATATATACCAAGTAAAATAACTGCCAAGTTGGTGTAGCAAAGAAATGATGGAAGTGTTAATCAGTGAAATAAAAATATTGGTTTTATTGCTTTCAGGCTGTTTTGGTTTTTTTTTTTACAGCTTGAATCCTGTCAAGTCCTCTGTCTTTAATTAAAGCTAGGTTATAAAATAAGTAATAAAAGAGAAAAAAATAAACCCAAAAATATAAAAGATAAAAAGCCTTTTAAAGTTCCACAGAATCAGCAATGGAATGAAAAAAAACACCCTCTGCTTATAGCTCAAAGGAGCTCTGGAAGCTCTGGTGCAGCCTGCAGCTGATTATCTCATCAACATGCTATAGATGGCTTGAGGAACTCTGCTGGTTGGGGCTGTGGGGTTTTTTTTGGCTCCAAACACAAAATGTTGAGCTGTCCCATAAAGCTCTAGGCAGACTATGAGAGTCTCTTGCTTGAGAGATTATCACAGTTGGATCTCAGTAATTAAATGGAGATGTAACTAACTCTCCTCAGCCAGATGCAGGGACTAGAGAAGCCAAGAGACAACAGCCCATTGATTGCAAATGAACCTTCCTGGGCACTGAGAAAGAGAGCATGAGCTTTCTGTTAATTGTTAATTGACATCTGTGGGCATGACTAACTAACATCTGCGTGGGTCAGAGCTTGGCATGTTCATTTACATATGTTGCTGTAACTGAAGTAAACAAATCAGTGCACACAGAGCAAAATTTCATGGAGTTACACAGTGATATCACTGCTGTTGCTCTGCCTACACTTCTATTTGCCCAAAATTGTCCCAGTGGAAGAGCACATCAGCTGTGCTCTCTTCCAGACACAGTCCATCTGGCTGGGATGTGGAGGGAGGGATCCCTCTCTGAAGCTGGACAACAGCAAATCTCCAGTTTCCAGCACTGTGGCCTGCTCTCTGGAAGAGCTGCAAGGCAGGATGTTCATGGGACCGCTCCTCCACCTCTGTAAGACTGTATCTGCCCAGTGGATTCAAACTCAGACAACACAAATCTGTTAATTCCTAGGAAAAGCCACTGTCAGATTTGATAGTGTGGCACAGAAGGCAGTGAAAAGACAGTCTAATAAGTCCAAATTCTGTCTCAGAGACATGTGGACCATGTTGATTAAACCACCCACATGTATCCAAGGCAAAATCTGGCACACACAGACCTGTCCTTTTTTAATCCCTATCTAGTGTGTAAGATTAAGATTCTAACATGTAGGTTACTTTCAGAATAAAAATTAGAATGCATGATTAATTTCCACTTACAGAAATTTCTGTTTATTTATACTAATTAAGTATTAAGTAAAAGTAATACTTTTACTTAAAAAAAAGTAAAAAGCTTTACTTTTACTTTAAAAAGTAAAAACTACAAAATCTATACAATAGTAATAATGATAATACTAGAGTACATTAGTGTATTTTTAATAGTATTATACTAGTAATATGCTACATTGTATTTACACATTCAGAAAACATCTGCATAATCTACACACATAAATTTTAAACACCATGCAATTTGGAAGAGAATGGAAGAAGTAGCCCCATATTGCAAAAGCACACCTTTTGAGAAGTAAAATTAGTGTATTATATATATTCTTCCCATGTACTTAAAGTTATGCTTTTATTTTTAATTATCTACACAGCACCTTCTGGATATTGTGGAAAACTAATGTTTCTAACCAATTTGCCTTTGTTCTCAATTTCGTGTCAAAATTACAAAGTGGGATGTGTAACATGGATCAGTGAGTCAGCTGAATCCTTCCCACAATCAGAACCCAATGGTTTTGTTTAGATCCATAACACTTTCATGGTATCTGCAGTATCTTATTTGTTTTATATCAACAAAATTGCCTACAGTTAAAGGCTATATAACCCAAAACATTAAAGATTATAAAGTTGCAAATGTATAGGTTTATTCTCTCCAATTCCTTCTAGCCGGTGTAATTCAATCATTGTGTTAGGTCTGACTGTGCCTTTTCTCCAGTATTTTCTAACAACATTTTACCCTGGTGAGGATTTGCGTGTAAAATTTGATTAACTTGACAGTGTATTTCCTTTTCTTGAAAGTGTAACCAGAACTTCAATCCTCTAAAACACACTTGAGTCAAGAGCAAGTAACAGAAACTATGACAATGAGAACTCAGCTTTACTCCCTGCACCTTATGACCCTTATTCTCAAGACACATAATCTGCAACTCAGTCTTAAATCCTTGATCCCTCTGAAGAAAGACAATATTTCACTATAATTCATTTTAGAAAAAAACATTCAGAAAATAACTATAAAATCCTCTATATGTTTCAGCACAAAGTTAAACTGCATGAGAATAATTTTTAATTAAGGTTCAGCCAGCCAATAACAAAATCTCCTACCAACCTTTTTCTTATTACACTGGCAGCTGACCACCAGTCTTTAAAGAACTGCTCAGTACAAAATTCATTAATCAGATTTTGAGTATTTCAGCCTCAGCCTAAAAGAATCTAGACCAGGGAATGTAGTGAGCAAGCAGCAGAGTCCAAGATCCCTTTCACAGGATAGAACCTGGACTTGGAGAGCACCTCTGGAAATCATCCCACCCTCCACTCAGAGATCTGCAGTGGCTTGTCAAGGGCTGTGTCCAATTGAGTTTTGAGTATCTCCAAAGCCTTCACAAGCTCTCTGGGTAACCTGTGCAAGTGTTTGACCACCTTTGAAAGAAAACAGTTTTTGTTGTGTTTAAATGGAATTTTCTGTGTTTCAATTTGTGCTCACTGCCTCTTGCATTACACTGCACAATACTGGAAAGTCTGATTTTATCTTCTTTATTCTGTCACCATCACATATTTACACACATGCCTGGCTTCTCCAGGCTGCAGAGTCTCAACTCTCTCAGCCTCTCCTCATATTGCAAATCCTCCAAGTCCTTAATCATATTCACATCTTGTTTCTGGATGCACTCCAGTATATATATCCATTTCCTGCTTCAAAATGGTGAGTCCAAACTGACTGTCCTACACCAGATCTGTCTCTCCAGTGCTGAGGGAAAGATCACCTCCACCACCTCTCTCAAACTCTCCCTCATGCAGGCCAGGAGGCTGTTGATTTCTTTGCTGCAGTGGCACATTGCTGGCTCACAGTCAACTTCAACTCTCAGCTCCTTTCCTGCAGGTCTCATAACCAGTGTCTCAAGCTGAAGCACAAATAGCAGAGCACCAGCCCAGCACAGTTCCGTACCAGCTTCAAGCTTTAATTTTTTTCTCTGTATCCATTGACAACACTAAGTACTTAGGGAGCCTGCTACTCGATCCTAAAATGAAAACTCAGAGCCCATAGAATTTATTGTTTAAACAACTGAATTAGATTTCTGATAGTACAGAGCAGGCCAGACCCTTACATGACATCAAAAAATTCAGAATTTCTCATGGCAGGCAGATTTATCAGGAAGCATACAGTCTAAGCTGATTTTTTTAGTCTGGAGGTGAGAAAGGGGTGGGTTGCCCTATTCTTGTTCCACAGACAAAAAGACATACCTTAGATGAGGAAGCTTCAGTTTTAACTCTAAAACTTCCATGTGTTATAAATCAAAACTACCACTTCCATGATGAAAATTTAGAAAAGAGAGTATTTGTGTTTGCATAAAATTTCTACATTCTGAATGCAAATAAAGCCAGAACAAGCAAGTTTGCCTGCTTGTAGTATACAGCCACTCACACTTCAGTCTGTGCTAATCATTCAGTTTGAAGAAAGAGTAGTTCAGTTAACTTTGTTGAACAACTGCAAAGGAGAAAGTTTTAAAAGCAAACCTAAGAGGTTATTCACAGCTGTATGACAAACCACTGTCAAAACATAACAAACCATAACCAAACTCAAGCAGAAAATGACAAATGTAAGACCATAAAGATGATGGCAATCAGGCATTTTAGATAAACAAATGCAATCTGTAGCAGCATAAAGGACCAACGCAGCAGAGAAAATGATACCCAGAAAACTTGTCTCAAGAAATAAAGGCAAAACCATAAAATTCAAATGACAGGACACCAAAAGGAAGGGACAAAAACCAGGGAAACAATCCAGTTGTATTAAATCAAGCACACCCTTGATCCCTGACTTCATCTGACCTAGCAGAATGCTAAACATGGAAAAAAAAGAATTATGTAAAAACATAAGCAAAGCGATGTTAAGATAAAGTGATATTTGCCATACCCTCACATACTGCCACAATCCTTTTAGGCAGGTACCCAAGCTGGTCTGAACCAGAACCTAGACAGAGACCTCAAAGCCAAAGCTTGGTTGCTGCAGAAAAAAGGTGTCTGCCTTTCTGTGCTGTCTTCATGCTGGTGGTGGGTTAAGGGACCAACCCACATATTTCATAGCATTGACTTGATTCATCTTTTATTGGCTTAAATGAAACAATTCCATGAAAATTAGGCAATTCACTAGAACCACACCAATTACCATGTGCTAAGAACTTGGTCATTATGCCGGGGATCTCCCTTGCCTTCCCCCTTCCCACCCCCAAATGGCATAAATATTCCAACTATTGCTATGAAAGCACATAGGAAGATCTGTTGGGCTATGTTTTCTGGAATGAAGTTGTTCTGGAGACAGATGCGTACAAATATAATTCTACCAGTTTCTCATCTCCACTCTCTCGTCTGAGCCATGTTGAGATGGGAAGCTGAGGAAAAAAAAGTCTTACGTGTATTCTAGAAATACTGTTAATATGCAGCCTATATGAGGGAAGATTAAACAATCTGATCTGAAAAATGCATGTCACTTTCACCCTTAGAAACTTTGGAAGAGAAGCTGTGAGTGACTGAGACAGAGTACCATGTGTAGTGGAGGACTTTTCCACTTCTAAAGTTCCTGATTTTCATCCAGGCAAAATCAGCAACATCACACACCTTCAATTAGCTGCAACTTTGATAAATTCTATTTTTGGTTTCAATCCAGTTTGTATCTGCCAGAATAGCACCTCATGTCATCACCACCATGCCCGATGAAAAGCCTGAGGACACCATTCATGATGTGAAGTCTGAGGACAAGCACAGGCTGTTGAGACCTCAGAGGATTTAGCTCAGATAGAATTTACTATTTTTCTTTGATGCATTCTGCAGCTCTCTACAAGCTTCCTTCCACTGAGAGATAGCAATATCAGTACTTATGGCAGCTAATGTAAGTAGTTAAAGGTATTCCTTCACTGTGGTTAGTACAGTGCAAACATAGCCATGGATGTTTTTGTAAGGCATATTGTAGGCAGACCTCAACTTACCCTGCTAACACTCTGAGTAATCCCAAAGCTACATATTTGCATAGCTTGGCATCAGGTCTGAGGAAGCAATTCCTGTGAAGAAGGAGCATATACTGGTTTGGGCTCTATTGGTCAGCTTGGTGTGTGTGGGGAAAATAGGCTCATATAGGCATTTGCCTCCTCAATATTGTAGAAATTCTTTTCCTGGCAAGACAGAAACCCACAGGCTGCCCATGTGAAGGAGAAAGATAGTCCTTCCCCCCAGCACAGGAGGTTGTGCTCAACCATTGTCAGTCAAGCATCACAGCATGATCCACATTCAGGTGAAAAATATCAGAGGTGAAATAGGTTGATACGTGCATCAAAGGGGAGATAACGTAGTGGGGAGTGTGTCTGGAGAAACTGGTGGGAGGTGAAGGGTTACAGTGACATGATAAAAGATATACACGGCATTCTCAAAATCCTCAAAATGCATTGAGCACATGTGGATTGATAACCAGCATGATTTTTCTGGTAATGTTATGCAGTAGACGTATGAACAATATCTCACCAGTGGATAATATCAGTTGTCAGTTATATACATGTTTTATAACAACCAGAACACTCTTTTTCAAAAAGCTGTTGGTGGTTGGCTTTGATTTTTTTTTTCAGCAGCAAAGCTTGCTTTCCCATTCTCTTTCTCTTTCAAGCTCATGGAAGCTAACTGCAGAGAAAGTAAAAATGGTATTGAATACAGCAGATAAGATAATTAGAAAAATAGTCTATTATTAATAAATGTTTTGTTGGTTTTAAAAATGTGCCTTGTTTATTATCCTTAAAATGAAGGCAAGTGCCCTGTGTTCAGTTATACAGATCAGATGTCTGACAAAATAACACAAAATAATAGAGAAGCACTTTCAGAAATGGGCAAGTCATGCAGCAGGCTTATAAGCTTCAGACAGAACACACGTTATGCATAGTTTTGATAAAATTTTATGCAAGTAATGCAAAATGCTCTTAACTCAAAAAAGTCAGTAATAAGTACTACAACAAATCTGTGCTGAAGTTGAAACAATCACTTCCTATGTTTTCTATCCTTTTAGCTGTGTGGTACATTTTTTCACATTTCCCAGAGAGTCATTGTATTATCTTCTTGGAACAGTTTTTCTACAACGACTCACTGGGATTTCTGGAACTACTATGGGGGAAGATACAGTTCCCATAACAGTCTTGAACTGCCACTGTTTGCACAATTTCAGGGACCGCCTGACCATAAAACATAACAACCACCACACAGGATGAACCCAAATGCCCATCCCAACCAACATCATTGCTTAAAAACAGACAAACTAGAAACCTAAGAAAAAAATGGAAAAAAAAGAGAAGCGTGGCATAATCCTTGCCCTCGTATATCACACCTACTTCCAAAAAACAAACAGGTGGAAAGTTACAGAAGTGATGGTTGCATAGTTAGACACGAAGGCAGAGCTACTAACAGCTATTGACATCCAAGTATAGTGACAGTGCAGGGAACCCCATGCTCCAGATGCCATCCTAAATCCTCTTAATTTAATTATGGAAAAATATATACAGACTTTATTATCTTAGGCTGAAAGCATACAAAAAAATTTCTCTTGGAACATGTTTTCATGCAGAATTTTGAAAGAGAAAGTCAAGGTGGGAAGCTCTTTTCTAAAGGTTTAGCAACAGCAGTGCTTGATAGGGCTACCGTGCAAGTCTCCCAATAAGAATCCCTATTGACATCCAAGAGAATGATTCCAGATAGATAAGTGATGTTCTGATATCCTAATATGTATATGCAATTCAAAGTGCTTGTTTGAAAAATTAAATGTATTTTTTCAAAATCTAGCAAATTTTAAAAAGGTATAAAAATCACCTAATGTGGGAAAACTAACTTAATTTGGTATATTTCAAACTCATTATGTCAAACATGACTGCATAAAAAAAATAAGATGCTCCACCTTGCAGTGTGAACATGCAAATATATTGCTATATTCATATATATTTGAAATATCTCCCTGACTTTCAAATAATTTGTACATATCTCACAATGAAGAATATATTTTTTTTAAGTTCAGCATTGCCAACTCAGCTCAGGATCTGGAAATAGATTTGTGTGCCAGCTACTGCAGTGAATAGAGACCTGACTTATTTGTTTACAAAACCTAACACCATGTAAGAGTAAGCTTGGTAGGAAAGTCATACTTTTGTTATATGACAAATATAAAAGATGCTGGAATAAAATGCAGAAAACGCTAGTCCAAAATTGTTCTGTTGTGAGTATCCATTACACAGGAGAGTGACAGAAAAGAACAATCCTACAAAGTTTTCTTTTTTCACCATAGAAAAACATTTTTGCCTAAACCCAAGCTTTCTTCACTGCATTAATACACTCATATATTAATACTTTCAAATTAGTCCCCACCTGTTAATACTGATCTTACTTCAGACATTATTCACAAATACTGACCTCTCATGCATCTCCACTAAAAGAGCAGAAATTTTGTTTGCATAATGATGAGGAGAATTAAAGAAAATAACTTTCATTTATGTGAAGTTAGTCAGCTAAGAGGCAAGGGCAGAGGAGCAGTGCTGTACTCTAATGCAGGCTGGGTAACTGCACAGTTTCCACTCCCCATGCTTCTGGGTTATGCCAACAAAGCATGCTGAACACAACCTGAAAACATGGGCTCTACTCTGTAACTGCTTTCTAATACAAAGTGAAGCTTGAATAATTTTTTTTCAGCAAAATTGTGGATTAATTCAAAACGAAAATGCCATTTTCTACAAAAAATAGAAACGGAGGAAAAATTGCCCACAGTGAAGCACACAGCAATTTAGATAAATAGGAGTTAATCCCAGATCTCTGCACAAGCCTTGGACTGAACATGACATTTAAAATTCTTTTGGATCAGTACTCTTGTATTTCATACAGTACTTTAGCCACATCACTCCTATCCTCCTGCTCCTAGAATCAGCACAACTACAAATATAAGTTAAAAGGCTGTTCTTGCATACCTCACATCTGGTTAGAGTTAGGAAGTGCTAAAAATCATGTGAGGAAGTTTATTCTTTCAGGCTGTTGAGCTTGAAATTCTTGTTGTTTCCTGCTTTTGCAAGAACCTCAGAGGCAAGTGGGCCTTAAAAAGGGATGGCTATTTTGCTTGCCACTGCAAGAGACCCAAATTACTTTGATGGGCTGAGCTATGGCTCTGAACTTAGATATAACCCATTAAATATTTGAATGTATGCAAGATAACACAGAAAACAATTCACAGCAACCAGCATGATATTAAAACCTCTCCTCCCCAGGCTTTGTACCCAGTAGGTGCCTACACTGACTGCACAGCGTACCAAATGTGTGTCACATAGCTGCAGACAAGATTCAGGGGCTGGTTTGGTTTTGCCACACCATACAGCTGAGTCTCCCCTGTCACTGCCCTGACAGGGCAGGTACAGGGTATAGGGCCCCGTATTTCTGTAAGAAGAAAATGCCAACCCTCTCTTACAGCACGTGCTTTGTGTCCATAATGTGCCCACTTCAGGAGCAATACGCATTTAGCAAAGTAATGCTGAATTTCTCCAGTATAATCATCTATGCCTACACACTCATGCAGTATCCTACTGGGGTGGAACAGGAGCTTCCAACCACACACACATTTTGTCAGCAAAGCAGCATGAGTCTTGTTTCCTAGAGCTATTCCCATGAGGTGGTGTGCAGCATAGTCACAAACAGTGGCTCTGAATGACTTTTGTCACCTTTAATGTCTCCTAGAAATCCACCACTTCCAAGGCAGATGGCAGGCTACACCCCCAAAGAGCAACTTCACAGGAAGCCTTTGCTCTGCGTGGGGATGCTGCCTAAGGAAGCTGAACTTTTGCTCCTCCTCTTCTATTTCCACCTGCTTTTTTCCCCTTGAGTTTCATCACTTGTATGTCATCCCATTCACATTTTACTCTCCCATGTTGTAAGCTGTCTGCTCCATTCAGTGTCCTTCAAAGGGGTACTCACATGGAAGTCACTCACAGGGTCACCCTGAGCATTTCCATTGAAGAATTTGTGTTTGCTGCTTGTTTGCTAAGTTATTTGTGCTTGTGTGCTCTGAATAGTGATAAATGCACCCAAACCTTCAGAATCATAAGAAAGGTGATGGGAATGGTTGAATATCAAAACAGGTTTTCATGCAACTGTGAGAAGATTTAAGAGCAAATGGTAGTATTAACGAAACATTTTTGTTTACTGAATCAGTTACAAGTTACACTTGAGGAATGACGCTCTTAACAGTGTCAAGAAGAAATGGCGTTTACTTTATAAGGAGTAAATTTTAACCCAAATAAGATCAGAAATCAAGAAAAATTCTTACTTTTTTCTTCAGAGAAATGTCTATGTTTGCACTCCAGTGTCATAGAAAAAATTTACAATAGCTATATTGTGGGTGTCTTTTTTTTGTCTCCTCAGTGATTCCAGAAATTAAGAATATTTTTATTTATTCTACAGTCATCTATTTTAAATAAAAAATCCTTTATGTAACTAGCCAGCTGATGTGAAATAATCATCTCCTTTCCATACACCATGCTGCCTGTACTGTACCGTGGTACATTGGGGTGACATGTCCTAGGCAAATAGAGCAGTTCCCCCTGCCACATTTGCAAACTAGTCCCAAGAGAGCAACTGCCAATGGATGTTTCTTAAAGGGCACAGTGAGATGCCAAGTACAGTGAATTCTTCCAACTGCCTGCCCATCTATGAACCATTCTGTTAGATTTACCAGGAATTTCTACCTTGCCTTTATTAAATGTGATTCTAAGCAGAAGTCTTGCTGAAATATGGAATAAAAACTGTACTACCGGTGACATTAGATATGCTGAAGGGAAGCCACTTGCCTGCTAACCACAGGAAAACACTACTACAAGATGGATGATCCATATTATTGATACTGCAATGGTGTCACTGTGATGGAAAATTGTACAGGTTTTCTTTTTGTCTTTTTCACTATTTTTTTCAGAATGCATCACAGACAGTGAACATGAAACTGCTCTTATTTGAAATGTAGTGGCCTAGAAAATACATAAACTGATGCCAGTGTGTCTTCTACGGAGCAACAGAATCCCAGGGGGCTCCTGTTACAAGATTATTCCAATACAGGTCAACTGTTGCAATATTCAGGAACCGAAATATCATTAAAGTAGTTATTCCCTACTATGTCCTTTCCTATCTAACACCTTTGTGAGCAAAAACTTTGATGTTTTCTCCAATAGATGTTTTTCAATATGCTGATCTGGCTTGCTGCAAAACACACAGAAATCTGCAGAAATGAATCTCGTGTTTTCTATGCTACAAACTGGTGTGCTCATGTAGTTCAGTCGGCACCACAGTTTTGCTTCCTGACTTCTCTGTGTGGGTACAAGAGACTTCATATATTATCTAACTGGTAAAATTAGAATCTTCTTTCCCCCCAAAATGTTCTAGAAATGTAGGCTCATAAAGTGAGCAATTTCTGTATGATCTGGCATGAACTTTACTGCCATGGAAGGCACTGACAACAGGGAATTATTCCCTTCCAAAGTTGCAAGATATCTTTTAAAACCAGGAGATCAACCATTGTGTTTATTCATTTATGCTTTTGAAGTGTGCAATACAGAGCCCTCCTCATCCTCAGCATCACTGGGGACAATCAATGGTAGTTCAGTCTTTCCTGAGCCTTTGAGCAAACTTTCCTGTAACTCTTACAACTTAGGCTGACTACATGCAATACCATTTGCTGCTGCAATGATTGTCAATTAACATATGCAAATTACAAATTAAAATATGCAAACCATATGTAGATTACACTTATTTTTAAAAGGCTCACCTAAAGAGGGGGATGTAACTGTCACTTTTAACAATAGCAAACACCTAATAGCAAACGCCTACATGTAAAACTGCTTAAAAAGACACATCCGTGGTGCAGCACTGAAGCACATCTGAACTTACATCCTCTTTCACAACACAAAATAAGTTTTTATAGGATTTTTTTGGGTATTTGTTCATGATGTATTGCATACATATGCCTACTAGAAAATGCTTTTAAACAGGATATCTGGGAATATTGCAACAGATAAGCCTGCACAGAACAACCTTTCCACCGAATATGTAAGCAACCACATAATGCTCTATGAGACAGGCAGCAAGTACTAAAACCCTTGTACCATGAATAAAAAGGAATTTCTTGGCTTGGATTATTAAGTCACTGCTTTTCTCTGAAAAGTTGAGCCCTGAAATGGAATCACAAACTCATGAGGAGGTCCAAATTCTTAACTTACAATCATTTTCCCTTGGAAATCTTGAAAGCAAATTTCAAAGCCTCTCCCATGTCCTCTATAATGTCCTATAGTAAACTGGGGGCAATTATTTAATCAAGAAGCAATTAATTATTTTCATTCATGTCATAAAGATGGGTACTGAACATGGGGAAAGTTGAAACAGAAAGCCTAAAATGTTTTCCCTGAAAATTCTGCTCTGACAGCCTAGATCCTAACCCAGGCACAGTTGGACAGAAGTGAAATTGTAGGACAATAAATGTTACTGAAGTACTTACAGCAGCAACATCCAAGAGCAGTCACAGCAGCACCAGGCAAACACAAATTATTCAGGTAATGCCTCTTTACAGACAGGCATGAAAGATGCCATTACAGATGTATCATCCTGAAAGAGGTTAAGGACCACTTTTTCATGTGAGCAAACCTCATGCTCACAGGCACACCCCATGGGAGGTGGAGTGGGAGCAGTGCAGGTACGAGCAGCCTTGGCTGCTTGCTGTCACTCCCTGGGAGCTACAAGCCCAGGAGACACCACAGCAGCCTTGGGAAGGCTCCTGCCCAAACCAGGGCTTGGTGGTGGCTGAAGCTGCTTGAGCAAGGCAGTGCATGACAGAAACCCTTTTCTGATGCCTGTGATCTTCAGAGGAAGAGCAGTAGAAAACAGCAGGGATGGTCACTTCTAAAATAACTACAGCTGTTTCCACATGTGACTGTGTTCTAACAGTGTGGTTTGCAACCACTATTTAATTGCAATTTCGGCTAACCATTTTGCAGTAATTGATGGCTGAATAAGAAATCCAACAACTGTCTATATGTCTGAACAAATTATACTCTGCTTATAATACCTTCTTAACTCAGCCACCCACTATAGCTGAAATATTTGATTGCTAAATTGATTTTTCATTAATTTAATCTTCAAGGATGATTATTATTCTGAAGCTGGACCACACACAATAAAAATAGGCATTTTATTAGTCATATAGTCACAGGGCACATAGGGAAAAAGGCATGAGCCCTGGCTGATGTATAATTTGTTGTTCCAATGCCAACTTGCAGAACACCATTACCTCATCACAGTTGGTCTGATAGAAGCAAAAAGAAATTTGGGTCCCATAAGTCTTTCTAAAAATTCTTGACCTTGAAAATATGTAAGGACTTGGAAGAGATTATTAAATAGCTGTAATAATAAAAAATAATCTCAACACTGAAATTTTAAATTAAAGAAAGCTCTTTCTCATTTCAGAAGACATTTGTTATCAGGAAGACAGTGCGCCCTGAAAGTACTCAGTAATAGTTTCACAGTAAATAAATGTTTTTAAAACCATGTCACCACCATAAAATACATCCTTGCAAAAATTACAATCAATTATCAAAAGGACTTTAATGCACTCCACAAATACATGTCACTGTAACTACTCACACAAATGTTTCTGGGAGAACAAGAGGGAGACTTTAATGCTTTACCCATGAAAACTTGCTAGGAAGAAACTACCCCTACTCCAGTGAATAAAAGATATGGCAAACAACATAAATTAGGGGTCAGGCAAACCATCTCAAAATTCCTACTTGCTAATGCTTTCTAATTACCTCTTTCTTTCTAGCAGTCACTATTTTGTAGTTCTTAAGTATCCCAGCAGAATACTGCTGACCTCCTCATGGTCTAGAGAGGCCAGTTTTATTCCTAAGGTTAATATTCTCCCTTTTGGCAAGATTTTCATTTTATTTCTGGAAGTAACCCAGACCCAAAAGGCTTCACAACAGTATGCCCATCAACTAATGAATTAATCTACACTAAAAATGCCTAAAGCCCTGGACTGACCTGAAACTAGTAATGTCTCAACCAGATTAGATCAACCAAAGACCTGTCTTTAATACTAGATCTTTAAAAAAGGGAAATAGATAATAAATGAGGAAAAAGTAGCTTCTATGTAATTTTCTCCATATTATGAGCACTTAAGAATCATAACAGCTTGTGTGATGAAGGTGTGATGAAAGGAAGTGTACTAATACAAAAGATATAGATGGTTCTTGACATATGTCCTTTTTGCTGCTTAGCAACATGCCAGTGTACTGCATTTTCTGTTTCAACTTTCTGCAAAAAGGATGTTTATACTGGAAGAATTGATTTTTTTCAGAACTGTATGCACAACCTTCTGCAGAGTTTGCAACGGTAAAGCAGTGGATACTGTGCTCTGGAAAGAGCTCAGAGGGTTCTGTAATTGAAATAGTAAAATATTTTTCAAACAAGACAAGCGCTCTGCAGTAGTGAAAGCCAGGCAAACCCAAGATGCTCACCTCCCTAAGAATTTTCTTCTCCCTTCTCTTAACAGCAACTCTTGTCATTTAAAGTGCTCTATTAAGGCATATTGTTTGCCTCCCCCACCCTCAATCCATGACTGTAAAGGAGTAAAGTGAAGAAACACTTCATGGTTGAAATTAGGTAACCTTTGTTCACCAGACCCCCCTTCTTTTCTTGCATACATTTTCAAATTATTATTATTTCCTAAGGTTGGAATAGCCCATTACAAGTATTTTTAACGGGAAAACTTTCCTGTTTTTAATTGTTACTGACAAGCATCTGAGGATCAACATTTTTATCTAAATGGAGCCTTTGCATTTATTATCCTGATAGAAATTAGTGTCCTGATAGAATTTCTACTGGTGGAATTCACATTGCAAGGATCTTAACATCCAAGAAGTTCCTTTCATATTCTATGCCAAATTCAATCTCTTATTTCAGTAAAACCTACTGCTACACTTTTCCAGTGAAGTAGGTGTAGAATTTTGCATGCAATAGATAGAACAGACACTAAAGTTTTTTGTATTTTTTAAGATTTATACTTGTGTCAGAAAAAAAGCAAATAATATCAGTAAATTTTACTGCAGTTAAAGGTGTTTTATGTCCTCTTAGAAGCCCAGAAGTTTTGTTTGCACCCATTATCTGTTTCATTTGCCAAAACTATGAAACATAGGTTTCACATAAATAATTCCATACCTTTCTTTTATACTGTAATGTGGCCTTTATAAGCGTATAGTACATTTAACAAATAAAGAAATATTCTGAGTCTGAGTACTTTTGAGCACTGCTGCAGGTATGAATGAGAACATCTGAGTACTTTTGAGCAATGTAGTAGTTATGAATAAGAATCCTCCTTCCATACCTCTCATGGAGAGTTTGTCTCACTACTGAATAACACTTTGAAGTTAAATAAGTTGGCACAATCTAAGCAAGCTGTATGCATCACATATGATGCATACATAGGTGACTAAGCAATGAAGAACATAAGACTTCATAAATCTGCAGATTTGGTTCCCAACTGACTCAGCAAATCACATGGTACGAAAATCACACCATATAAACCTTTCCATGAGTTTACTGAGCTCTGTCTTAAAACCAGTCCATTTCTCTCTTCACTCCTACTACTGATTCAGACCCTATTGATCTGATCACTAGAAATGTTCTTTTAATTTCCAGCCTACATTCACTCATGTCCATTTGTTTTTAGTCCCAAGGGCCACTTTTCTATGACCCTGCTGTTTCCCCCCAAAGAGCATGTGGATGGCAATCTAGTCTCCTCTCACCCTTATATTACTGCCCTAAACAAGCCACAACATTTTATTTTGTTTGCAGTACATTTTGTTTGTTTCTCTATCATTCTAAACATCCCTATAATCCTTCCTAACACTTGGATCACTTTAATCTTCCTTAAAAGGAAGAGCATGGTTTTTCAAAAAGCATGCTCTCCAGTGCTGCTACAACATTAACATTTCCCCATCTCCACAGGAAATATCTCATTTGATACTTTCTCGGATCATGTTGCTTTTTTCACAGCTGTATCACATCGGTGACTTATAGTTATTCTATGACTGATTGTTGCACACAGGTCTTTTGCCTCCTCCGTCATTTTCAACTGGTAAGTCTCTAGCAGAAATTCTTTCAAGCAGCCCTTAAGTGCCATCAGTATTCTTAAATTTAATCTCATTTCTATTACTTTAGTCCTCAAGGTCAGAACATTTCTCCTGCATAATATTCTGATCATCCTTTTCATCAATGATGCCCCACAATATTTTGCCACCACTGAATTCCATTCCTCCAGTTCTACAATTTGTGCCAAAACCATTAATTAAAATGTTAAGTAAGTCAAGTACTCAAGAGATTGATTCTTGAAAAATTCCACTGCTATGTTCCTTCTAGTGTGACAGTTCTCCATTTAACATAACCTGTTGTGATGGCTTTTTTACTCAGCTTTATTCCATTCTGTAATGCTACTGCTAACATCCACCTTGTTCAACTGGACTAATAATTTCCCATGTGTGATCCTGTATCAAATGTTGAACTTTGACTAATAACAGGCCTACCACATTTTCTGAATGTCTAGTTCTTCCATGTAGACTGGGATAATAACTTTGATAAATCTATGTTGTATTTGCTTGAATGTTCTAATACTGTGGTTGCATAAAACTAATTTAAAGGTCAGACAAGATGAGACTGTAGTAAATCACCTCTTAGGAAAATTGTCATTAAAGAAACTTTATTTCACAGGAACCTATGAAATAAAGACAACTTATATGCAAAAAATTAACTAAAGCACTTTAAAATCAGCTATTAACCAGCAGTTATCTAAAACAGTTGTAAGAAAAAGTGTAATTTATAATGTAGATTTGATATAGAGCCTTACAATACAATATGTAGCAAGAAATAAACATTCTTTTATGAACCTTTGTTTAAAACATAACTATCCTCCTATATCTATTAAAAAACTAAGCATTCAGCATATTCACAATACAGGAGAAGAACTGAAAAACACAAATCTTGAAAATCTACCCAGCTTCTTTCTCATTGACTATGGAGCACAGCAAGAAAATAAGTGCTAGGCAGAAAAATTAAAATTACAAATACATGAATTTTTGCTCTTCAAACAGCACATTTTCCAGGCTGGTTAGAGACTTGATTAGTGACTGATTAGCACTGCACTCTAGCAAGGGTTTCTCGTTTTCTATTGCCAGAAAGTAAGTGAACGTAGCTGTTAGCTTAAATTCAGTAGTTATTATGTGGCTGTGGAAAGAGTTTTTGGAAAATGTTCTGCACCACTGGACCCATTTTTTCCTGGAGCTTTTTAGATCTTTACTGGGAACTGTACTTGCCCAGAAGGCAACCACTAAGCACTGATATCAAGGATGTTTCTGAGAGCATGTAACTAAATTAACATGCCTATCCACAGCTGAAAGGAAGGTCTGACTAGGCTGTAACACTGCAGTTTGCCTGAGTTTTAAACATCCCATTGAAAGCAACCACAAATAGTGAATATGGCAGTATTCTATCTCATTTGAAAGGATGTTCTGAATGAAAGACTGCCCAGGACCAGACTAGAGGCCGGCTCTGCCTCCTGGGATTGCCTCATTACCTTCTCCTGCTTTCTCCACAATGAACTGTCTGGAATGAGCTCCACAATGAACTCCACAATGAACTCCACAATGAACTCCACAATGTCCTGTCTGGACATGCTGGGGGTGCTCTTGCCCTTCCTGATGTGATGGAGGCTGCTGAAATGACCCAGAATGACTCAGGAGTTGAATATGACAGCTGTGTGGCTGCCATATGGTTGATTCCTGATTTACCTGGATCACAGGACAATCACCTCTGTAGTCAGACAATGGGGTGGGGGCTACCAAACACTTCCCAAAAGAAAGCCTGGAGGGTACTTCAGGCATAAGTTTGGAAATACTGCCAAGAATATGTCAAATCACCAGTTCCCTCCAGAATATTACATTAAGGTCAGTTCTGCAGCCTTAGCTCCAAGTGACTTAAAGATCTGGGTGTGGGATGTTTCAAGTCCTGTTTAAAGCTCAGGAGTGATGACCCTTTTCCTCTGGTGCAGTGTCTATCATATGAATAAAGTTAGTTTCTGCAAGAGCTTTCTCCTCTCACTTCCACGCTTTGAAGAACAGGTTTTGAATTTATTTCCTTCACCTTGGAATTTATGAATATAAACCTGTAATGTAAAATGTTTCTGTAATTTAGATATGATCTATCCATGATAGTGAATGGGTTCCTGTCATCATTGCACTAAATTTAATTCTGTTTGCCAAAATTGTTACAGAACACTAAGAAATGCTGCTGCCACCTAAGAGATTTCAAATCAGAGGTTGCTTGGTTATTGAAATTAGTAAGATCTTCGGTACACGCTGTAGCATACATGAAGGCAAAGTCAGAACTAAGTAGAGGAATGATGGAAAGAAGCAATCTAGCCACACATTTCTTCCAAGAAGGAAAAATAAAAAAATTGAATGCAGACAGCAAGAGCAGGATGACAAAAAAAAAAAAAAAAGTGGTCTGAAGACTGAATCAGATAATGTTAGTTAAAAGATGAAAACTACTGTTTTCTGAATTAAGTTATTAGTGAGGACTATCAGGCAGAATCCATTTTGCCCGAGACTTTCAGTACCAGAAATGGAAGTTCTAAGGTTCTAATGTACCAAGTACATTGGTAAGGAACAGATGAAATGACGGAGGAAAATTAGCCGTTTCCTAGATTACCACAGCACCTTCTCCTACTTTCTGCTAAAATGTTATTTATGTATGACCACAGATACAGTTGAATAACAGAATACATGTTTTTGTATGTGATGAGTTAGACTGTGATAATTTTCTAGAGCAGCAACTTACATGACTGTGGTATTGATTTTCTCCACAAACAGTGCTTTTGCCCGGAACTACAGTAGTCTGAGCAGGAAAATCAGTGGGAATGGGCCCCAGTATTTCATGTTATGGAAAGTAGCAACAAAACAGATGAAAAAAACAGAGTTCACTACTGGATGAGCTGCTTCTATTACTACAGGAACTGCAGGTGCCAGAATAATTCCTTGTATGCTGTACATATATCACTGGAACTTGTACTATCTCTAAGGACAAAGTTGTCTTTGTATCCCATCATGTGGGCACAAACATTTTACTGATCTCTCTCATGGCTGGTAGTACATGTTTGCTCACTCTTTTTTAAAATTTCTTTCCTAAAGAAAATCCAAGCAAATGGGGGAAGTACAATCCTGTTCTATCATCTTAAGAAAGGCTCCAAACAAAAAAGGAATCTGTTCTGTAACATATTGCCTTCATTTCTGTGACTTCATGAATGACAGAGTCTTTCCCCTGGCCTTTCCTCTGTGACTGCAGGGTTTCTGTTCACAGCACTGCATATCCCCATGCCAGAGCAAGGCAACATAGCACAAGGCAGTGCTGACCTGGGTCATGATGAAGTACCTGAGTTGGTGCTTCATCAACTTCCATGGCTCAAATGCCAGAGCAGATTGTCTACCTCTACAACAAGCAAGGAGTGCCCTTGGTGGTATCTGATCTGAGCAGCTTCTAAAGGCTGCCCTGGTATGTTAAGCATGTATAGATGCAACATAATCTACTGGACAAAATCCTGTGTTTAGATTATTTGAAAGCAGGTATAGTGCAGGAAAAGATCTGCACGAAATTCCTTCACACCTCTGCACAGTGGAGTGGATATGAAGTAAATAAAATTCAACTCATCAAAGTGAGCTTCTGGTTAACTACTACTTCTATCTTTTAATTGTTTTAATTATTTTAATAATATAATACAGGCTTAGTTTGCTATGGAAAAAGAATATTTCATGGTTTATTCAACCAGATATGATGTTAAAACATAATGAATCTGTAACCCATGTTTAAGCTTAAATAGCTCACTATTGTATGAACAGTTACCTCATTATTTCATACATATGTCTAAGACTTCATGTCTGTGTACACCTACATAAACACATATCAAATATAATTACCAACAAATCTTGATTACAGAATAAAGGGAAAGCTTTAAAAATCTAACAAGTATTATCACAGAAATTTTAGAAGAATTACATACAACAGGCCAACATACCAAATAACTGTTTTAACAGTTTATATTTGGCACTCAGATGAGTACCTTGTACTTAATAGTCAGATGTCACCTAAACAGAATGTTCTTTAGACATTTTAAACTGTGTAAAACTTGACATACCCTTTCTAGCTTACAGCTCTTTTCCAAGCTATGTGACAAATGTCTGTGCACTTTAAAAAAAATAAATCTCTGCAAATCTGATTTGCAGATTCATCACACACAAAGCTCTTCTGAAAACCCTTAAACACTGCTTTTGTCTACATACATAATATGCAAACATACATAGCGTAACTGCCACCAAAAATATTTTTATAGGATTTTCATCCTTCCCAAAGGACTTTCAAATCTAAATTCAGGATCTGAGTTGTACTTTGAAAAATCTAATGTTCCTTGCTATTTATGAGGTCTTAATTTAAATAATCAAGAAATACATTAATTAAAAATCATATGTAGACGAGTAGCAACATGTACCTAGACATGACCTACAGGATGAATTAAAGTAAAAGCTGAAGTATAATCAACACTCTGCACACTTTGGTAAGTCAATGCCAGATTTTTCTCTGAGAGAGAAGCGGTTCCTACTGGGATGTTATTTAATATGGTAGAACAGATTCTAAGCAGCTGCTCCTTTTATATCCAGGGAAACAGAAAAAACAGACTGGAGATGTCTTACTATTGCAAGCTGTTACTTTGAACAAGCTACTTACAATACAGAAAACAGCTATTGATTCTTTAATGAGTGGAGTGCATAGCACAGTATTTGATCTTGCATGCAAGGCATTTCTTCTAATGGAAAGTTATTTGACAAGAGAGTACAAAATAATAAACTATTAACAGGAAAAATCAACAGCACACAGATGCAAAGGTAAATACAAAAAAAAATAAACAGATAATGCCATCATGCGTATATTTGTGAAGAACCTTACCTGTGTTATTACATTTACTTCATTAGTCATGTAAGTCATAGCTAGGTGAAAAGAAAAAGTTTGGGGTTTTTTTCATACAGTGATAGTCTTTGTATTAAACAATCTAAAAGGCAAACTCCTTCAAATGGAACAGTAAACCACGTGTCAATCCATGGCAGCAAATTTTGATATCCAAAGCTAAAAAGTTTCAATTTGTAAATATCCAAAATGTTCTTGGCTATCATAATTTTTCATATATCAAAGATTATTAATTTTATCATTACATTGCTTCTTACAGCCTTACTCAATTTTATCAACCCAATATAGAATTTGACTCTGATAATTAGAAGTTGAATATTGTCGTAAGTATCCGGTGTCTCTGCTGACCACTGCCTTGGCAGTTGACCAAAAATTTTCCAAGGAAACCCAAACCCTTCCAGTTTTAATTAGTAGACTGTATTTAGCATTCTTCCTGAACAAGAGTGTAAAGAATCATGCTAAACAGCGATAGCAATCAGATAAAAAATGGATGTATTGACATTGTTTCCTCTCTTAAAATACCTCTGCTAACAGCAAAACTCTCTCACCTGGAGAAGAGCTAGAAAACCACCTCAATAGAGTACTAATTCTCACCACTTTTATGCACTTACAAGATATCAAATGGTATTAAAAATGGTCAACTATTACACTAATGTACTTCCTCCTAGAAAGACTAAGGGGTTTATTTCCACTTTTCTATCACAGTGGATCTCATGGAGAGTACTACATGCTTGAGTGCTGGATACACATTAGCCCTGTGGCAATTTTCCTGGAACTGCACATTTGAGAGACTTACATAGCCTAGAGATAGACTTGTGATTAACTGATGTTTCTTATAAAATCCTAGGTTGGACTGGCTAAATGTTGACAGCAAACAGATTTGTACCTAATGCAATGGAGGAGATATTATTTAAATATTTCAACTGTAGTTAGCACTGTGCTTTTCATCTGCAAACCATTTAGTAATTTATGTTTCCTTTATAAGATTATGGGATATTCATTGGCATATCAGGTACAAATCAAGGAGGCCAAATTGCTAAGTGACATCTTTGTCTTATTTCTCAGGGACAGCTCTTACTGTCAGGGAGTTTTGTGCAAACCTAAGTTTAGCATGTTTTGGGGCACACTGCTCCACTTCAGTGTTTGCAAATATACCATCTTCCTTCTTCCCTGGTTTCACAGACAAGTGACGTGAGGTTAGTGTGTGTTTACAGATGTTCTCATAGTAAAAGTTGTTTGGAGGAAAATATTCAGCTTTTCAAGCAGGTTACATGTAAGTGTATATTATCTGGTATTAAGTACAAACCCCAACAATAGCAGCATACAATTCCTGTTCAATTATATGAAGTATCAGGTGTCATTCAAACGACAGAATCCAGCGCAGAACATGACAAGTTGAATGTGCTGGGATATTCTAGTGAAAAGTTGGGTATATAAATTCGATTTCAGCTAAGGGATGATGAAGGTACTTTCTAATGCTTTTGTGCAGGGGTGAAAAATGAGTTAGTAAATGGTGGCAAGAAAACCTCCTCCAAGCACCAAAACATGGTGTTAGGTACTAAGGATCCTATTCTCTTAGTAATAAGATTTTATGACCACTTCAGTGTTTTGTGACTGTTTTACCTTTCATGAGACTTTAAAATTAAATGTAATTATAAAAACTTAAATACTCTGCTGTGGGTTTACATTCTGTGTACATCCAAAACAGCTGTCCTGTACATTCCCCCATTAAGCACCTAGGGAATGCTAATATTAAATACAAAACAGACACGTTTTCTTATTCTTTCAACAGTAGAAGTTCAAAATAATAAACACTTTCTATTGTTAATTAAACAAAATATACAGATATTATCCAAATCCATTTTCAAAACATATTGGCTGACTAGAGAACTGCATTGCTGAGTCACACACACCAAGACAGAAGTCAGTAAAAATTACAGCTGTCCATAGCAGCTGTGGTATCCATTATGCTGAGATTTAACAACAGCAAATAGAATTCCCACTGGAGGCCAGAAAGCTATAGAGAAGAATGGGCTATAAATCAAGCAAACATATCACTGTTAAACTTTTAAATGACATCCATCTATTTGAGATATCTAAGTAATGGATAGGCAAATTGTGACAATATTATAAAAAAAATTCTTAAAACACACCACTGAATGTCATTGCAGTTTTTAAGATTACAGTTAACAAGAACATCACATTCATGTGACTTTTTGTACATGTCTAATTTTAACACAGAGATGCTGGGCTGGTTTTTCCTTCTGATACTTATCATCTTTGAGATGCACAGTGCCAATAGGTGTCTTAACAAGGGCTGGAACTGTGTCTTGTTACATGAAACTGAAGAGGCTGGTGGGTGTATCTGGCCCATGTGTCACCCATCAGGCAGAGAAGGGTGGAACAAGAATATGTTCTTTAAAGATATAGTAAGAGTGGGTTTTTCAGTTTTGTTTGATGGGATATGCATGTTCCTGGGGATATAACCTACAAATAGAAGCACCCTAAAAGAAAGGTGATGCATAGATTAAAAGTTATATGCCTGCAGTTTAACCTAACCTTAGTTGGCTATTTTTGTGAATGGTATATGCTCAAACTAAAAACATTTAATATATCGGCACAATTTTTCCCAGTAGGAAGTCAGGATGTAACCTAAGTGCTATCTTCAATTTTAAGCTCCCTAAGTGACAGCAGTTCACTTGACCCAGCCTGAGAGGTACTTCTAATTTTAGGGCCTAATCTGACGCTTTTGTTCCCCATCATCTGTTGGAGATTCTTCTCCTGTTTCACCAAGAAAATTTACCTTTAAGTTTAAAAAAGTCTCCCAAAATTTCTCCTTGTACCATTACAAAATACAACCTGGAGGCTGGGTGAATTCAGAAAGAGCACTGGGTTTCCTGTGCTGTCATGGTGTTTGGGCTCTGGCTGAACTCCCAGTGAAACCCATGGGATTAGCAAGCACTGGCTGTCAGCTGTACATCACACCTTCACAACTGGGACTTCACAACAGTTCCTATGTGGGCTGATCAGCACAGGGAGGGTAGTCACCAGGAAGAACACTACAAATTGTTAAGCAGTTGAATGGAAGTCAGCTTTCCCTACCAAATCTCTGGGTCTGTGTCTGGTCCTTAAAATTACATTCATGTATACGGCCAATTTCACAAGGTCTCAGCCTGTCCTCCAACTAATCCCAGCTGTACTGTGACTGAAACACCCAGTGATAACTCGAGCACTGCAGAATGTAGTGGCCAAACAAACAACAGCTTTCCTTTCAGCTGCCCAGATGCCTGGGCAAGGTTTCAGCCCTGAAGGACAAGGCCACAGGGGAAACTGCATCCCCAAAGAAACAGTCCTTAGTGCATGTGCTTAGTGAGATGGTATTTCTTGGGACTTATTTCAAGCACTTCTCCCAACACCAGCTCTACTGATGAATTCTGCCTGTAGGTTGCAATTTCTCCTCTGCAGATTCTGTTATTTACCTCCTGTCCTATCCAAAGGTAGTTTTGTATTATTTTATTGTGGGTAGTGGCTCTGTTTCACGACTCAACACAGCCAAATGAGACAGGGCATGCCAGGACACTTTCTCACCTTTCTAAGGGTGGCCTAGTCAGTGTAATAGGTTCAACTGCTATCAGAGCCAGCAATCAACTGCCTGGCTGAGTGAGAGATCATAACTACTTTTTATTTTTTAAGAAATCAAAAATTGTTTTTATTTTAAAATAATTTGAATTATTCTAGTTGGTTTTTTTTTTTTGGTTGTCAAAATATGTAGGAAGTACCTAAATGCTAAGAAAACTTCTTCCATTGAGGAGCAGATACATAAATATTTCCATTTCAAAAAGACTTCCCAACTTAAAGACCTGCTGTTAGTTCTTGTTTTTATGTAATTTCACATTTCTCTTTTCAAAAGCCATAGTATGATTTCAGCATGACAGCAAAACCTCGAAAATTTTATTCTTTTTCTATGGAACAAAAACTTTTCTCAGTACTCACCCTTTTCCATTTGTCTGAAAATGCATTGTACAGAGAATTCACAGTCACTATGAACTGTGGCATAATAAAGCTCTTCTAAGTTTCTTTAGAAAAGTGTCTGGAACTTCTAACTTTCTGGAAATAAGTTCGCTGTTGTATTCTGCATAATTTCAGCACCAAATCCCAGTCCTGGTTGTATATCCATGCCCAGAGTTGAGTTTTTCCTTTAACTTAACAGATGAGAGAGTTCAAACAGATCAGAGTCTTGGTCACAAAACAGATTCTCGGAGCATCTGCTCATGGAAGGCTCTTCATACAAGTAGAGCTAAGTCAACACCTGCCCCAAACCAGCCTTCTCAACATCTGCACCTCAGCACAGCAGCAACTGGGACTTCCACCCCACCCTTGCTGGTAGAGAACTCGTGCACCCAAATACTCCCTAAACAAGCAAAATGTACAATCTGTGTTTGCATGTATCATCCCTGCCCCTTTCAGGAAAAGAAAAAACAATGAAAAAAGAATCTATAAACCACAATAAATTTACAAGAAAAAACCAAACCAGGGGTTACATGTTGTCTTCTTTTATCAATATATGCAACCATTTTACACACAAAAAAAGCATGAAAATGTAGAGTGCTAGGGTTTCTAATTTTACAGTCGTCAGTGTGTATGCAGCCATATTTTAAAATAGTCTGGATTTTCAGGCAGGTAAATTCATAATGTGAATACCACATTAATATTGTAGGATATGATTCTGCAAAAGAGTTATGCATGTATTAAACGTTACATATACAATAAGCCCCATTGAATTCAGGAGCTGGCTTGAAAGAGTACTGCAAATGATACAGTTCCAAAAATAATGAACTGCATTATTCATCACATGTATAAGAAAATAGCATGGTATATACATATGTATGCTTGCGTACATTTTTATTATAGACAAGAGCTCTGGTTAAGTTTGCCTAATATTTTTTATTATAATACATTAGTTTCAGTTGCTTATGTCTTTGCCAAGCTGTAATTTTTTCACTGAAATTTTCCAGGCTAGATGTTTGCTTCAGACAAAATTTTATGTTTTAACTTTCAACAAAAGCACTTTCTGTCTCTCCAAAAGAAGAATGCATGTTAGGAAAACATGTTGTTTGCTTGTGTTTAAAAAAAAAATTAGAAAGTCATACTCTTTTTCTTTACTGGGAAGCTCGTATATCTAGATATGTGAAGCAAGAATGGGAAGTATGGAAGGATGAAGAGAAAGGGTGATATACAAAAGTTTCCCTAATATATAGAACATGGGTGTACTGTGAGTGAAAAATCACTTCTCAAAATTCTGATTACTAATGTAATTCACAGACATGCTGTGCCTGTCCTTTTTTTATCTCTGTCTATATTTCTCTCTGTGCCTTTATATTACAAACACATGGTCCCTTCCTCTCCTTTGCACCAACTCTAGTGCATGTGCAGTCAGGTGGCAAGTGAGTTAGGGAGCTGCTATGGCAGGACAATAACCAGCATTTAAAGTAAGTAAGTTTCGATGGACCTGAACTTTGAAAGATGTATGCGAATGAAGCTGGAAGAGGAAATGTAGGAGAAATAAAATAACTATTTAATCTAAAGGAGAATGTTGATATGACCAAAAAGAATAGCTGTAAGCAATTGTGGAGAAATGTAAACTAGAAATTACAAAAAGAGTTTTTAAGAATGACCACCTTGTATTCTAAAATAACTTTCTGACAGCAGTACTGAGAAAACAATCCTAAATAATGGAGTTTGACCAATTTAATAAAGGGATTATATGGCCTGTGGTACCTCACTACCGGACTTACTTCATTTCTCTCTTATGCCCCCTTAGTAGTGGCATTCACAGCCAAGCTCCCTGGTCACAAAGGCAGCGCCCCTTGATGAGCACCAGCATGATCTGTTGATGCCCTCTAGAGCACAGGAGAACCTGTGTGGGCTCAGTACAACGTGCACCCGAGTCTGCTGCCAGCTGCAGTGGGAGTGGGTGTCTGCAGACATTGTAACCCACCACACCAGCCTCTTGTGCTCAGAAAGTCACAGGTTACTGAGCAGGTCACATTTCTGCCCTTCTTGCACTTACCACTCAAGTGCCTGCAATTGCTGCTAATGATGCAGGAGGACCATCTCAGCATCTCAACAAGAACTCAAAAGATAGAAAACAACTGTGTTACTGTTGGTTTTTCAACTCTAAACTGGGGTCTTGTCCTTGTGTGCAACTTTTAATTACATGAGCTCTGGTTATTTTTGCCACTGGCGTGGGAAAGGATCATTTAAAAACCTTCTGCTAATATACTATTTACGTCCTGACTTACATGTGAAAGTAGTTACAACCTATAAAACTCATTTCAACACACTTCTTTAGGCCACCATGAAGGTAACTCTCTACTTCAGTTCCTCATTTCACTGCATGCCATAGTTCATGCATTCCCTTAGGACACAATTTTATTTTTAGAGAAGCCTCTATTTGCTGACTGTTGTGAAAGGAACACTCAGGAGATGCGATTAGCAGTCACTTGTTTCAGTAAACATTGAATGTAACATATGCCTCTCAAGTAATGTGTATCCAAACATACAATTTACAAATAATTAACATCATGTTAATTAGTCACATTAATTTATGCCACTTTGTGGAATTATTTCCTCAGAGTCTTTAGGAATGCTGCCAGCAGTTTGAGCCAAAGAGTGTGAAAATTTGCTTGAAGTAACTGTTGTGACTGGCTGTGACACACAGCTTGAACAACAAGCGACGAGGGGCCACAAAGCCTGACTGAAGAGCGGGGAGGCGCCGAGGTGGATTGGTGCTGACAGCACCGGGCACAGGCGGCAGCCAGGCAGCGCTTTCGTGCATCCTGCCCCACGCCTCTCTCCAAAAAACACACACAGGAGGTGCTCAGCAACATCCTGACAAACTCTTGTAATTACTGAGGGTGATTTCAAATGATGCATCTAGGAAAAAAAAGCTGTTGAAACCAAACATAACTTCAGAACTGATAAATGCCAAAATTGAGCCTTAACTTCCCCAAAACAAAAGAGAAGCCATTTGGAATACTGGCACAATCTCAAAAAAATCAGGCATGGCTATTCTTAAATGTGTGAGAATGGAGCTACTAAACACAGCTGTACATTTCAGTAATACAATATGAAATGTGCCTTGTATAGAAGAAGAAAAAGAGTTGCTGTCTGAGAATTGAGATGGTGAGGCCAAACACAGTAAGAAACAAAAGAAGCTATCTGCCATCACTTATGTTTTGGAATCAATAGTTCTGCTTGCATAAGTAATGATTTGTAACATTTGTATTGGGATTACAACTGTTCAATTTTTAGGAAAAACAAAATGACTCCAGATCAGTAATTGACTGGGCAAAGAATAGCATCAACAATTTCTCCTAATGCACCTGAATTCCAAATTACGGGGATATTACAAACATCCCAGCTTGCACTATAAATTCATTACATTTCTACAAGAAAAAGAGCAGACTGAAAAAAACACTTCAAATGATAAATACATGCAGCATTCTAGGAAGGCCACGCTATGACTGATAATTATACACCCAGAGAGTCAGGCAGATACAGGCCCTGAGAAATGCATTAAGAATCTTTTTTTCATTACTTCTTCTTCCTGTGCCAAGGACCATGAACTATGATGTTAATACAAACTGACTTTTATGCAGAGGTTAAAAAAACTACAGTGTTGTCCCAGACTTGGGGTTTCAGTGCAGGGAAAATCCCCAATGGTGCCTATCTTGCTTTACTGCAGCACAAGCACTTTTGCTCTCCCTAAGACAGACACAATACTTCAGTGAATGACTTTAACTAGTTGCTGAGAAATAAAGATTTTCTGCTGCTGCTGTTTGCACATCTCTTCAGAAGCAACTTCTAGGGCTTTAAGCAGAAATGATGACGAATGGGATGGGCCTGATCTGTTGCCCACTAAAATCACTGGACAAAATCCTCTTTTCAAATGATCCACATTTCAGTTTGCACTGTGTACTCCTGCACAGTACTTGTAAATATGAGCATATTAGCAAACTGCTGCCTCTGCTTCTTGACAAGCTGTATGGAGAGTGACAGATAAGAGTACCATATAAAGTGCACATTAAATGCCAGCTGAGATGACACATAAAGTTTTGAAGCTCTCTATCACCTTTTACACACTTGTCCCACATTCAGCTATAGACAAAAGTATCCATATGCATACCACTGCATGTAGTACAAGTAAAGAATTCATTTCCCCAGTCCACCATGGATACTGTCCCAGAAATACGGGAATCATTGTAGGTTATCTAGTACAACCAATTCAGCTAGCTACAGAAATAAGTAAAGAAATATTGTATAATACACACTATAAATATATAGGAAACCCAATATGTTCCAAGCACTACAAGTTGTTTTGGGGGATGCTTATCTGGCTTATTTTTTCTTTTGTTGTCTTTAAAGACAATTAACCAGACTCTTGTAGAAAGGTAGATTCCTGAAGAACAGTATCTGAACAAGTGAAAAATACCCAGTAAAGCACAGAATGCCACTGAATTTGAAAGCAGGGTATCTTTCGCAGGGTTTAGGAGGTTACTTTCCAAGTGATCAGGAAGAAAGCACTGCAACACTTCTCAATCTAAAAGCTCACTTAGTACAAGCATTTTTACTGCACCTCCATTCCAAATTTATTTTAAATGCTAGGAGACATCCTGTCTTTTGAGCTGATGATAAAACAACCTTCACTGCCCAGATACTTTTGAAAGAAGATGGCACAGAACAGAAGTATATATTTCAAGGCCTTTCAAGGAATAACTTTAATGACTTAGTTCAGCTTCTCTAAAGATGGCAACATCCTCTAAAACAAGGATATTGAAAATATTTATGTAGGCCTAGATTCTCTGCAGGTGGCCTCTGTATTTGCAGGGTTGTGGTACCTTCCACTGTTGAGTTTGATTTTTTTGACAATTCAACAAAATTTCCCCCTAGTAGTTTTTTATGCTAATTGCGAGCCTTTTGCTAGAGCAGCTGGTATTGCTGAAAAGCCCCCTAACATATTCAGGCATGTCTGACCATATGGCACCTTCTTGTACTCAAAAGAAACTCTTCAGTTCTACCCAGTATTGTACCAACCCTCAGCCCCCTTCAGTGGGGCTCTTTTGCCCGCCTGTTGTCTCTCATGCTTTCTTTTCAATGTAAGTTCTTTCATAGTCCTTTTTTTATATAAAATTCATTATATGTGCATAAACATCAGCCACACAAAAGGAACCAAAGTACTAGATGGCCACAAAACAGACCACATTAGAAACATGTGCCATTAATTAATAAAAAAATCAATGGCAGTTATGCTGGAGACATTATCAGAGAGAAGAGTCTAATGCAGGAGACAGTAAATTAGTTTCTAGTTTGGGTTGAAACATAATTTTCTAAATTAGTTTAATTTATAATTTATACACGCTGTGGCCAAAAGGAACTGCTCTGATCATCTAGTCTGACCTTGTCTATACACAGAATAGAATTTTCCTGAGATGCAACTCTTTTAAGAGTTATCTCATTTCATTTTAGTCTCCAACTGATGAGTCTGCCACCTTCCCTGGTGAGTTGTTCCCATGCTAAATTACCTTCATACAAGGAAAATCTGTCTCCTTTGAGGCCAAATTTGTTCAAGTTCAATGTTTACCCACTGGACCCTCATTTGCTTTTGTTTGTGATCTCTAAGCTTCCAACAAGCCTGTCTTCCACAAGTAATTATCCATGTCCACTCCTAGAGTTATGTCTCAATCACAAACTGACTCAGCTCTTTCTGCTCCTTGGATAATTCCTCTAAGATTTTAATTGTACTTCTCTGTGCCTCTTGATTCTATGGCATCTAATTATAGTAGATACTGCTTCATATTCTCTTTCACTGCAGATGGTAAACTTCTCATTTCATCCACCATTTCATCTACTACTTCTCTTCAAACATTGATAGAATTATTAACTGGATGCTTCTATATTTTTTCATTTTTTCTATTATTTGATTTTATATTCTTCATATTGCAATGGGCCTAGTCTTGGATAAAGGCAATTTTTATTCCTAATATCCTTTAAAATCTTTCTTACAATTTTAATTCTATTTCTACTTATATCTCACTGATTTTTTTAGCTCCTCTTCTTCACTGCCTGAATTTTCAACCTGCAATTTATATTCAGTACTTCTACTTCCACTTTTCCCCATTACTTCTATATTTATTTGTATTACTTTTTAATATGTCATCTATCAGAGACTTTCCAGAATGTTTTTCATGTTTTTAAAGCCATGGCTTTTGGATCCACCAGGACAATCACTTCCAACAATACCAAAGACTTATAATTCCAAATTTTAATATAGTATTGCCATCATTTATGCCAGGAGAGCCTTCAGCTTTGGTTAAAAGGTGGGTTTTTTTTGAAGTATGAAATGTAGACATTACTTGCTGGTGCAACATTTTCTATTCACATATGCAACAAATGCTTTTCATATATTCGGTGTTAACTCCTGGTTCATCTCTAGAACTCCCTGTCCTGAGCAGTATTTCCTGTGCTAATGAACAAGGATCTTTGCTTCAGAAATTCGAAGGTACCTCTGATTCTGCTCACATCCAAATTCTCCATCATGCTGTAACTTGGGAATCCTTATGTTCACTAGGATTTATGTGCCTAACGGGGAAAGCCTTTTCTTAAGAGTGGATCAGGTTTAACAATGAGTGCCTTAGTTGGAGAGAAAGAAAGAATCTGGGATTTCATTTCTGTTATCTATATATACTGAAAAGTGATGAGCCATGTGCCTCTTTAGAGACCTGGAGAGCTTTTGGCTCATATTAAGATGAATAACTGAGATAAGAATGAAGGTATTATTTGGTCATTTCCTGAAACCATGTAAAATCATTCCCTGAGGTACACTTCTCTGACTTTTCTCAACCTCTTATTTACCTAAATTTTAATCCACCTCAACTGTTTTATTTAACCATTCCACAGTGGAGAGCACTGTTGGGCCCATATGACATTCTCCCATTACATTCAGTCTAAACCTGCTCTTTTTCATTTCTCTCCCTTTCAAACAAATGGACTTGAGCTTTCAAGCACTGCTGGTCAGTCCATACCCACTCAATAACAATCCCCTTGAAAGTCTCCCAGAAGCAGATTCCTTCTTTGTTAAGCAGCTTTATCGTTTTGCTGTGGCAAAGAGGAGTTGGGGTAATGAATCTGGGGGCAGAAACACAATGTTTCTCAATACTTTGATGATCTAACATCTAATGATCTGAACATCTAAGAACAAAAAATATGTTATTGGAGAGAACACCATGTTTCCTTCATGGTGTGTAGAGCTAAATGTGTTTCTCAATGTTTACAAATAGATGCAGAAAATATAGCCTTTAAATTCTTATGTAAGCAGAAGCATAAATAAAGCCGGGCACATGCAACGAATTCTTATGAGAAAGGATTCAAAATAGAGATGTGAAATCTCTCATGGATGTGAGTTTTCATTGTTGTGGTAATCTTTCCATCTGATTATCACAGAAACAGGCAGATGCATGCAAAATCACAGTAACAAAACAAATTTAATTTACACAGCCAGTCCTCAGAGCTGTATGTTAGCTAGTGCAATATGCACTATTTTCCTGGTAGTCAATCACAACTAAACTTGTAAGTCCCTATTAAATATATTAAAAATACAATATTTAAAAGCTTCTTCAGTGCCTTGATGCAGATGCTCTATAGTCTATATTGATGGGTTACAAACTATATCAAAGTCCATTCTGAATTGAGAGCATAAATTTGTTGTAGATATTGTATATTTATCAGCTTCCAGGAAATTATAGTCTAGAATAAAATATATTTTTGTGTTCCTAGGATCCTTATGTATGTCCTCATGAAAGTTTTTCTCAAATTTTTGTTTTATTCCATTTCAGAGAGTTTTTTTAAAAAATGAAAATTGGATCCAATTTCTTTTTAACACTAACAGACTCAAAAAATCTGTATAGCAGGGTGAGACTGGATTCCATGCAGGGGGGTACTAACCAAAAAGATTAATTCATTTAACAAGGGACCATGTGTCTATGTGGACAATGTCCATCTAGAATTTTAAACAGCCTAAACTTACTTTACATCTTAGGCTATCAATCTATCTTTGTACAAACTTACAGTCAAGCATAAATTGTAGGAAATAATTTATAAGAAAGCCATAGGCAGTAGCTGCAAGCATAACCAAAGTGGGCAAGGGTGATCAGCAGTGAACAAGGCAAGCAGAAACATATAGCCAGATTCTGCCCTACTAATGTGGAACCACACAACCTGGAATCCAGGGTTACTTTTTAATAAATGTCAATATAGAATTAAAGAGTTACTTTAAAAGGCATTTATGCTGTATTTTCATCTCTTCATACTGTTTTACCTGTACACGGAAAAATATATAGTCAATGCAGTGAAGATGACAAGAGTCTAAAGGTAACTCGGGTTTTTTCAACTTTTTAATCTGCTTTGAAATCCTCCTTAGACATATGTTTTTGCTTAAAACAAACAGAGGTGAATAAATCAGTTGATCAGCACTCCCTAGAGCTGCCTGCATTAACTTTCTTGGCATGATCTCATCACTTAAGTCAATATGACTTAAGAGTTTCTCTAACAGTTTATTTGCCTCTAATTCTATACTGCTCCTGAATCTAAATTTCAGTGTACTGAACAGAAAAATGAACAGCCCAGAGATTTACTATTACAAGAAGCAGAAGTTTCTCTTGCAAATCTGCTTTTTTTCAGACAAAAAGTTCTCCATATGGTCAACTTTGTGTTTAGGAGTAAATCAGAAGTATTCGAGAAGGAATGTAATCTTTGTACCTGTACCTCAGTACTCCATATTACTAAATCCAATACATCCATCTTTCTTCTCTCTAGACTTCCTTACATATAATTTGGCTGAAAAAGCCAGACAGTCTGTTTGAAAAACTGTATTGTGGGGAAATGCCACGTGGACTTGTTTGAAGACACTGACTCTTTTTCTCACCACTTGTGAACGCATTCAGGGAACAAGGAGATGCAAATCACCAATTTGTTCACTCAGATGTTTACTTATTGACTTATTTTCCTAAGTGACTACATACTTACAGCCAATAATGAGGCCTTCGTTTTCACCTAACAAAGGCGCATTTGGAAATGAACAGATGTAGGATGCAATTTGGCAGCCGCTGTCTGTCCCTGGTAGCGGGTTGTACAAACCAGGCAGAGAAAAAAGAAGGCGCTCCTACTCTAATCCTTGCATTGTCCAAGTGGGGGGCTGGGGGCACCCAGACGAGTTGATCAGCTTTTGTGGAGACACAGGAGCGTCGTGCCTGTAAAGTGGCAGGGTCACGCTGTGCTGTGCAGCACTGCCAAGGCTGGGCATTGCGGCCGGCGGTGCCAGTGCCGAGCTCCAGCACAGCATCAGGAAAGAGGCTGTGTCCCCCGGGCCCGTGCAGAGGCCGTGTCCCCGGGGCCACGTCCCCCAGGCCGTGCAGAGGCCATGCCTCCCGGGCCATGCCCCCCGGGCCGTGTCCCCCCGGCCGTGTCCCCCGGGGCCACGTCCCCCAGGCCGTGCAGAGGCCATGCCCCCCGGGCCGTGTCCCCCGGGCCGTGTCCCCCCGGCCATGCCCCGCGGGCGGGCACGCCGCGCCGCAGCAGGCTCCCGGTGGTGCCCCAGCTGCCGCAGAAGGAGCGTTCAGCCACCTTGGGAAACAAAACTGAATGAGCCAGGGGCACTTCGCACAAGAAAAGACTTTCTGCATCAGTGAACAGATTTTTTTTCCCCCAGAACCACTCCTGGCAAAGGCTAAACTTTCTCCCAGGTCTGCCTCAGCCTGCTGCTAACTAAGCATGAGCAGGTAACAGCACAGCCTGGCGTGCAGTCTCCAAGGGGCCCTTCCTTCCCACAAAAAGTGGCCATCAGCGAAACAGACAGCAACAAATATTTTTGCTCTAAATCAGCACTCTCTGATGAGATGCCTGGTGAAAAGCATTTGCACTGAAGCAGTGCAGCAGCGGGGGCTCACCGGGGCCCGTCGGCGGCAGCAGCACATGGTCCTGCGCCCGCCCTTCCCTCCTGGGAGCCCCAGCAAGCTCAGCCAGCAGCGATGGCATTCACACACCTGAAAAGCACCTGAAACCGTAGTAAAACACGCATTTTAGCGTTCATTCAAAGAAGCTAACAGCTTGATTCTGTCCCTTTGATCAACACTGAATTTCATAAAACAGCAACATTTCAGATCTACACAGAGAAAATTTAGTTTTCTAGGCACACACCGTTACGCTCTTCTCATATAAATAGAAGTGATTCTAATTTTTTTTCTTTTGGGTTCTGGGTTTTGTTGTTTAGTTTGGGTTTTTTGGGGGGTTTTGTTTTTTGGGAGGGGGGTTTGTTTGTTTGTTGTTTTGGATTTTTTTTGGTTTTTTGGGTTTTTTTTTGCTGTTTGACTTACTTTACCCCTGTTCTCTTCTAATTCACATGTATTACTCCTGAACAAGCCAGTTTTCTTACAAGAAATAAATCTAAGGTCCTGACCACTGGGGACATTGGAAATCTTATAAAAAAAATTGAGGGTGAAGTGTTAGTTTTGGCCAGTTTGCCAAAATCTAATTTGGGTTGTCACATTATGTCTTTGTAACCTTTCCTTGTAATTTCAACTGGATAGAGCTGCACACTATTACCATCCTTTGTGTAAAAGCTGTTTTCTGTGCCAGCATTTCTGGTGCAAGCGATTTCAACCTCTTATAGATTGTGTCAGACCTTCAAATTTCCTTTTTGTTCTAGTGAATTCTTTCTGAGACAGAATATCCACTGACATCAACAACAGTCTTACCAAAATAGTGAACAAAATCTGAAAAAGAGCAGTAAGAACACACTTGAGCAAAGTAAGCATGGACAAGCTTAAATTTAAGCATCTCTGTATTGAACTGCTATACTGAGCAGAACTGGTAAAATATATGGACAATATTACTGTCCTATTTTGTCTCATCAACTTCTATCTCATATATAAGAAATGAACCTATTAAGACATGAACAATAATAAGAAAATATACCAGACTATTAGCTAAACAAAATAGAAGCACAGTCTTTTGATATTCTATCTAGCACAAAAAGCAACCTGTCTGGAGAAGAATATTTGATCTCCTGGGGAGGAATTAAGGACAACTTTGAGTTTTGTTCAAGCATTTGTAAAGAAGGATGACATATAGTTGATTATTTTAACTTTAGTATTTCTGAGCAAATTCCCCATTTCCCACCAAGAAAAAAAATTTAAAAAGCCCACAGCATTCATCTACTTCAATGGTTCTATACTCCAGTTTTAACAGAACAAACAGACAAATTCCAGACCAATACTCCTTTCGATATTTAGTCTACTTAGCTACACATATGGGAATGTTTGGTAAAAGACTGCTACCAGTTGCTCTGTGGTACATTTCTGGGGAGAGCAGTTGCACTTTGGAGGTGCCTTTAGTGAGCTACTTGCCCTAATTAAGCTTTAATCTACAAATCTCATTGTGTAGATCATTGTATCGCTACAGTTGCATTTAAAATGACCCTTCATTTTGTACAGGAATAAGTACAGGACAGGAACAAATATTTTTCAGATTGCTTTGTGACGTTTCAAGGCTTGCATTTTCCAGAGTAAATTGCATGAGAGTCACATAGTTACAGTTGTTACCACACAGAGATTTGCCAACACTCTGCTTAGATTCAAGTTGATCTCACATCGTTCAGCAGAATTTTTTTACATCTTCTTTTTAATGCCTACTTTGTTAGTAGACTTCATATAGCCAGCAAGACATGTTCCTTCAATTTTAAGTGCTTAGAATACATTACATGTGAAACCTTATTTTTTTTTAGGTCAGAATAGCTGCATGGAGTAGATGGGTCCACAATGAATCAATACAACAGGAAAACAAAAATAAAAATAGATACTGCTTCCCAACAGCTTGTTTGACTAAATCTATTGCTGAAACAAAAAATACATAGTTCCTCTACCCATCTTCTAAATATTTCCGAACACTTTACAGTAACAGTTTACAGTGTGTATGTTATACAATTCTTACAAACTGTTGAAAGCATCGATGAAAACAACCTCCATTTAATATTGTGTGGTGATAATTGCACAGGAATGCAAGCACAGGGTGGAAGCACAGTTTGCATGAGCTGTCAGCAGACTTCCTCTTGATTGGTATGGAATTAGTAGCCAAGCAGTAGCAATCATTTGAACCCCTTTTCACCTACATGTGCTTTCAGTCTATACCAAAGAAAGATTTATAGCCAGATGAGTAAGTACATACATTTGTGCGGGAGAGAGTGATGCTGTAACAGGGGCACTGGAGATAACACTTTGCATCATGGAAGTCAGGCAAAAGAGCTGCAGTTTGTACAGCAGTTGCCTCTATCTGCCTTCTTCTAGCTGAGCCAACAAAGACCACTTCTGCAATCACACTCCAAGGTATAATGAGTGACAAAACCAATGATAGCTCCTGTAGGTGTCAGATACACCTATATGGACTTCTCATACAGTATACCCTCAGTTTATTTCCCCATAAATCACACTGAAACATCACAAGCCGCACCAGCATCTGGGCAGGAAACCTGCAAGGGAGCCTCAAGGCGGCAGGAGAGAGATTGAAAATTCAGCAGGGGCCACTTCTCCCAGGAACCTGGACTGCAGGACTGTTTTCCTCCTGCAGTGTTTTGGGACATCAAGCTGTTGGACATACCTTTTCAGGAAATGTGTAAGTCATGACTTTTTGAAAAGCCACTCCAGAGAGATCAGGACCCCTTATACATAGATTTTTTTTTCCATGGGATAGTAATGCTCCTGCTTTTACTGAATCACTCCAAAGGTTTCTGTATTGAGACTTTACTTCCCCAGATGTTCTGGATCCTGCATTGTGCTGCTTTTCTAAGCACATTTTAACTGCTGTTGCAGCTCATTCATGAGCTGGCTACTATGATTCAGATTTTATTCTACAAAAATAAAGAATCCTACCTATTCTCCAATAACAGCCCAAATCATTTCAGTAGCACTAACACAATCTGTAGTGTTTCAGACCATTACTCAGAAATCAGCAATTGTGTTCTGTTTTATAAGTGTCATCTATGTAACAATTTAAGTTTGTAAATCACCTCTAAATCCTTTGTGTTGGACGGTGCTATATAAACTCAAGCTATTATCATTCCTACATTTCACTGCTCCATAAATGAGATTCTACAGCAGCTCCTTCCAGTAATATGTTTGTGATCACATAACTCTCCATATCCAGTATTTCATTTTTACTGGAATTAGTGATTAACGTGAACATCACATCCTTTCCTATATCCTACTTCTCTTTGGGGTTTGGATGTTATGTCTGGCAACAGTGAACTGTCTTTCTGTAAATGGTTTCATTGGAATCAGAGAAGAGCAATTAAACTGGCTATTAGGATGCAAAGTGTGCAGGTCAGTGCAGCTTCTAACAGGCAAACATACCTTAAATACACTGCCCTTAGATTCCCACCTATTTCTGAAAGATTCAGGAGACTATTGCAAAGCACTTCCTGAACAAATTGCAGCAAATAGCTCCTTTACACACAATAAGATTATTTCCATTATAATTGCTTTAAATGGACAAAAAGAAAACACTTGGTGATTTCTATAAAAAGTTTAAAATAGGAGGTAGTCAGTGTCCTGGTCTTCATTCTCCTCTGCTTTCCCCACAAGTTTTCTTTTTTGTTTCCACAACAGACCCCATTTGAACAGTTTGTTATTTCCCCACCTCCTTTTTGACGTGCCACAGCAACCTGAGGGAGCCAATACTCAAAGGAGATAATAAACTATGACAAGTAATGCAAGAAAAAATGGCAAGGTAAAAGTCATTTGACAGCATCCAGTTGGTATTTCTCAGCAGTGAGGGAGAATGAGGTGCACCAGACACACTGCCAAAATTTCTGTCACCAGTGTAAATTAAGCAATGCGGCAAAAGCAATCAGAGAGTTAAAAGAATCTTCTCTTTGCCCTTGTTTGCCTCATTTCTTGTTTTTCTCTTAAACTACACCACTGGGATGAACTACAAGACTTCCCTTCTCCTTATTAAAAAGGCAAAAACTGCTTATGCAGCAACTGCAGCAGGGCTCTGTTGTTAGCAGATAGAAAGGACGCATGGAGATGAGCTACAAACAGTATCCATATCAGCAGAGACACTTATGGGGAAAAAATTGTTCTGTGAACATTACAAATTCTGGCTCTAATTAGAGATTCATCTCTCACTCTTCTGGGGGTGGAGAAGAAAATCACTGTCCTTTTATACTGCAGTTAAAAGTGGAAAACATGGCATCCAGAAATACAAAGAAGAAATATTTTTCTATTCTGTGATAGCAGTGAACACTGAGGGTTATGCTGACTGAAGGTAATTACTACAGCTCTTTGCTTGTTCTTTAAAAAAATAAAAAGAACTGTTCATGCCTTAAAATACTACTTTTTAGAAAAATCTGTAGATCATTCTGTGGTATAATTTCTTTAAACAGTTGGTACAAGTGCAGACATGATTCTCCCCTTGGTGAGCTTCCTGGCCTTAAAAATATATACTTGAAGATACATATATATGAAGTTGAACAAAGAGACACAGAGAAGTGTCCCAGCTGAGATCAAATTCACTGAGGGAATTAGACACTCCTTCTTCCCAGGTCTCTGGTGAGGTAGATGAAAGTCATTACATGTTTCTTAAGTGTGGAAAGAAGAATAATCTGAACATTAGATAGGGAATGACCAAGGAACCAAAAATGATCAATCTCACCTGAGTCTCTTGCTTTTTCTCACAAAAACATTGGATGAAGAGTGCCAAAATGGAAAGCTAAGCTGCTTTATGAGAATAACTTAGTGACATTTTGGAAAGGCTTATACACTGATTTGGGAACTTCTCCAGTTTGTTTTTCCCTCTTGCCTGTTTAAATTCTTTTTCTGTTATCTGTGCTCTCTTCCTTTTTTTCAGATGGTGAATCCTCTAGGGGTTCACTGAAGCCTGAAGTTCTTTCTTGTGGAGGAAAGAGAGGGGGGGTGGGTTTGTATCTATATATAGTAATAAAACATTCCACATGATTGATATAAATGTTTCTGACTTTTCACATACACTTGTGAAAGGCCTCAACTGCCCAAGTCCATTGTCAGTGTTATGCTCCCATTTGGCTACAATATATAGAGAATGGGAAGACTCACTCCAGTGTTTTTGAAGATCTGGTGGCAATGCATTGGAGCTCACTTCTACAGAAACATGTGGCACCATCCAGAGCAGAAGAGAAGGAGGAGAAGCAGTCAGTGCAGAGGTAAAGAATCATAGAAGATCCTGAGTTAGAAGGAACCCACAAGGATCAACTCCTGGCTCTGAACAGGACAGCCCCAAGACTCACACCATGTGCCTGAGAGCAGTGTCCAAACACTTCTTCATCTCTGTCAGGCTGGTGCTGTGACCACTACCCTAGGGAGCCTGTTGTCAGGGAATACATTCAGTGCAGTAGCTCAGTGTGCTGCTGCAGATCCAGCTGCAGACTGAGATCTGGGGTTGGAATCCTGGGCAAAAGGCCACGAACGGTGGACCCTTTGCATGACAAAGGGCACAAAGACCTCTGGCACAGACACTCAGAGACACAGCAGGAGCAAGACTTTCACCTGATTGTACTCCAAGAGTACAAAAACACTCATTTTTTAAGGCCCCTCCTTGGAGGCACCCAGCTCACACTGTTTTCTTATTGCATCAAGACAAAACTATTGTAAGGATTGTGACATCTGAGACTTTGCTGTGGGAAACCTAGGGTTGAGCTAGTAAAAAACCTGGTCTTACTTGTGGGAGTGTGGGATGTGAAGCTGCAAAGGGTCGTCACTCCTAGCACAGGTGGTGTGAGAGAGACTGCCAGAGTGGCTCCTGGATTGTTAGACAGACATGATTCCTTAACACTGTTTCAGTGCCCAACCACACTCTGGGTGAAGAATTTTTTCCTAGTATCTAACCTAAACCCCTCCTGACTCAGTTTCATGCCATTCCCTCAGGTCCTGTCACTGGTCACCAGACAGTGACACTGCCCCTCCTCTTGCCCTCATGAGGATGTTGAAGACCACAATGAGATTTCCCCTCCATCTCCTCTTCACCAGGCTGAACAAGCCAAGTTACCTCAGCTGCTCCTGGCATGGTTTCCCCTCAAGGCCCTTCACCATCTTCCTTGTCTTCCTTTGGATAATCTCTAACAACTTAATGTATTTTTTATATTGTGGCACCCAAAACTGTCCCCAGCACTTGAGATGAGCCCACCCCAGCTCATCTCTGCACCCCAGCAGAGCAGGACAATCCCTCCTTTGCCTGGCTGGTGATGCTGTCCCTGATGCCTCCGGGACAGGGTTGGCCCTCCTGGCTGCCATGTTCAACTCATGTTCAACTCCTGGCTCATGTTCAATTTGCCATCAATCAGGACCCCCAGGTCCCTTTCCATGGCACTGCTTTCCATCATCTCATTCCCCATCTCATTTCCCATCATTCTCATTCTACATCAGGAATTACCTCATCCAAGGTCCAGAATCTGGCATTTGTCTGTGTTAAACTTCATAAGGTTGGTATGAAGCGTGCAGTAAACAAAACTGCTCTCCACAGCCCTGAGAACCAAAATTCCTTTGTTTTCAGATCACCACCATGGACTCTATCTCCCTTGCTATTTTTGGACCCTGCAAAAGTTAATCAACATAAAACAATACAAAGTGACAACTGAGTCCAAAAGATAGGTGTAACTGCTTTCACAGCTTCTCACATCTACAATATCACTGAGGAGAAACACAGAAATCCAAGTCTGAGAAATGGCTGGAATCTAAAATACTTTTACTGAATTGTGTAATTTCAGATGAAAGACTGAGAAAAAACTTTACCGCAAAACATTGGTGTTAATTGCAGATGATTGTTCATGGTGCCAAATCACTAAATTTCATTTGGTTTCTTTTTCTTTTTTTTTCATGTTGTCCTGTTGTCTTGCTTCTTACATGCACTCTAAATTTCTGACCATGGTATTTTAATGCCCAAACAACTCATATAGCTTCTGTGGACTAAGACCTAGATGGAAAAATCACCAATTTTCTGCTATTACAGTTACTAGATGGTAGTGAAGCCACCTAGTTTGGAGGAACTAGAAGGAAGCAGAAACCTAGATTTTATTTCTAGCTATGTGAGAAATATGTGTTTTAGTGCATATGGGGAGGACAGCTGAACAGAAAGAACATGGTTTTTCCAAACAAGTGGATACAAGTTGGATGTCTCGTTTTGATTCCTATCTCTGACTGGAGAAATCTCCTGCAGTCTTTCAGAGAATTTATCTGTAAAATGAAAAGGAGTGATTTGTTTTCCTTACAGGTCTTTCAATATTTGTATCAAGCTGAAGTGTTAATCATACCACTAATCTAGCAAATTATGCATAAAAAATTATGGGATTTCACTGAACTAAAACTGCTGTAATTCAGATTGTGTTATACAGTACAGAAACCTGTCCTGGGTCCTTTAAGAACCCACTATCTAATTTCTGGAAGAACTACCAGTTATTTTCCTTTATAAAGAGAAATTAAAGTAAATACATTTTTAAATAATATGAATAATTAATTTTTGTCACTGACCAGATCCTAGATATGCATCTTTCAGAATACCTTCGAACTTTTAGCCCTGCTTTGAGAAAAAGCATTGAGCAGATGGCCTTTAGACACCTCTAGCAACCCAAATATTTCTGTGATTCACTTGACTGACTAATTTTGGTTTAAAAGGGTAGAAAGCCTATGCCCATTTTTCCTTACCTAAGGATGACAATCCTCAGAGTTTGTAAACTGAGCTATTAAATGAGGCATGGGTAATATAACCCCATCATTCTTGAAGTTTCACACTACACTAGAAGGTGAAATTAGCTCCCCAAAATTGACAAAAGTGATTTTTGTATGTTCATGTATCAGAAGAATACTCAAAAATTATTTCTATAAATAACCAAATTCCATTTAAACATGAAATGAAAGATGAAAAAAACCTGGTTTTAGTTTAAGGTACAGGATAAAGTAATATGAGCTCAAACATTTATTGGTATTCCTAAATTGCAACAAACCTGCATGTTAGGTAGTGGAATGTAGTATAAAGAAATAAAAAACAAATTTGTTTTCAGCATTTGTTTTCACCTAAGAAAAATAAAAAGAGAATAAGATTTACTAAATAAAATGTCCTTCTATAACACAGAATTCTATGTGGTTCTTTACCATATTACTAATTTTTCCTGTTAGATAATCAACATCACTTGAGTATGAAACACCAAGAGACAGCTATAATCTTCTTCACTTTATAACTCAGGTCAAATATTTGTGGAAGGAATGTGTCTTCAAATTATAAAAATACATTTGCATTCTAGTTTTCTGTCAGTTTGATAGCAGAATGAAGAAAATGTTAACCTGATCACTAAAATTATGCTTTTATTCAAAATGTTACCAGAAGGGTTCATTTATCTATCTGTATCTTCTGACATGATAAGCAATTAAGTAAAAAAAATTATAATTTATAATTTGAATTATTATTTTATTTCAGGACTAAATATTCGGATAAAGCTCTTCATTATGTAACTTCTACTACTATTTCAATTGTTTTGATAGAGAGGAATTTGCAAATACAACCCTAACTTTATGAAAATCTTCAAGGAGAACTACCACCATGAATAAATATGTAAATGTGGAGACACTCATGGAATAAGACTATGAATTTCTGAAAACCTAAAAATTAATCATGGCAGAAAAGGATTCTCAAAGTTACAAAAGCTTAGGTCTGAGCTCAAATCTGAAATTAAGGTAAAATAAACTAAGAGTTTAGTTCCTGATCATTGTTTTAATTTGCAATTTACTCCACCTGACTCTGATATGTATGCAGTAAATACAGTGTTGCTCAGATTTCTAGCAAAATTCATGCTCTGCATGACTGTATCCATCTCCTGAGAGTCAGAGATGGTGGCCTGTGTGTGAGAGCATGTCTGGCTCATTGATAGTGCCCTGTGGTTTATTGATACTGACCTGAAGAATGCATTCCACCACAAATGATTAGCTGATAATTTTACTGAGAGTTTAATTATAGTTATATGAGTTTCACAAATAGCAGGTCCTGGAATAAGGATCAACCTTCGTATTATTAAAGGAAAATTCTTAGTGTTTGCAGAAGGAAACCAAAAATTAACTGGCACACATGCAAAATATTTGAAATTAAGTGGCCAAATGTAAAAATATTATGTTCTTTAAAGTTTATACTATTTTGAGCTATCACTTATAAGCAGTTAGTTTTGGGCATTCTAGTTAAATATTTAAGAATTAACTTCTTTTCTGGAAAAGAAAGTTCATTAAATTGATTCTTTTTTTGAGCTCAAAACCCCAGTGTTTTGTATTCTCTATACACTGGCTGAGATCTCCCTTATTGCTTTCACTCTCAAAAATAATCCCACTCCGACAGATTGCCTCAATCTCTAAAAACAGTGCAGTAATAAAACCACTGTTGGTATAACATTCACATATATTCCCTTCCATCTTTTTTCAACAATAATGCCCTGATTCTTAGATCTTGGGGTTTTGTGTTTCTTCATTTTGTTGTTGCTGCTGTTTGGGGGTTTTGTTTGTTTCTTTGTTTTAGTCTTTCACGGTAATCTGAAAGGTCTGCATCAACAGTCTTCAGAATCTCGTTACAACTTTCTCGTTTCAGCTGACAGAAATGTCTGATGGATGCTGCTGCCTTCTGTGTAGACCAGCTCAGAGAGAGATACAAAAATACAGACATTGCTACTTGTAGGCTACATAAATGCTTTTAAGGCAACCAAGAGCCTTGTATTAGGGTGCCCTCTTCTTTTTGCAGGGCATTGAAGCAGTAATTACTTGCCAATAGTGTAGCTGTGCTAAACCCTGTCACCTGCCTCAGCTACATCAGGAACTAAAATTTCTACTTCTTCAGCCAGAGGACTACCACAGAAACATCAGAAGAGTTCTAATTAAGCTGTGGTATAAACAAAGCACATAACCACACAGGAAATGCCATTTGCCCTAAACATGACAAAATGATTGGTGAAAAGTGGCATTAAGATCCATTCCAGAAGAAACCTGAATTACAATGCCCGCTCTTTCTGAGGTGACTTTGCAATAGTCTCACTGACTTCAGTCTAAGAACAATGCATGCGTACCAACCAGAGAGGGTTGCCACAGTCTGTATTTCAATCAGTAGCCCAGAAATGTGAAAATCAAACTGAAGTTTGTTTGAACAACTCAACAATTTTACAGCACTCCTTGCTGTCCCAAATTTGTCACATAGAAGAAATATACTACTCACACCTGGACTGCATTGTATGTTTGAGCAATCCATTTCTATTAATGTCTTTCTGTAGTCTCTTATTCACTAAGAGTCCTTTATGAGACAAACATAATTGTCATTATTATATATACTGTTATTGTTTCATTGAAGATATTGTTATTGCTATATTATGGTTATATTGACAAAATGATTGCTAAACCACATTACAGCAGTATTTATGGCTTAGCATTCTAACCATTTCTTTCTCCTGAAATCTGCTGGAAAAATAATAGCAGAGAAGCTACATGAGGACTCAAATCCCTTTAAGGACATTTACCAGAGGACTGAAAATAAGATTACTATCATAAATATATTTAGCACATGTGAATTTCTCATCAGATAGTGGTCAGAGGCAAAATTAGCTTTGAAGCAAGTCAATACTTTAAAGTGATAGACATGTTGGAGAATGGTTAAGAAATGCCACATAAATTAAATACAAATCTTAATATATTTTCAAATTGTTGGCCTGCCTGTGATACAATTAGTAAATATATAAAAGTTTATCCATAATGGTACATTCTTCTCAAATATCACTGATTCCTTTTGCAGGAAAGAGAGAGAGAGAGAAGCCAATTTAAGATCCCCAAAACATATAATTCTATATACAAAAAAGATCCACTCCCGAAAAATTAATGCACAAAAGAATAATTACATTAGGGATGTCCTGTCTATGTTAATACCTGACTATCTAATTAATATGTTTATTTATTTCAATAGGGTAACATTTCTCAAAGTTATAGGAACATCAACCAGCCCAAAGAAAGCTAAAGATTATGAAGAAAGTGTAACATCATTATTGCTGGCTATGAGCAGCTTGCAAAATGAAGACTGGAGCCAGGCACAAAGGTGCTAGTGTGGCTGAGGTATTATGCTGAAAAGGAAAAACAGAGTTTGATCCAATGAGTAAATTGACTTGAGTATATGGAGAAGCAGAAGTGAAGCAGCTTTTAAAAATTATTCAGAGTATCACAAGAAAAAAAATACAAGAAATTGAATTGTACTCTTTTTGACTTTGGCTTAAGATGGAAGTTCTTCCTAATTATTGTCATCTGGACAGTATAGGTTAAATTACAGATAGATTTTATGTAGGAAGATGTTGCAAATGGATTCATTGAGGACACAGAAAGCCTGTCTGTTGCTTATACAAGACCCAGCAGAAAGCTACAAATGTTTTTTACACACAGCAGTAGGATACTGGGAGTATCTCAACCCCTGCAAGAGCAGTACTGAGCTAAAGTGAAGGTCATGACTAAGTGAGTGAATTCCAGGCAACATCCAGAGCCTGAATGCCAGTGCGCTGCACGGTGCGTGTTTCTTGTCCAGATCAGCAGAAGAGTCTGCTTTCCTGCATGCTCCATTCCTGCTTGTGTGGGTCCTTCAGACTGAGCACATCTCAGCCAAAACATCTGGCTGCTCCAATTTCCTTCCATTTTATATTACTCCTCCCAAAGGACCTGTCAGAAGTTCTTCTTAAACATGTCAGTGAAACAAGACAGCATATTTGTCTCAGTCTTTGAGAAATTCAGTGAAAGTTCACCATTTTCTAAATCCTGAATTCTGCTGCTGCTGAATATATATATGTATTTAATATAGAACCAACATTTACATTGACTAATCTCTAATATTCAGTAAAATGCAAAGAATTACAAAACATCAGAGAATCTAGAATGAAGACATTGGGTTCCATTTCTTGCTTAATCTCTGGCTTGTCAAGCAAACTTGGACAAGTCATTATTTCTCTCAATGCCCTACAGTCCACTTTTACAAAATAGATGTGCAAACAACATATATACAAATACCACAAACCTCTAGGATTGGATACTTTCTCCTTAGCAGTGTAACATTTGCCTAAGAATGAATCCTTTCCTCCCAACAACTAGTATCTATAAAAGGGTTAATTCAAAAACACCCTCAGAAACCAGAGAACTACAGGTACTCTTGATACCCTGAACATGTAATATTTATAACAGTCATACAACTTTAATTTTACTTCTTTGCCTTAGAAAAAAAAAAAGAGTACAATTTTTCTAAGCACAGCACTGCAGAAAAAAAAAATGAAGCGCTCGTTAGTTTGGAATTTTCCATTCCTTTTTGCTTCTGCCTGAAAGGCAGAGGACTGTGGGGGTTTCATAGTGGAAAGAATTTAGGCCTGTCTCCCTTTGACTTGCAAATTTTAGAAACAGTGTGCTATCCATCTAACGGGTTGGCAAGGATTTAATATCCCTAAAGCCAGTCATGAAGCATTGTCTCGTCTACCTCCTCCCTCCCTCACCCTTCAACTTGTGTATAAAAGCTCAGTGCATACAGAATTTACATTCATAACAGTGGTGGTCACTAGTGGCACTATAAAGTGTAAGGGCAACAGCAGTTAGAGGTCTGGCAGTGATACTGCCATAAACTCTGTATTCCCTAGGGCAAAATGATGTCTCACCTGTTAAAACTCATGCTGGTCCAAAATACGGTGCTTATGCATCAAACACCGCAATTTAAAAANATAATATGGACTACCAAGTGGTAAGATATTTTCCCATCACATTTTCAGCACTGTATCAGTATGCATTTATATGTCCTCTTCATATTTTAGTTTAGAGAAGGTAGTAAAATAAGAGACCTAAAATACTAAATAAAAAATATTATCAAAAGTGTAGTATCGTTGAATTTACTTAAAAAGCTCTTTAGAAAAAAAAAATCTGAAACGATTCCATCTGTTGTCCTCAAACCATACAGGAGTTCTTCCACTGTGCTCATCACAGCAATTATATATAAAAAAACCACTTGTCCCAGTATGTGCTTGTGGAGTTTTTTTCTTCTTTTGACTGACTTGTGCTTTGAAAAGCAGACTTTTCTGGTGAAGGATCTAATTAAAGAGATAAGCATGTCTAAGCTAAATTGTATACATTTTTTAAATTGCTTGATTAGTCATAGGAACAGATAGGACTGAAGGAAAACCTGAATATTTATTGTGTCACAACCCCCCTGTACTTTCAGGGGCAAAAGGTAACATGTACCTAAAATCCCATTTGTACATGTTGCTCTCTCAAGTGGACATGACCTCTGAATGTAAAAAGGTGGGTTGGTGCAGACATTATCTCCCACAGGGAGAAACAGTGGGCTGCTTATCATCCCATCAGCCTCAAAGCCTAAGTCACATTTGGCATCAAACTAATGTCACTGAAATGAATGACATTCACCTATTAGATGGTACTCAGAACCAGATAAACTAGAAAACTAAGGCAAGAAGATGGGGCCATAGAGGAAATATTGAAACTTTGTTTGATGGCTTCAATCCATGTAACAGAAGGGAAATAATACTGCAAAATTCATACATCATTTCATCAAAATCCATATAGAGGCAATAGGAATAATTAAAGATATAGAGTTTTATATTTTAGTACCTGCACTTATGCACTACTAGAGTTTTGTATACACCTAGTTATTCCAAAATAAAACAAATTTTTTAGCACAATGATTAGAAAATCATCCGAAATGCACAGCATGTTTTGTGTAAAAATTCACTGTAGCTTCATATTAGGTGTCAGAAGTTCTCTATTACAAAGTATGAGATATGTTGCTCTCAGTTTCTTTCAGAGGATGAAATAAAAGTCCTACAGCAGAATCAAACCAAGCTCACAGTCTGATTTTGCAGTCATGTTAATGGACAAGGTATAGCAAATCAGTGACAAATGGATCAGCAAAGCAACCTTATCAGTAAATCACTTGCTACACTCTAAATGGTTGCCTTTCAAAATGTTGCTTGCGTTACTTGAAGAGCGATATTGATTTTATATCTATCCCTGAACTTGTCTCTGTTTAAGTTTAGAGTCTGGAAACAACAGTTAGCTTTTAATAAAGTGCTATTTATACAATCATACTGCAAACAAGGCTGAATTTCACACATACACAAGCGATAACCTGCCTTCCTCCCTTCCAAATCAAGAAGAGTACTGACAGCTATGAAAGGCTACGTCTTTTTTTTTTCCATTTTGGTGATATTGCCTGTGTTTTTATTTCCTGCTATGGATCAAAGAAGAAACACCTCATGGCTTTATTTCTTCTCTCCTATTAGCAGAAAAGAGTGATTTTACATAACCAATAATTTATTTACTGATATTTTCAAGCTCTGGGACTAAAATGAGTTGGGCAATTTAATTATACTTTATTTCTTTGCAGCACATTTCTGGACATGTTTTACTTTTGGAAATTTTTCCAGTTTTCTTTTTTATTTTTTTTTTATGCTTCCAGTGGCATCCTGTCTTGCTAGAACAGGACTCAAGGCCAGGATCCAGCTGTTGAGTTCACTGTTTCAACTGGCACCACCCTATTGCCATTTTGTGCCATGCTGTCTGTACATCAGGCAGCCAGGAGAATGGTAAGATATCCAGTTAAGCATAAAAGAGTGAAGAGATACCAGAACTACTTACACACAGTCCTAAAGTGTCTATGATTTGATTCTAGAGAATGCTGCATATTCAAATAATATTAGCAACATTTTACAACATTTGACTGTACATCATCTTCCAGCGTTTTACAATGGAATCATCTCATTGTCATAATCTGTGCATCTCCATTGCCCAGCTCCATCCACTCTTGCCAACAAACACACATTAAGCATTTTTTCCATACAGTCTGCCCTAGGTTAACCAATTAACTGCATAATTAATTTAGTAGTGAATAAGATGGCTTTGATATTGTGTCGCTCTGTACTGGGGAAGCCTGGAAGTTAAAGGCCTAAGGAGAAAATGCATCCCTTCTCTGAAATCTCAGGGGATCAAGTCCAATGGGGTCAGGAGCGTTACTGGCTCTGATAGAGCGGGACACGCCAACAGGCAGCAACAGGCCTGAGCAAGCGTGAATGATGTGTCTATTTGGCAGCTTTTCTGGAGAAAACAGCTTTGTAATAAAGACAAGGGAAATATAAAAATCACCCTATCCATCTACAACAGGTCAATCTATGATGGATTTGCCCTTGCTCTGTCTCTCTAGTCTCCACTGATATCCTTAGGTGAGGAAGTTCTGGTGAAGGAAGGTTCTTCAGGGAGGGTTTGTACACCTCTCTGGACACAAGAGAGAAGCGCCTTGCTCCCCAAGCACTGGCCTGTTTTCAGAATCCAGGTTTGTGGGCAGGGAGTTAAGCCAGAGCTGCTGAAGGGAAGTTTTAGGGATGAAGGGGTGTGTCTATCAGTGTCTGTCAGAAGAATTACTATTGGGTAGGGCTTTAGACAGTAAAATTGCACAGTGTAAAGTGCTTGGACCTGCCACAGAGCTGCCCTTTTAAGTTTATCTTGAGATAACAAGATATGGATTTATGTATGATGGGATCAAAGATATACTTCTGAAGTGACAGCTGAGTGACATAGCTGCACATGAAACGAAGTTCAGGGCCCAGTCAGGGAGAAAGGCAGGAGGTGCTCAGGAGCTGGAGTCCTGGTAGAACCTGTCAGAGCTCAGGAGAGCTGCTGTCTGTCCAGGCAACAAAAGCTATTCTTGAAGGAACATGCCATATATTCCTTCTTCTATCCTACATCATCTTATCCTGAGGACCAGCTTGAACATTACAGAAGAGAAGAATGTAGAGACCCTATTAGAAGGCTGGTTAAATTAATAAAAAATTAAAATTAAACTTTGGTAAAGGACTGAGTGACGTTTATCAATATATCATCCTTGGAAAGATGGCTGGAAAAAAGCCCTACTAATCTCTAATGTGAGGAAAATTAAATATATGCAAGATACCCAAAGATGGATTTCAAATACTTAAATGGGGGAATGATGCTATCTAGAAGTGAAGAAACAGAGGCAGGAGATGTGGCAAATGGTAGATTAGATATAGACCCTGCTCCATACAGATCATGGTGTGTGTGTGTGTGCGTATGGCAGGATAGATCTGCTGGATTTTCTGTAGTGCGACCGTAATGTCATTTCAAATCCAAAGGGGGCTAAAAACACTTGTTCACTTTCTCTTCCTTCTTTTGTTTCTGGGACAGAGTAACATGACTGTGTGTAGGAGAGCCTTCTTGCTTGTGTTAGGAGCATCATTAAGGAGATCTCTGAGAGCTGAAGAGAAGCTGCCTTTCCCCTTAGCACCTAAAACCTGAAAGTTCTTTCTCCCTCATACCTTATAAAGTCCCAGCCTCAGGTGCCTCCACCCATTTTCAGATGCATGTTGCACTATACTCTGCCCTTTCACTAAATTAACCATATGCACAGAGTCTTTCCTCCACTCCACACCCCGTAAGCTCAGAGAATAAAATTTTGCTCTACTTCCCAAAGGCTTACAGCTCAGTCAAATCAAAAGCAATTTTCCAATTTTCTCTAGGAAAACAAATAGCACTTCTCCTTCATGAGAGCTATTTCCGTGCAAATTCTAAGTTTCTACCTACAGCTGAACAAGCTGTCAGAGTCCAAAAATATTCTCTGTAAAAGTGGAAAAGTGTGTTTTATCTTGGCCCATAACAGGAAACAGCTCAGCCCATGTCCAGGCACAGGTGATGCCCAGGTAGCTATGGAGCAGGAGTATTTTTAGCCTCCAAGTGAGCACTCTGGCAAGTTTTACCTGACTGAAACCAAGAAATTTACATGAAACCTACTATGCAAGTTGAACATGCAATGCATTCCATAAGAGCCTATAAATGCATCTGAAAATTTGGTAGTGACTCTTGCTTCAAATAATAACAGCAAACAAAAGGCATTTGAGAAAATGAGCTTTGTTTTCATGTTTGTTTTGCACACATGGCAGAAGTTGCACATCAGTTTTACTCTTCCCTGTGCAGAGACATTCACTTGCTCAGCTCCTGCCATTTGTTTAGGCATTGCAGGCAGTAACCAGGAAGAAAGATCTGTTTTAAGGTTCAGGATAAAATAATTTAAAGCCAAAACATGAAGCAGCAAAACAAATTGATGAGTTCTAAAAATCCTGCAGTCCTCGTGGATCTTGGATTGCCATTGCTTGCTCTGCAGTATTGAAAATCAGGCTACCTACTTAAGTCCTAAAGAGAATTAAAACCTAATTGAGGCATCTTCTTGAAAATCCTTCCCATCACCTTTTAAGTCTATGATTCTACTCCTTAAAAAGTGAATCAAACCAACAAAAATGCCAACCCTAGTAAATAGTAAAAGTATCTTGCCTTTTCAGAGACTGCTTGCACTCAAGTCCTGTCTGACATTTACCTCATGCAATGTTGTCTAAGGTGAAGAAAGGAACTTTTTTTCCCCCTCTTCCTCTCAATTTCAATTTTTCATTTTATGTGGAAAAAAGTTATAACTAAATTTCTTTTTCCATTGAGTGTTATACAAGGTTTTAAGTGAGAAACCAAAGGAGTTAATTTAAATCTAAAACTAAATCAGCACACACATGAACTAAAGCATGTGAGAAGTCCTGAGATACTTGTTTGTTTATGACAATAATTTTATTTATTTATGTGGTCTGTATGCTTCCTCTGGTAGACAGAGCCAAGACACAATTTATAAGTGATGCAGCATGATAAAGTCCATCTATCCTTCTCTGATAAAGTAATAGTAAAGATACCTACAACCTTTTCTGCTTGATCATTTTCATTATATCTGATGTTAATGAAAGCCTAAACTAATATTAACTTCTGTATTCTGTACGGTTATTCCTAACATGGTATATTACACAACCTTAAAAAAACCTCGGAGAATTATAAGCCAGAAATAATTAAAAAACAATGTAAAATAACCTGAGCATTGTTCTGGATTAAGTCGTTTTCTTATATTCAAATATACAAGTTCTAATATCTAACAGGAATATCACACCTTTAAGAAAATACATGTGTAATATGTATATATATATAATTAAAAAATTAAATTTACATTCCAAAAATTAATAAATCCATCTTATTACTGGCAGTTTACAGAATTTCCTGGACTTGTTCCTTTCAATGGCAAAGCTGAACACACTTTCAGAGTGATAATTTCTAGGGTTAATTGTCATAGTTTCCTTGACGCAATCTTCTCCACCGGCTTTATTTTATCTGCCAGAGTACCAATATGCCATGATTAGCATAAATTAAACTAAATAAATTCAGTGGGTTACTATATTATTTTATGCTAATCCATTTATTTATTTATTTTTAAACATTTCGAGGTTAGGGATGGGTGAGCACAGCGATGGAGAATTCCTAAGCCAGCTTGTTCAAATTCAGCTCAGAAGTGCTTAAAAACTGTGTGATTTTTTTTTTTTCAGAAATGTTAAGGAGAAAAAATTTGGTGTGAAAAAAGTCGTCAAGTACAAACTGCTCTATCATTACATACTGACCTTTTACAGCTGTACTGATGGCACACTACTGTGAGGCAAGGAACTCAATACGTTCAACTCAACAGCACCGAGCAAAGGAAAAAGAAACTCCAAGTAAATTTGCTTGCATGACTCATATGAGAGGTAAATCATATATCCTGACCTCCTATTACCCCAAGTAATGGTCTTTCAGATTTTGGGAAGGAGTTTGCACATCTCGAACAGCTGGTTCACCCCAGCTGCCCACAGCATTACTCACTAAGGCCCTCCTTGTGAATCTACTGACCACCGGTAAACTGGAGACAGCTGGAGAACAGGGCAGTGGTGCACATGATCAATCAGCTGACCATTCTGCTGCATTGCTGCCTTTGTGGTCTGACAGGAAATTTTCTGAAATCATATGTGAAGAGCACATATAGCAAGTTTATCACTGAGTGACCCTCTCTTCAGGAGAAGATCCAACTCAAAACTATAGTCAACTAATGTTTGAAATGACCAACTGATGTTTGAAAGTTGTTCAAGATAAGTATACCATATTCCATCCTATCTGTCAGCACAGCTTGTGCAAATACACTGTACCACATCATGTAGAAATGAAATCAGCAGTGAGATTCACAAAATGCTTTAATTTGCTTCTTGCACATGACAGCACAGTAAAGACATATGCTATTCTGATTTGTCAAGTGTGCATCGGTGTAAGAGGTGAGGGGGAACAGAAGACCTTAAAGGAAATACAGGATGAGATCATTGTCAGAGAGTTTTAATAAAGTTGGTGGGGAGAATAGTTAAAGTAGAGAAAAGATGGTGAAATTGTAATTGTTCCAGCTGATCTTGCACAAGCACTTCAGCTTTCCATTTATTGAAGATGTTAAAATTATCTTTGCTCTCTATTATCAAACTTAAAAGTATCTTCTTGTTTGTCCAGTTATATATATAACTGTGACTCTTCTGTTCTAAAGAAAATTAAGAAAGAGTAAGACAATATAAATAGAGACACAGTCCCTGTGTAGGCAAGGACAGAATTATACACAATGGTCCAGCCACAACAGAATAAAGGTCATGTCTAGAATGCACAGTTAAGATAAGAAAATGCAAATTTTAAGTGCTTGGGATAGAGAATAGACAAATTGATCACTTAAAGTATGTCTTTATAGTCTCTGCCAAATTAACTGATAGCCATAGGCATCTTTTAAGGTCTTTGCTTAAATTAAGTGCCAAAGTGGCAAATTATCTGCATGTGCTCTGAGCATTTCACAGTAACAGAAAACAGATGAAGAAAACATCAAGTGAGAACATCCCACTAATAACTTACAATTTCTACTAACCATTCAAAAGCCAGTGTTGCAAACTAACTAGTCCTGCTGGTGGATTGGCTGGTCTTACCATATGTTTCCTTTCTGAATATCACAGGAGCTAATGTTTATTGGGCAGGAAAAATACATGACAGCACCTCCTGCCATCCAGAAGTGTATGCCAGGAAGAATTTGAACTGAAAGCCTTCAGTTTGGAAGTGAGAATGGACAGCAAGTAAGGGTCAGAGCCTTCACTCGGATCTTCTTCATTTTCAGGGCTCATATGCTGTGGATGCCACGTCTCAGACAGACTTGCTGTCCACGAGGCTGCTCCTTCCCCAAATGCAGCAGCCAGATGTGAGCCCTCCTACTGCCAAGTCAGTGGGCAACTGAGACGAGAGCTCTGGTTAAAGCTGAGGCGACCCTTGAGAGATCAGCACCACAGCAGTCAACACCTTTCAGGAACCAGACCTTCATAAATTATATGAAAACTGTTGTTAGTAGTAACTGTTGACTAGGGAAACCAATTTCGAAATATGTATGTGTTTAAAGCACTTGAAAAAAGGGCAGTTAAAAAAAAAAGCACGAAAGCAGATACCAGATGCATTGTATCACATAAATCATAGTAGCTTTCCTTCACAATGATTTTCAAGATGATATCTGAAAGGATCAAAACCTATAAGCATTTAGAAGGCTGTTAGATGCTGAAAGCCATCAGAATCCCTTGTTCTATCACTTTGAATACATTATTGCATCTCCCTTTTTAATGCTGAAAATGGATAGATTTTCAGATAAAAATTAGGAGAAGCTGAATTGGACTCTCTGTCTGGATTCTTGTAATGTATGCATTTTTATAATGTTTTGTGTAAAGCATTCAGGGAAAAAAATCACATATATTTATGGCAAAGTTACTGGCATCTTAGCCTTGCAAATGCTGTAATTTAACTGTTTAACAGTAAATTAAATTTACAGTTTGTAATGTAAATAAATTCTTTTTTATTCAAATAATAGTAAACAATATGTGTATAATAGAATTCTGTTTAACAATGACAGGCTATTTTCACAACAGATAAAATTTACTTATTTCAGCTTGTATTTGTTACTAAAGAGTCTCATGATAACAGAGATTGTTTCCAACTATAAATGTATGTTAAAACATTTAATAGTGGAATCTTGTCATATTAATGTACAGTAATAGAATGTCATTAAATCCTATTCCAAATTGAAAACTCAAACATAAAAATTAACTTTATATGCTAAGGAGGACAGTTTGAAATTAGTGCTATATGGTCAGAAAGTAAAGCACTGGTTAAAATTTTGATTTTCTTAACGTATTTTTGAAAAGAAATCTTAATTTTTTTGGCTATTTCTAAAAGAATCAGAAGGAGTTTAGTCTTCAGTTCTGCCAGGATGATCTCTGCTAACAAATGTTGCTACTCCATCCAGCTGTTCTGACTTCAGTCCTCTAGGGTGTGCAGAGGCAGACAAGTTTGTAAGATAGGGCCCTTATGTTAAAAATTCATAGGAAAGGTCATGTTTCTACCATTTCTGAAGTGCTGAACAGATCAATGGAATGCACAAAACAAGACAGTAAGACACAGATATTGTTTCCTGCAGACTGGCACTCCTGGAAGCAGCACTTGGGAAATACAGAGGGTTAAGCATTGCCACCACTGCCCAATTTTGGGGGCATTTTTTGCATCTAGCCTGTGACAAAGCGAGGTCTGGAGGCAGAGACTCCCTATTCCGCTTGCAGGAGTAAACACATGGATACCTTCAAAGGCCCCTAATGAAGTCAATGCTGAGCTCAGCCGAGATAACCCACTTCATAAAAAATAGGACACAGTTATGTGGGAGCCTTCTGGTGAGCAAGCGAGGGTAAATCTCTGGTAATTAATTCCCTCTGGTGCTGACCAAAAGCCACAATGAGGCCATGCCCAGAGCAAGGGGTTCCTCACCAGGCATGGTGGGCACAGTTTAAAAGCCCTCACTGACCATCGCAAAAGGAAACACTGAGCTGTGCAACGCTCCTCTGCTTCAGGTCCTGTGGCATGAATGGAGCCATACTAACCCCTGCCTAGTCTTGGGCTGCAGCCAGCCCCACTGGAAGCTTCTCCCTTTGGATTAAGTCCTCAATGTATACCTTTTTGTATCCAGCACAACCTGACCCTGAATTCCAACAGCCAGCAGTAAGAAAGTCTTAGCAACACAGGGTTTATCTCACACAATCACAATTACCCTTTTGATACTTTTCTTTCATTTATACCGGAGACTCTTAGCTGGCTTTCTATTTCATCTGCTTCCCAGAGACCAAATTTACCTCCCTTAGCAATGTTTTGCCCCATAAATGAACACTTCATGATAAAGGCACTACAATACCTTACATGTGACATTTCCTGTAGAGCAAAAAAGGCTCTTAAAGGGACTTTGTGACTTTACCCTACTGAAGCTGAAGAAGCCCAGATATAATTAAGGATGGCAGTTGGCTGGCAGCCCCTCAACAGCAGCCGCACCACGTCAGTCCTTTTAAAATCAGCAAAATAAAAAGGTCATTCAGAACTGTGTTTTGGGGCCAGGCACTTGCACGATAACTGAGACTGATCTAAACTAACAGCCTGGTACCATTCAAAAAAATTCACTACAAAATAAAACATGCTTATTGATGATTTGGAAATAGGGGTCCTAATAGTTGTATTTCTGAAAGCTCTGAATATTATTTTCTGAGATTTTTCTCTTCCTGTATATCCAATGGTTTTATAAAGGCATTTTGTTTAACCATATCTATTATATACTCATATGAATTCTTTTGAGGATTACGTGAACTACCTTAACTCATGTTGAATAATATTGCATTCAATGCACATCCCCACTGAAGCTGATACAGGATTAGGTACTAGCTAACATTAGGACTAGCATCACAGTCTGACCCTTACTACTGGAAAACTCAGCATCTTAACCTCACAAAGAACCCAAAGTGCTTTACAGATTGAATATGCAGCAACTGATCACTCAGCCTGAGATATCCTCAGGAATCTCTCATCAGTTGTACATGACTATAGCTAAGATGGCACATTTTCAAACGTAAGCTGAAAATATGCAGAAGTCTTCTAAAATGAGGGACAGTCTAGCTATTAAGAGCAAAATCAGCTCCCATCTTTTAGCTGTTTTAAGTCAACGACAGCTGGTTCAGTCTTCCCACAAGTAGCTCTAGTTTATTTAAGAATGCTTCATTTTTCCTGTACCACCACTTTCCATTTGCTATTTCCTTCTTAAAAAAAAAAAAAATAGCTCATGGAAAATGTGAATTATATAAATCGTGTATCAGAAAAAATTAAAACACATTAAGTCAAAAGCATTGCTTTATTTGTTTTACAAATTACAAGAGTTGAGACCTATATCTCCACATGCTGCCCCTGAGCTGTGCCAGAGCTCTGCCCACTATATCACAATGCCTGCAAGAATGCTGCCGAGTTATTCCTTGCAGTTTTCTCTGCAATGGAAATATTTCTTGCACATTCTTTTTAGTTTAGTCAGTTTTAAGTCAATTGAATTTCCAAGTGGTCATGTTCTAGTGGATGAAAAAGCTGTTTTCCAAGTGCTGCAGGGAAACATGATTTTATTTCTATATTTGTTTCCCTTGGAATTTAAAAATAAATGTGACCAACATCTCGATCACAGCTTCTGAAAGAAGCTAAATTCTAGACCAAGTTAAAAATTAATTTTAAAAACATCCATTTCTTCCAACAGTGGAAACAACAATTTTGACAAAATAAGAAAGTGAACAGTACCACTAAAGTGATGTGTTGTCCTGCCACTCCGCCTTGTGCTCGCCTGGCTTTCTTCTGTGCATTTAAAAATAACGCAGATACTTTCACACAGAGCATCTCTGTGATGCTTTTTATTTATCTGGTCCTTTGCACTTCCAGCTAACATCTAATGCAGGAGGTCCCAGCTCTGTTGTGAAGGCATCTGGTTCAGCTTCACAAGCAAGCAAGCTGTGAACTGCAGTTTGTGCGGGAGCCACACTGCTGGACTTTAACAGCAATTTTCACTTAGCTCCCAGCATCCAGAAGCCACTTTGCATTCAAGTGATCATAACTTAAGCAAAAGGTATACAATCTACAAAAGAAATAAAATGAAAAAAAGGGAAATGCTACTTCTGCCTGGACTGAGAAATCTGTTGGCAGGGATGTGCCTTCCACTCCTGTACAGAGACAAGGCAGTACAGTTTTCATTAAGCTTTCTAACTGTGTCACAGCAAAACTGGAGCCATGCCACCGACTTATATTCACCCTCCAGTACAGACAGCAGCTTGCTCCACCTCTTGGTTGACTTCAAGGATCCAGAACAGTGGCATTTTTGCAGTGAGAACTGCGCCTGCTAATGTCATGGTGGTCTAAGTTCAAACCCTGTTTTTATGACAAAAGCGAGAGTGTCTAATTGTAGCACATTCCTAAACACAAGGAATCAACCACAATCAAGGAGCAGGATTTGATAAAGTTCTGCCACAAATGCTGTTTTAAAACTCCATGTTTTCATGTGGAGTGGACACATGAAAATCAGGCTCTGTGGGGAAAAAATTAACAAATCTTTGAAAAAAACCAAAGCTGCATAATCTGTGGTATTTCAGTTGGTCTTTATCCGCAAAATCCCAGATCTTTGTTTAAGCTACAAACAGACTATAAAAATCAGCTTGCTGGCCTCTCTCCTTATTATCCACATCCCTGCACAAATCAAATGAAGCTTTTGCTGTAAAGCTGATAAAAAACACCACACACATGAGCAAGCTGATGTATTTAAAAAGTGGTTATCATTTCTAATCCTTTCCTCTCTCTCCAGGGAATATCATATTTCCAAGGAACACACAAAACTCCACCACTGAGCACACATCAGCACTTACACTTGTTTTGATTAGGGATTTTCTAAAATAACAATGAATGAAGTAGTCTGGCATTATCGTTGATTTTTAGCACCTAGGGAAGCAGTACAACAGTCATCCAATTGTTTAAAATCAGTAAGTAGCCAGGACCAGTTCTGACAAATATTTGTACTCACATAATCTATTTCAAAACCTCACAAAATGAGCTGCAGTACCTGGTTTGATATCAGGCTAATGCTTTTGCAATTTCTTTGTATATAACCTTCTTTGTAGAACCCCACATGTAACCCAGATCAAGAGAAGTGGTCACAGATGCTAAACTTATGCCTGAGCTCTCTTAGCAGGCACTGGGATTTGTTTGAGATTCAGGATATTCACTGAGATTCTCTCCAGTTCCACTTCCTTGCCAAACAGAGTAGATTTTATTTTCTAATGTAGATATATCCAAATGATGTATCTAGATCTACTCTAGACAATTAAGTTTAGATTCATTAAAGGTCTAATGCTCATTTCATACAGATGTAAGTCTAGCCTTGCAACTTGCTGCAAGCCAAAGACTGACAACACTGGGATACCAAGATTCAGGTCCCACCTCCTAGAATTCAGTTTTTCAAACTGATTTGTTACAGCCTTGAGCCAAAAACTAGGAAGTCTGGCTTACAACTTGTGCAGAGAGGTGTAAATGTCTCTCTGTGTTGTGCACTGTAGAACTTTGTCTGCATAAAGACTGTCTTATAAATAAAACTACCACCATGAATTATGATTTTTAGACTCTTGAACACACACACACACACACACACACACAGAATATAGAGCAGAAACAAGTACTTAATTTAACTGACAAATTTCTGATGGTTTCAGAATGGAGAAAGGTGCTTCTTCAGTGTGGGCTTGAGCACAGTGAGCCTTATATTCACAACAGGTTACTGTGTCAAACATTAACATTTCATGTTGTGTGTGATTTTTAACTTGTGTAACACACAGATTCTATCAATTTAGCCATGTCCTAAGAGCCTCATCTTTTACATGAAGGCAGTAGGCCTTTTACATTTACAAGCATCATAGGGAGCAGGGTGAGGTAACAGCCTGCTCCCTGCCAGACAGTGGGTGACCTTGAAAACAGAAAAGGACAAGGAAATGGAGATGAATCTACTAATGTAATAAGTCTTTCTTCTTAAATTTTTAAGTGTTGGTAAACAGCAGGAACATCAGAAGTAACCACAGAAATTTGAGAATTATGAAATATCAAAATAAAATTTACTCACTGGATTTAAGCCAGTAACATCTGTAGAATTTTCTCCTGTAAATAAGGTCCTTCTGTTTCAATTTTCTTTGATACTTCCTGTCCTTTTTTTTTACATTAAAATATATAAAGCAAAACCTCAAGCCTAATTTGCTTCAGAAGTAGCACAGATAAGTAGCTGTTTGATAAAAGTAAATTTAATTGAACATGGATACATAATTTAAAGAAATGGAAACAAAACTGACATTGGAGAAGGAGTAAGCATGTATTCTAGCAAATTCTCCTCTCTTTAGCTAAAAGAAGTCAGAGTTTTCTGGTTTTTTTAAATGCAGCAATTTCTGTTAAACGAATAATCAGATAAAATGAATAAAACCAGAAGTAACACCTGTGTAGTCTGACATAAGCACAGACTTAAATCAGATTCAACTTTTAACAGCCGCCCTCAGGAATCATAGCAAGGCAATTCAAACACTGTTAGGCCAGTTTTCAATGGACTTCTGTCAGTTGAACAGCTGATAAAAGCCATCTGGACGACCAAATAATGCATAGTTCAAGATACAGAAAGTGGTGAATATATGTAAGCCCAATCAGTCTGAATGACAGATCTGCCTCCTCACTGCCTTGTTTTTTGTTACTGTTTTTGACAGCTATATATATTCCATTTTCAACAGAGTTCAGAAGTCCAGGCCCTATCTATATGGCATTTTTAATTCACATCTACACAAATGTCGTGGTATTTCTTTAGGGGGGAAAAAAAGTGTAGAAGCTGATTTTTGTGTCAGTTAATAAAATTATTGTATAGTTCATTCAATTATATTTTCTTAGTCGTGTATCTAAAGGGATACCTAACAGTTACAAGACAAATGACAGGCAAAGATAAGATGATGCAGTCTACACAAGCTGTCACTACTACCTGAAAAGATATGACTGTAGAAGTGGCATAGGAGAGGCTTGGTCTTTCCCAAGGACCTTACAGGTTACCTCTCCTACCTGAAATGAGACAGCTGTGAATCACTAACAGTTTAGCCACACAAATCCAAAGCACAACTGCCATGTGATTTGAACAAGTATTGCCATTTTCTATCAGATATTTAATAACAGAGAGAGATCAGAATTTATCTTCTGCCTCTAAGATGCTTTCTCACCTATGAGAAACTTGGAATTACAGATTGACAGTATCCTAGATGCTAAAAACTTAACAGATGAAAATGCTGGCTATTTGCAGGACCAGCTTTTTGCATGGCACAGATTTGCTCTTCAAATGTACTTTGATATGCAGGTCTGTATTTTCCACTGCACTAGTAATATCAGCCACCTAATCTTACAGTGGCTTGCCACCCACAGGAAGCATTTATGTCCTCTGCAAGCCTATGACAATCCTTTCCTCAACCATGCAAGTAACTTCCACTGATTTTGTGGAAAATTAGATGTGCTGGAATTTTGAAAATGAGGCCAATTTTTATGGCCTTAGACACATGTTTTAGAACATATTCTAGGACCCTGTTGTGGACACTTGTCTGTGTTCATCATCCTCACAGTGTAAAGCACTGCCTTGGTAATAAGGAATGGAGATACAAGAATACATGTAAATTGAACTGGTGCTGCAATCTAAGACAAACACTTTATTGCAAACATCATGTCCAAAATTCACACCATCTAATTCCATCTAAGACTTCTGGATTTGCAAGAAGGTCAACTAGAAAGTCTTTGCAGTTGATTTATGCAGAAGGTAACTCTCTGATGAGCCTGGAGGCTCCCAGAAGCTATGCATGTGGAAAGATAGTTTGAGCTGTCTGATATCCATTTCCCATGTGTGGAAGTGTTTAGGATAGGCAATCAAGAAAAGCATCTGGACTTGTCCAACAGAAAAAAATCGTACATGAATTTACTGTCACAATCTGGATAGACAAGATTTTGATCCTGTTAGCTGCATCGCATAGACCTTAACTTGTTGAGGTGTAACTTCAGTCACAAATCACAGCAGAAGGCAGCAGCTTTATTTAGCACATACAATATATGTGCTAATTCATTGTTTGCACAGTGTTATCTACAATTTTGGTTCTGAATTAAAGAAGAAAAAAGTTTGCAAAAGGACAAATTTTCAGGACAGTTACTGGACAGGAATCACTGCATACAGAATTTTTTAACCTCCAGGACAATAAAAAAGTCAGAGACAAAATAAATGAGAGCATGGTAATTTTCCTCATAAATACTGGAGGTTATACCAAAAAAGAAAAAAAAAAAAATTAAAAAGGCTGTGCTCAGATGGAAACTGTCTCTTCTCTATTGATAATATGATACAGCTAGACATACCACACAAGATTAGAAGTAACCTGCAAGGTTTTATTACCTCTGATTTTTAGCTCTGTGCTACATAAAATTAATTTGTATTTTGCACTGGAAAATGCATAGGTTAATGATGGCAGTGTGGAAGAGAGGATTCTTTTTCTCCTGTGGAAGATCTGTGAATTTTTCTCAGATCTCAAACAGTAGTTACAGCAAGAAAAAAATACTTGCTTTGCAATTTATGGTGCTATACAACTCACAAGAAGCCCAGTTTAGATCATGCATGCTTTCAAACTTCTGGTTACATAGGTTGACCTCATTTAGCCTGATCTCAGAACCAGATCTGAACTCTTAGAATGATAAGCAACTTGGCATGATATTGGACAATTTTTCAGATCCTGAGAAAACAGCAGTTCCCATGCTATTTCAGCACCTTCTATCTAAAATCAGGCAAAATGTGGCAAAGGTGACAATACCAGAAAAATAAGAGCAATAAGTTAAGGTAAAAGAAGAGGTTAACTAGAGAAATAATTTTCTAACTACACAGCATCTTGTCCAAAGCTTCAGGAAGGGCGATCTAAAGAAAAAATCTGATTTTTTAGTGACATTTCAGGAAATTCAGATGATTTGTGTTTTCTTCCTATCATCTATACATAACTAGAGCAAGACAATTCACATTGCACTCTTTATTTCCAGAATATTTAGGATACTACTTATCCAGGTCATTTGATGTCTTTCAGAAGAGGTAAGACCTCAGAACACTTAAAAATTAGAGGAAAAAAAATCCATCTTGATGTCTACTTTAAACAAACCCCACAACATAATCACTGTATTGTTCAGGTAATAGATTTCCCTGCATGGCCCTTATTTGCTCTAAGTCAAATACTGACCCTCAATTACATCTTAGCAATAAACACACTAAAAGGAGTACTTGGGGTATGTCCTTCTCATACCTCTTCTTCTGGGTTTACCCTCCCCCCCCCCCCCC
>VXBI01013445.1:290145-303461 GCA_013397375.1 Toxostoma redivivum | reverse complement strand
CCCCCGCTGGCAGATACTACAAACTTTTACAAACTCTCATTTTTCCCTGCACCAGATACCCCTCAAGGCCTCAGATCCTATTTCTCTGGCCAGCCTCAGCAGTGACCTTGTATCTCCAGTGAGAAGAATTTGGTCCCTTGGTAGAGCCCCTGCTATCTCTTTTCATGCACTGGAGAGGAGGGGATGAAGTAAGTGGCAGGTAATGGGAGCTTGGAGGAGCCCCAATGTCCAAATTCTACAGAAACAAGAATAATAAAACTGTTCCCAACTGTGTTAATATTGTAGACCATGACACTTTCTGAGATTCTGAGGTGTGGTACTCTTTTAATTTCAAAAGACACTTGTCTAGCCGCACAGATGTAGTAATGTAGTACTAATGAACACTTGTGTTCCAATAAACTTAAAAGAAATAGCACAGTCTGATCAAACTTCAAATGAAAGGTAGGTGGTCTTCAGTAAAATTCTGCGTAGTGTATTGCTGTTTGAAAAGAAAAGATCTGGATTGAATCTTGCAGTTTCTTACTTTAACAAATTTTTTTAAAAAAAGAATCCTAAAACTCAAAACCAGACAAATCCAGATACCTTCTAACAGATGGCTCAGTTAGGTGGGAAGAAACAGTAAAGTCCTAGTTTCAAAGCATTTCAAGGAACATAGAATCATATAATAGCTAGAGTTAGAAGGGACTTTAAAGATCATCTAGGGATCCTTGCAACTGTAAGCTTAAATGTGCATGGTGAGGGGAAAGTAGGCTCAACACCTGGAATGTAAACATTCCCAAACAGGAAAAACAGATGGTTCTTCCTACTAAGAGGCAGGGAACAGCTCCTAGAGCCAATTCAGCTTCCAACCACATGGGAATTACAGTCATCCTAGAGACTGCAGAGGCACTCCTGTGTGTCACATAGGATGGTGCTGTGCACTGACAGCTCAGGAGCTGGTAAGGGTAATGAGTCCTTCACAGAGGGGATCCAACAAGCCAGAGCCCCTTCCTGCCCTCTCCCACTTTTATGTTCTCAGATTATGCAGAAGGTCAGGATGTGAAAGTCTATAAGGGGACTGGGCACTCAACTGCTGTACAGAACGAACTGTCAAAACAGAACTGACTAGTTAAGATGTCATGTTAAGTAAAAGCAAAAGAGGACTTTGAAACATCACTACCCATCCTCCCATACTTTTTTATTTTTATTAGACAGCAAATTGGACTATCCTACTCTGCAGCATGTCTAGAGCACTGGGTGGAGGACTTGGATGAGATATACCTTTAGCTTTAGCATCTTAAGACCTTTCCACCATCCTAAACTAATTTTCACTGCACTTTTGGCAATGGATAAAATTGGGTTAATTTCAAACAATAGGATGTTCTCATGTGGTCCATAGGAAAACAAATAAGTACTTGAGTCACTTGTGACATGTATTGAGGAATTCAAGGCATCAGATTTAATAGTCTAATATATTAGCTCTGAAACAACTTCTTGCAGTTTTGAAGCACCTGAGAAAATACTGTGGATTGGAAACTTAAGGAGGATCATCTTTAGTGCCACTGTAATTGTAAATAACAATGATGGCAGACAGATGAAAGATTCTCTGCTGTTTTGAAAGATGAATACACTCCAGAAATCATAAAAGCACCATTAGTGACAGTAAAGGAATCTATACAAAAGCTCTTTTAGAATAAACAGGATATTAACTGAGATTCATTATTGCTGCCTTTGTAGATGTCTATATTTGAGCTAGTTCAGCAACAGGAAAAACCTGATTGCTGCTATTCTCAGTGAGCACTAGGCATGTGAGATGTGAAACAGGAAGTTTGATTTCTTTTGGAAGAAGAAAAAGAAGAAAATGTAACTTTTAAGAAAGGTTTCCACTGATCTAAGTATGTTAACAGTTCTCAGCAATCCCACTAAAGAAGTCTGAACTACATTGGAAACAGGAAAAAAAGAAAATTCCATTTGAGGATTTGTAGACATTTTCACATCATCCAAGGAAACCTTTACATGTTGTGTTAAAAGATTTTTGTGTTATCTGTCATCCCAATATGATCCATGTCTATTAGTCTGAAAAATAAGCAATGAGTTAAAAAGTTGGTTCATGTTTCTCCATTTTTAAAATTTTACCAACCAGACTTAGAGAGAAAATGGACAGGCCAAAAAAAAAAAAAAATTCACATACTCTGGTTTGTACTGAGACAAGGAATTCTTGCCATTTGTGTAGTGCTGACAGTACTAGGCATAACTAATCCAGACACAGACAACTATGAAACTATGATTTTATGATTTACAATTTTGGTGAGAAGAGGGACTGATGCCATCTACCTGGACTTGTGCAAAGTATTTGACACTGTACAACACACCAACTTGTTTCTAAACTGGAGAGACATGGATTGGGTGGATGAAGCACTCAGAGGACAAGGAATTGTCGGGATGGTTGTACTCAAAGAGTTGTGGACAAGTGGCATTCCTCAGGAGTCTGTACAGGGACCAGGGCTGTTGAACACCTTTATCACTGACATGGACAGTGGGATCAAGAGCATCCTCAGCATGGCTTGCAGATGACACCAATCTGTGTGATGCAGCAAGGCTGGAGGGAAGGGATGCCATCCAGAGTGACCTGAGCAAACTCAAAAAGATGCTCTGAGGGCTGGAGCACTTCTCCTATAAAGACAGGCTGAGAGAGATGTGTTGCTCCAGCCTGAAGAACAGAAGGCTCCAGGGACACCTTGTAGCACCTTCCAGGACTTAAAGGGAGCTGCAAGAGAGCTGGGGAGGGATGTTCTAAAAGGGAATGTAGTGATAGAACAAGGGGTAATGGCTCTAAACTAAGGGGATGGGTTTAGATGAGCTATTAGGAAGAAAGTCTTTACAATGAAGGTGGTAAGATGCTGGGAAAGGTTGCCCAAACAAAACTGTGGATGCCCCATCCTGGAAGTGTTCAAGGCCAGGGTGGGTGGGGCTTTGAGTAACCTGGTTTAGTGAAAGGTGGTCTTGCTCATGGCAGGGGGTTGGAACCAGATGATCTTTAACATTTCTTTCAACAAATCCATGCTATGATTCTATAACTAAATATGGTGTAATTTGAAGTATAATAGTAAAAATAAATAATGGAAAAATAGAGTGGCAAATGATGAAGAGGAAATCTAAGAAGGAGCTGCTTACTTCAGTCCAGAAAAACTAAAATTAAGTCAAAATTTCAGACCAATATTTTGATGAAGAGTGCTGGAGCTCTGCCATGAATTAACGAGAAGATTATTTTTCTTTAAAACATACAGAGCTAGCTGGACACTAGCTTAACGAGGTAATTATCAAATGAAAGAGAACTGTTGTATTGCTGTGAACCTGCATAAAGACTTTTATAATTACTGATGTTTTTGCCTACCTTTGTTTTAGAAAACCATGCATTTTAATATTTTTGCATAAAATATGTTCAGCTACATTGTCTGGAATAGGAGGTTTACTCATAAGCAGTCAATCAAATGTTATCTTTCCTAGACTGCTTTTCAAGTAGGAAGGCTATATATGCATGACATTTTACCAAGTTTGTTGTGCCAGAAAACTGGGTATACTAGTAATTATTTTATTAAAAAGCAAAAATAAAACTTTCATAACTGATGGTGAGACTCTAAACAAATAAACCAATGTTTTTAATAATGATTTTTCTTTTCCTCAAATGTCTGTATATAATGGCAAGTACAGATATATTAATGAGAGGTTTACATTAACACTTGTAAAAATTTCTCTGAGAATTAGTGGCCTCTGGTAATTTTGCTCTCTGTCCTTTTGACTCATCATTGCGTAGGTGAGGCACAAGAGTATATATCAAAAGCTTGTTTTTTTCTAAACACTGTTGACTTGAATATAATTAGTATATTAGGATGCTATTTTCTTGTTGCTTCCTTCCTTAATAACTAAACTAGCTAGACATATCAAACATCATTTCATAAATTACCAGTGAAAAAAATAGTATAACTATGATGGTATAAAGAAGAAGAGTAAGACATAAGCAGTTGAAAAGTTTAAAAAAAATTCAGATTTTCAGTGAGAATGAAAATCATATAGTAATGTGCATTTGAAACACTGTATTGTGCTATTGTAACACAGCTGTCTGATGTAAGCTGCCAGCTCTTTTCCTCTCATACTGAAACTGTTCCAAAATTTCACGGTAAAGAACTCATGGTTGTCCCTTTCAATCCTGCCGACTTTTGCTTTCAAATTCAAAGCATACAGAAGAAGTACAGTTTAGATCCTATCAACAGGTCTAGAGAAACGTGTCATGGTCTGGTGAGTAAATGTATCAGTTTAATAAAGACAAATTATATATATGCTGTGCATTTCCAGTAAACCTTACTTTAAAACAGAAGTGACAGCAGGGGAATACTCAATTGGCAAGACATGCAAACCAGAAAATTCTCACATGCCAATATTATCTCATTAAAGCCTTGCTTTAAAAATTCCTGTAAACAATATCTCTTGTTTGCTGTCTCTGCTATTAACTAGCATTTTCAGTAGATACTAAGAGGTCTTTAAACAATCATTCATCTTAAACAGACTTGAATGACTATCTCATAATACACTATACAAACAAGCAAAAATAAAATAATTATATACTTCTCCTTTCTAGTAGGACATCTAAAAGTTGGGTAACAATGAATGCTTGTCCTTGCTAACTCTGTTGCAGGCCACTTCATTACTTTCTTGTAACAAGATGCACTTGTGGTGGCCCAGTCCATGGAGAGCTCTGTTCTGTAGACTGTGCCATAGCTCTCACTGACTGCTTCTGCTGAGAAGCCACACTGCATTTCTCTCCTAGCTAATGTTCCCCATGGACATCACCCTGATTTCTATTACTTCTTTAGTGTGCTGATGATGACCAGCACACTGATCAGAATGACCAGGTACACACACCTGTGTTCAGGATAGCAGTAACTTGCCAAAGAGAAGCAGGTATTGATCCTAATTCTAGCAGCTGCAGCAAAAGCCACACCAAAAGCTAATGTTCCACTGCAGTGTGCTCAGATGCCAGAGGTTATTCAAATTGAAGCTGACAGCACAATCTTAATCATGCTTCCCTGTGCATGTGTATTGCAATAATACAGAGTGTAATTACATGATCACATATATTTGCACAAATGAATTAGATAGTATACAAATTTACTACAATGTAGATATATGTGTGCACCTTCCTACAATCAAGAGACATATCAAGGTATATTAATAGTTATTTGAAATCATGCAGTTCACAATATATCTACTGACATATTGGTTACATTCTGTTGAAAGTTATTGCTAGGAGCAGCCAAAGTTATATTTATTATATCTGAGCTCTCTACTGTAGAATCACATCTTCGGATCCTAAATAGGTCTTTTGTCTTTGTTATTATTAAAGAGAATTGATGGGGGAAAGAAGCTTCAGAAGAAAGCATTTTGGGATTTAAGACTGGCTTTCAAAGTATGCCAAGAGCATGTATGATGACCTTATTCCCTGAGGGATGTGGTTTCTATATAGCACTCTAGGACTGTCAGATGGGGCTGATTCCTTGACCCAGTGTGGAGAAGTGGGTCCAAGCAGCATAACAAGCTACTGCCAAGCCTGGCAACTGGCTTACTCCAAGGGAGGTCAGCAGGACTGGAGGGGCTGAGACACAGCTGTAGAGCAAGGCTGCAGACCTCACAAAGACTAAAATAAGTGAAAAGGGTAGGAGATTGTGTGCTGAATAGTCTATCTTCTCCATAGCTCTGGAACAAGAAAAATCAAGAAGGTGTTTGAGGAAGAGGAATTGCCATCAGACCAGAGAAGAGCATTGGCATAGGAACATGACTGATGCTGAGTATGTAGAATAGACTCCTCCAGGACTTGGATGCTTTTCATGGAAGTAAGGGAGAAGAGCAGAGGGTTATTAGGTCTATGGTATAAATGATATCAAAAGTAAAATTAAATGAACTTTTCATCTCAGCTTTGCACACATGGCACCTGGCAGGGTGCCTAATGAAGGCATTATCACTAAGGAATTCCTGCTCCATACCTAAATTCACCCTCATTTTTTAGCTCAGTTAGCTTCACTTTTCTGAAGTCAGCGGCTGAATCACCTCACTTTGGTCCATGACATGGAGAGGCCTCCAAGCTCACAGACTCTATGCCCTTCATAAGAAAGGAGTCAGATGGACTCCAGGAATACACTTAATGCATGCCAGCCTTTAACAGGCAGGTGGTTCACTAGGCTGAGCTGACCTAGGCTGAAATAAACCTCTGCAAAACATTAGTTGTGTGGAAGTCATGCCCTCATACTGCAATTCCTACTGCACTGCACTGTCTGCTGATACCAGTGTAGCATCCAGCCTCCAGAACAACAGATTATTAAATCAACAAGCTGGTCCTGAGAGTACTAACAGTGCAAACGCTACCTTTCTGAAGGTGTTTGGAATGTATTGTCCAGACTTTTTCTTTCTGTTTAGTCAAGAACTTTCTCCCTGCCATAATACAACTCCCAGGTTGTACACAAATTCACACTACAGGCTGTGCACATTTCACTAAGCTAAGTTTAATCCTTCTCAGTATAAGATACCCTCTGTTTCATTTGCATTTTAAAACTATTAACTTAATTCCATTAGTTGTGCATGCATAATGGATAAAAGAAGAATACTGAAGAGAAACAGTCTGGAAAGGAAGGACATTCCTTTGTTTTCCAGCTTGATATATCTTTTCTTGATGCAAGTTTATGTTGTGTTTCAAAATCTCTTTGTCTGGACATNTTTTTTTTTTTTTAAGACTGTGACCTGGAGCATCCCTTTGGATTACAGAATTTGATGCACAGCCAGCCATGCATGTGCAACTGTCCCTAAGAGCCAAGCCACAGTAAAGCTGGTGTGCCTACAATCTTGAAACAAAAATAGCTGTCAAATCAAAGCTAATTTGCCACAAAAGAAAGCACAGATCCACAGTTACAGAATACCAAACTAGTTTGAGTTCAAAATTGCTTAAAAAAATAGGGACCTGATTTTATAAAAGAAAAGTGCATTTTTAATCTCTATAATATAATTTAATAATAGATGAATTGATTTTCCTTAAGGCTAAAGGTGGGGGTAGAGTGGGTGGGGAGTGGAACAAATAGAGGTAATATCAATTCTTGAAAGGAAAAAAAGTTTTAAAATCTGTCAGCAACTAAAAGAGAGAAGGGAAACACAGTTATACAGCAGACTGCTGCTATCACACGTCACACAAAAAATATGTTAGTTCAATGTTCCCTGGACCAGGGTTTCATTTTACCTTATTTTAGTGAATTAAATCATGTACTACAAAGGAATTTGGATCTGAATGAAAGGAACAAGATTGATATCAGGATGAAAAGTAATGCTGTATTAATTCAAGTTCAGACATTAAAGACAAAAATAAAATTGAATTACATAGTGTTCTAATATTTCTGGACTAGATAAAATTGTATATAGAAACCTTTATCATAGCCAAATGCAGTTGGGAGTAATGGATTTTTAATAGATACAACAAAATGGCCAACATCTACTTTCAGGTACCCAGTGAATTGCATCAATGGAGTTGACTCAGAAACGGCTATTGGACAGACAGCTGTGCACTGGTGCTTCTCTGCACATATTCCTGTACTATATCCCAAATGGTCAGCTAAGAATAGCCCAAGTCACAGATAAAAAGCAGATGTTGGAAGCTGAATGGTATGAAAAAGGTAACACTGATAATGAAGGAATAGCGCTACCATGAGCCTGGAGCCAAGGTGCAAACCTCTGGCTGAAGGAACACTTACATAGAGGCACTTTATTCTGAGCAGAGCTGTGGAGAAGACATCACCCAAACTCTGCATGTGACAGTGCCCTTCAGCAACAAAATTCTCTCAACCACTGACCGTTGATTCATATGTCTTGACTGGGTGGCAGCAAGAAAACAGCCCTACACAGTGCAACCACAAGTTTGCAGGTAATGCCTGTGCTGTGGCAGTATCTCCTCCCAGCCCAGAGCTTGCTTGCAATACTTCCCATATTTCTCATACAATGTGAAACCGAGATAGCAACACTCTTAATGACCTGAAACAAGATCCTTCAAAGAAGAGCATATCTGGACCTGCATACCCTTTTTTCCTGCACAGGCAGAAAGGACATCAGTGTCCTTCAGGGGCCAGGATATTCCCAGCAGTTCAGCTGAAAAGTAGTTCAAGCTCCACAAAAACTAAGGAATATCATAAATCTTAATCATTCTGTTCCAAATCCTGTGCATATACCTATGAACTCTCCTCTCTGATGTAAACTTTTAATAGTGTCTATGAATTGAGTTCATTTGTCTTGAAAAATCCTAAGCAAATACTTCACAGAGATCACTTCTCTGTGAAAATAAGGAGAGAAGAAACAAGAAATGCAAAGTACTGCTTACACTGCTATATGCACCAGAATGAACTTAAAATATTATGGTATAAAACCTATATGGATCAGAATAGTGGAACAGCAAAATGTCAGCAACATTTTAAAGGTAATATAATTTGGAGTGCAGAATTCAATATGATAAAGAATGATAGTCTCTGTATAATATCTGAGCCTTCCCATACATAGCAGACTTTAAAAAAAACCTCATGACTGCATTAATTCAAGGAAACTTTCAATATGGAATTGGGAATAGTATCTCAGTGTTCAGAATCAGCTTTTGGGTCTATTTCTACTAATCATGGAGCTGCAGCCGACCCAGTTCAAATGTATTTCTATAAAGATTCCATAATTTTTGGTGATGTTGCATGTTGTGTTCTCTAAGCCATTTAAAATATTGCACTACAGTAAATACCTAGTGCCTAAAAATAAGGTACATCATGTGGAATAGCTCCACTGCATCACAGAAATACAGTGTAAAAGCCTTAATAAAGTTTTACTGTACATTAAACATAAGCATGCAAATAGAACCTACACCATATTAGGATGCATGTTTGTGTATTTGACTATGTTCTATTTGTATGTGCATACAGGTATGCAAGATTAAATTTGTAGGTAGAGGAGCAAATGTTTTATTATCTGAACTGAAGAAAAGATCATCTGTGTCTACAAGCCTTGTCCTGACAGTGTGCTAAAGTCATGAAGTATGCAACACCACTAACTGCACTGGGAAGAGTAAATGCACAGTACAGAATTTATAAATTATTATAAAGTCATCATAATATGCATAAATGTCCCAGAACAATTAGGAATGTTGTTCTGGATCACCTATACCTGAGGATTCAATAAGGGAAAAAAAAATCTGGCCCGTAGTTTAGTTATTCAGTGCTCTATGAAAGGAAATTTGTTTCTAATACCTTCAGGCTATCCATGTGCTCTGAAGTGTTATTGTTTATGCCAATTGTGGATAAAACTACTATACTTAATTAAACGCCTCTGTTTGTTTTAGAAATGACACAAAAATACAAAAATATTCTCTACCACAAAACTTCTGTATGTTTTATAGTGTTGCTTAGGTAATTCATAAAGTGAGGTATTTTACTTCTGAAAAAGAAACAACATGAGTGTAACAAAAGAAAAGAAAAAAAATGAAAAATACAGAAAAAAATTCTTAACTACTAAGGGAAACATGAATATTCTAATCCAGTCTTTCTTACAGGAACTCTGTAACTATGTTAGGATATTTTTCTGCAAGAACAAAACATATATTAGTTGATCATCTTAAAAAATCACTTGATCACATTAAAAGTTGAAGCAATACCACTGGATATTTTCAATTTCAAGGAAAAAACCCTAAAATACCTCTAGTATAGGAACGTTTTTATTTCTCAATAAAAGAAAATTAATTAAATGTAGTTAATTAAATGTACTCTGACAACATTTGAAGCCAAACACAGTTATTCAGCAAAACAGAAAAAGTACTGACCAATTCCTCATGATTGCCATTACACTATGCACAAAAAGCAATTAAGAAATTATTTAACCTGAATCTTAAAATAGTGAAAAATTGGTTAATATTTTGATGTAAAAAGCTATTAATTTCCATTATTTTCTATGCGTTTCCATCATTTTATTAACATCACCTCCTGCAGAAAGAACTGAATGCTACATAATTTGGACCATTTGGGTGAACAAAAGCCAACTACAACAAAGGGTTTATTTGTATTAGGCAGGGAAAAAGCCCGTAAGTCACTGTGATTCTCTCATGTTAATTTTGCCTTTATTCTTTCTGCTTTCTGAACGGACCCAAGACACCTCTAATGTATACTGTCCTATAATATTAAGATTTCTCCCAAAGAGGACTTATCACTTAATTTGTTTATACATCACCAGAACCAATCTGATTGACTGTGGTTTCAGAAATTGCAATTAGAGGCTCCATATAATTGCACAATATTCACATTAGGAGTTAGAAGCCCTTATTACATTAGTAGCCCATTTCCATGTACCACTTCACAGACATAGGGTCTCCCATATTGATTTGTACAACATGCTTAGTTACAAGCAGAAGAAATCTGAGATCCCCTTTGTAATATATCTGAAATATTACATTATTTGTTATGATAGTTGAGAAGGAGGTTGATGAAATGGTTTTCATTATAAACTTTTCCACAGAGTACCTAACTGATGCTGTGTGTGTACACACAGGCAATGCACACACACGTTGCACGTGGCTTGCACTTGGCAGTGAAGCCTTCTTTTGTATTTTGAAGGTATTGATAACTCAGAGGTGCAGGAACACTAAGCTAGTTAACAAGACTGCAGCTGGCAGAGGTGAAAGTCTAATTCATATCTGCTAATTGCAAATCAGGAACTAGCAGGAATTATTCCTTCAACACCTGTCAGTAATATGGAGAAAATGAAAAATGCTCTTTCTGAAGGAAATTGGTGGAAGATGCAAGTGCAGAGTCTTGCTTAGCCAGCAGTATTAGAAAAAGATTATTTCTACAACTCAAAATTAGAAATAGTAAGGTCTTTTTAATCACAAAAAGTTTAGCATCCTGTTCCAGAACTGGTTAGGATGGCAGACACTGAACTGAATAGGGGACTGAAAGTTGGCACCAGCTCTGGGACCAGCAACTTCAGGGAAACAGAGGTGAATGTCAGAAAGCCTCCTGATTACTGGAGGCTCCACAGCCTCCCCAGAGAATCTCTCCAAGCACATCATTTTTATCACTGGTTAGAGTGAAAACCTCCCCCCACCCCCTCCTTTTTTTTTTTTTTTTTTTTTTTAATTCTTAATACGGTTTAAGGCCTGCATCTCTTCTCTGCTCATCATGGCTATGGAAACAGACGACATGCCTTCCCTTCAAATGTCCTGTTATTATGTCCCATTTTCCTCTTTCCTTTCTTTGCTTTTTCTTAGTAAGTCTTATTTCAAGACTTTTGCTTTTCCCTGGACACTCTCTGATCAGACCACATGTTTCTGTACAAATGCCATCCAAAACATGCATTCAGTGCAAACAAAGAAAAGGCAATCCCAGTCAGTAGAAGAGGTACAGCTGGTGCTTCAGAATACTGGATTCACCATAGTTCAACTGACCATGGGGAGAAAATACAGAAAAGAACTATGCATGAAAATTAAGAATCTGTTAAAGAGACTTCCTAAGATATCTAAAAGATGCAACTATAATGTGAAAAGGAAAACAATTTTGGCAAAAAAAAAGTTAGTAGGAAAACGAAGCCAATAATTAGAAGGGAAAAAAATCGTGATAATTATGATGCCTGTGGAAAATAAAAGCAAAGATTAAAAAGGGGGAAATGTTCTGTAAAAACACATTATGAAATATAAAACATTAGAATGAGATGCTGAAGTTGGCAGTGAAAAATTCATATCCATAAAAACTAGTGAAAATAAGACCTTGCAATTTACCAAACCTTAATCTGGGAACAGAAAAACTTTCAACATCAATATATAAGAAGCCCTTTTATTCTACTTTTGGAAAGAATATTGATGTTGAGTGAAAAGTGCTTTCTAGTGCATCAGCAGGTAAGATGGATCTTAAACAGTATCTATGAGAAGTAATGTTCAGAAATTAGCAGTTCTAAGGGTTTTTTTCAAATTTCTATCTGGTATTATAAAATATTTATTAAACAAATAAAAAAACTACTGAGGAAATTTTTAAAACCCTGCTGTGCTGATATTCAAGGGACACTATACAGTCAGGAAACAGCATAACTTAATACACTTGCTTAATATCAGTCCAGACAAAAGAGTGAAAAAAATTTTTACAGGATTTAACTGACAAAGATTAAAGTGAAAGGAATGTAATTAATGCCAGTCAACATGCGTTTATGCAAAATGGTTCTTGTCAAACAAATCTCATTTTATTCTTTGATGAGCTTACAAAAGTTTGGGTGATAAAGATAAGTGCATGGCTGTAATAGACACCTGTAAAGCATTCAACTTACTAGTGCATTACTTATATTCTTACTAAAGTTTATTTGCAAATTTCATAGAGCATATGTAAAATTGATTGAGAACTCTTTAAAACATCAATTTTAGAAAGTAATTGTTAATTAGAAATCATTAGCTGGAGGATGGAGGGGCTAGTGGTGATCAGGCAATTGTGGACTTCTTACATCTGATTTTAATGAAATTTTTACTTATGTTCTGAAATGAAATTCAAAAGTATTGCAACTTTGAAAAAACCCAAATCTAGAATAGTGGTATATAAAGATGAATACCAGGGAGTCACACAGAATAATCTGTCTCACAAAGCTAGGCCAATTTACTGTGTTGTACCTGAATGCTCAAATGATATTTAATGACTGTGATTTCTTGGGGAAAAAAAAATAAAGGAAAAAAGAAAGAAGATGTTCCTGGAAAAATAATCTGTTTCTCTAGGCAAATTTAATTTTCTTTTTAAGAGTTATAGGAGAGAAGCTAGATGACAGTTTTAGAGAAACCTGGGGTGATAATGTAGCATGCTGGCCCCTCAAACCATCTTTTTGAAAATAGTTATGCAAGTGGGTAATGTGTGATGAACTTTTCCTGTTTATTCCCAAACTATGCTTATAAGAAGTACCCACTAGATACAGCTTCTCACCATTAACCCTGCAAAAGTTTTGCAATAAAGTGCTATAAAGTTACCTACATTGCACAGGTTATAAAATCACAATTAATCTGTTGCTTCCTTGCTGTGTATTAATTTAAAAATTCATAGTAAAATCTAAAATACACTTATTTAATATATTCTAAAGGCACACAGAAAAACTTAGATAAGCACTTCAAAGTGTATGATTTTGCCACTTGACCCAAAGTTCACTAGTTCACTCTGAAACTACTGCCCAGTAAACCAACCTTCCAACCAACCTTTCCTTCCTTCCTTCCTTCCTTCCTTCCTTCCTTCCTTCCTTCCTTCCATCCTTCCTTCCTTCCT
>VXBI01013445.1:243767-290121 GCA_013397375.1 Toxostoma redivivum | reverse complement strand
TCCTTCCTTCCTTTTCTATCTATCTATGAAGAAACATCAAATAGGATTTATGAGCCAAGTAGAGAAAATGAAAGAAAAAGGCATAAAATGCAATGCATGGTATAGTTACCTTGTATATTCCAAACACAAACTGCAGTACAAATTATAACAGAAAATACATATTCAATTATCAGCTACAGATTCAGAGCAACAATAAAACTGAAATCACTATATTTTCCTAAGGATAGGGAGAGCAAAGAGCACAAATTGTTCCTTTTGAAATTTCTACTGTGTAACATTATGCAATGCCATATAAAATTGTGTGATGAAAGCCTATAAAAAGTGCCTGAAATTCTCAATATATTCTACATCTATAAGCTTAAATAAATCCATTTTGAGGACTCCATCATATCTACCACACATGAAATTTTTTTACAGCTACAAATGTAATAGCTTATGCTTTTGCTTCCTCACAGTATTATAGCTTCTCCATGGACAGAAATCATTTAGTGAACAGAAGAGAAACGTAGACAAGCTCTAATTTTCTGTTCAGTGGCAACTGCATTCATTATGTGTTAAAGCAGCACTTTCCCTGAAAGAGTTAACTTTCTAGCTCCTATTCTCTGCAGTGCTGCATAAACACTGCACATTATTCTTACTGAGCATGCTTCATCTTTCCTGTCTCCACAGTCTTGGGCTGTCAATCACCTGTCAGTCCCTACCACATCAGCACAGTGCGCATCACCAGGCTGTCAGCACAGCAGCTGATGAGACTCTGCTAAGAGCTGTCAATCAAACTTGTTTCTCTTATCTGTTCAGGAAATATTTTGTCTCTGAGAAACAAAGAACCTGGGCAACAATGGATCAGAGTCTAGTATTTACTCTTTTACAGGGATAGAAACCTCTTTGAATGCTTTATCCACAACAAGGAAACAAAAATTCTGCTCCATTAGGCATATTTTCTTTTTTTTATTTTGTTTAAATCCTATTTATTTCTTGAACAAACAAATCAGGGCATAATATATTAAAACAAATTTCTTTTTGCTCTCACTGTAGAATGAACTTCATGTGTTTACTTCTTAGTTTCTGTTGACTATAATTCAATGCAGTGTAAGACAGGTAGCATCTCTGCTTTTGGGAATCTTTCCTTGTCTTTAAGCTTTGAAATGTGTGAGGTTTCTCTTCATCTCAGGGTAGCCAAGAAGCCAGACTAGTGAAATGCATAATTTACACCTTTGTTAACTTAAAATATATCTTTATTTTCTGCAGCATTTTCATTAAAATTTCAACACAGAATTCAGTAATATGAGCAGGGCTCATAGATAACAGCAGACCAAAATAATATCTGAGGGGTATAAGCAAGTCAGAGGAAAACATATTTTCAGTGGCTGTCTGAAAGGAGATAGTATCTTCTTTCTGGAATGCTGTGCCGGGGAGAAAGGACTGCAGAAGGTAAAGTTCTTGCATCTACAGAAATCAAATACTGAAGAAAGACAAAAAGATGGGCACAGCAGCTATTTCTGGTCTGACACAGAATCTCTGCATGAAAAAGTTAAGCTGGGCTTTCAAGTCACATCTATCCAAGATAGAATATTGTTCTGCTCAGATAACTAGGTCTAGGTGTAACAAACCTTGCAATCAAAATAAATAACACCAGTGGATCACTGAACTAACAAACCTCTGCTCTTCCCAGAGCATAAGTAAGTTTTACATCTTTACATGCTGTGCTGTGCAGGCATAGGGACATTTAAAGCCAGCTCGAGTACAGTACAATGGACTGATGTACATAGTGTTGCCTGACATGAAGCAAAGTAAACATAGCCCAGTGACTTAAAATCCCCATTTTAAACCATACCTATTTTTCCCTACAAATGAAAGAGTCTCAGAGCTAACAGCTGATGAGAAACATTGAGAACAGCAATGGGAAGAAAACTTCTTTTCTCAGTATAGAGAGGAGTGCTGTAAAACATGGTAATATGAATGAAAGACCTAGAAGTATTTCATGTTCTTCATAAAGCTTCAGTTTTTTGGGCCATGAAAGTAAATAAGCAACTTAGTTTCCTGAGACAAAAAAAAAATTAAAAATGGTGAGTTCACAACCCTTACAATCTCTTGGACAAAACTGAATGTTAAAAGTTGAAACAAAAGGGGAGGGAAATAAAAGTAATTTTTTAAAAAAAATCTTCTACCACTTACACAAACACTGATTTACAGACTTGCTCTGAATATTTGCATTGCCTGTAGAATTGGACTGTTCAGGTAAGAGCAGAGGACAGAGAGCCAGCTGCAAAACAGGCAATGATACAAAAGGAAAAGTTTAAAGGAACCACAGGAAAAAAAACCCCCAAAGGAATATGGGAACTGCACTCAAGATTAGTTCCCAGCAGCCTCCCACAACATTCTCGAGGGGCTTTGAAGGAGGAACCTGGGGCAAAACAGCATGCTTCTTGTGTCTCTGATGGCTTAACACAAGTTCTGGACAGCCTCTGAGAAGAAGGAGGGAAATGGACTGGGAATTGCCATAATCCAGAGAAAAATGAGGCCACGAACAGCAAAAAAGTTTTTGTCCTTTCCACACATGCACACGTACAAGGGGTTTTTTTTTTAATTTGTTTGCTCCAAAAGAGAATATTTTAGATCTCAGAAGAGAGAAACCACTGCCCAAAGGAAAAAAAAGTAAGGTGGTTGCCACAACCAATGTCAGAGATGCAAGCAAAGCTCACTGGCTGAATCAAGACAAAGGCAGGCAATTTTGACCTGAACCCTAGAGCAAAGGCAAGAAGTCAGCATCTTTTGTCACTTTCAACTTATAAACAACTTCTCAAAGGATGCCTTTTTCTCTTTTCATGGGCCTTATCTTGGTTCCCTCCATTACTGTCCATGCCAGCAAGAGTAAGAACAATTTGTCTTTTCTCTTTCCTCTCTGCCAGTTCCAGTATCTTTAATGCCCTCTCCATCTCAAAGAGCATACACACTAGGCAAGGAGGCAGGTGTCTTGCTGGAGACAGCACAGATGAAGAAAAGGGCACTTTAGTTTCACTGCTTTCAATACTCCATGCTTGGTGCTGCAACCATGTGCCATACTCACCTGAGAGGAGCCACAGCCCCTGGTCAGCAATTTCACCAGCTTGGAATAGAGGTACTGAGTGTCCTTATGGTTTTTGGGAGATGCCAAGAGCATCCATAAGAGAATAGCAGAGTATGAGCACAGCTTGGGCAAGCAAAACCAAAACCTGTAAGGGGAGCAGACTTCTCTGTTCTCAACTCCTGGACATGGTTTTGGACACAAAGTTCCCATCTAGGAAGAGAGAGCTACTCTTAACATGCAACCTCCACTCTGCAGCCACCACAAGCAATGCCAAAGGTGTCCCCAAGCAGGGACTTGGAAAGCACAGAGGCCTCAAGACTGCTCTCAAAGACTTCTCAGAAGGCAATGGAAGTCTCAAACCAGAATAGTCACCAGCAAGCTCTTCAGAGTTGGAATACTGATCATGTCAAAAAGCATCACTACTACTGTAGTTCAGTATTACATACATATTAACTAACAAAGGAAAGGAAATATGAATTAACAGCAAAGAGCCTTAAATGTGGAGCTTCAATTTCAGATGCTGAGAATAAACCAAAAGCAACAATAGTTTGTGCAGAGGTCAGAAGTTAAAGCCAGAGAAAAAATTCTGTGTACTAGTCACTTTTAAAAGCATGACTACAGTAACTTGATCTTTCAATCATTCTTATCAGCAACAATGCTAATAATGACAGTATTATTCCATGCCAAACTGTCCCAGTTACAGACAATACAACCATTATCAAGCATTTGTGACAACAGGAGTATTTTACACATTGACAAATACTTTGATATGCAGCACTGTTTTCCAGAATCACAACTCCCTCTGATCTAACTGGACACTAATTGCTTTTTTGCTGATTTATCTGTGCCTTCTGGACTGATAACACAACTAGCAAATCTGATATCTGACAAGTTGACTCAACCTAATCAGGACAGATCAGCTGTTACCAACGTTGCTATAGGCTGTAATTTGAGGACCTTTAGAGAGTTATCACTTGCTTTGAAAGGCAAGAAACTGTAATTCTGTCAACACTAATCCCAGAAATGTGCATTCAAAGTGGTTGTTATTTTTTCTCCTGAACAAGGTAACACTTGTCAAATAAATACCTGAGATAATTGATAACAGGAATTAGAAGTATGTGAGTGATACACTGACAATCAGTCACTCTCATGAAAAAGAAGAACCTCAGAAGATTCAGAACATTAAGTAGAGAGCACAATCTGTCACTATGAAGCAGGGGTCACTCTGAATGGAGTCAAACAATTGGCAATGCAGTTTTTCAACATTTACTTCTCTGTTGCTTAGTGCTAAATCTGAGTGAATTATTCACTTCAAACAATTTGTTTGATGAATTTTATCCCTTTTTGCTGCTCAGCGCATGTAGCCAATGGATTCCAATGCCATCAGATTTATTCACTGCTTCACTTTTATTCAAGCTTTCATTTAGTGCTTGATTGAGAGTATTCTAGACTTCCACTGCTGCTCAGCCAGCATCCAAGACTGGTCCTTAATGTGTGCAAGCAGCATAGATCCACACAGTTGATGGAATAATACTTATCTACATCAGCAAGGATATAGATTTTAATTTGTTGTTTTTCCGATCCCTCTTTAATTTTGGAAGCCCTTCCAGCAAAAATACTGGTATTTGCTACAAAGTTCCCTTTTTGTGAGCAATTTTGCCCACAAGACTCAACACTTGAATTTTTGCAGAAGAAAAACTACCAAAGAGTGCAAGCACAGCCACAGAGCACATTAATTAAAAAAAATTCCGAGGATTATATTTTATTATTTGCTTCATTCCACTAGGAAATAATTTATTTTCATGTAATAAAACTCAGAGGAATTCTACAAAAATGGATTCCCAATTAATGGAATTCTTCAATGTAACTTAATAGTTACAGAATATACACAAGTGACTTTGTCATTGCCAGGGCTGCATCTGTCTTGTACAGATAAACTGTTTGTAGAAACTCATACTTAACATTAGAACAAAGAATATACATTTCTTACTGTATCGCTTTGGTCCATCTTCCAAACAAAATGAAAGTGTTAAGGTTGCATCATCTTCAAAAAATTCAGTTGCAAAGGCATCCCACCAGAGGTTGTCACTGTCCTAGGAAGCAACAGATCATTCACTTAACAGAAGGCAAAATGAAAATATGTTCATCTGTTGTAAAAGAAATTCAACAGGATCACACCTAGTTTGGCTTCTTCACCTATGGTTTTGGAGTGCAGATGTCTGTATGACATTTTTCTAGATAAAGTACTATTTCTAAATTAGGAAAAAACCTGAAGTGTTTAATTTACTGTATAATAAACTTTCATTTTGTCCAGCATACTAAATATGCAAAAACTTTCTTTTCCATAACATTTTTTTTCCAAATGTTAGATATGGTTTTATAAATCAGTTGCAAGTAAAGCAATTATGAGTTTTCCCTCCTTTTCTGAGCCGTGTCTCAAGTGCTTGGTCCTAGTAATGAAAAATCCCTCAGTACTTAATTCTAGAATGCTATATAACCTCATCATCAGCACAAGATTACAAGAAAGTTATTTAGAACTAAATATAATGGCCATTCTACTCCAATGCATTTAATATAAATACAATGCTACTTCAGGTTGATTAAATACCAGCTAGTTAATTAAATGTAATTGTTGTGAGAAATCTTTACTTTTAAGTGTGATACAAGTAAAAAAAAATGTGTTAAGATGACTTGTGCATACTTAGACTTACAGTAATACACATAACTGGAACATGGCAATTATTAAAATAGTGGGCAATAGTGGGCAAACCAACACAGCACTACACGTAGTTTCTTGACTTTAACAACTGAACCAGGCATTTTCAGACCTAGATGATCAACAACAGGCACCTGTACCTCAATGTCTAGCACCTAAACAAGTGATCCAACTTGCAAGGGTTTTCACAGAAGTTGAGCAACACAAAACCCACCAAATGTTTCATTCAAAAGCTGTGGATATATTTAATAGCTGGATTACAAATTTTTGGTTCGGTCTCTTCTGCTCCTTTGAGGTCCCAAGACTGAAATCACTTGTAGCACACAAGGTCAGTATCAAAGCTGGAAATACACCTTGGAAGGTGCCCCAGCTGCACTCCTCAGAGGCACTCTATCTCACTCACAGCACCTTTCCTTTCCAGTGTGCAAGGCCAGGTTCACTCAGCACCTCTTAATGCCTGACCAATATAGATCTAAGCCAGAAAACATTTGTTTCCTTCACAGGGAAAAAATCCTGAGATAAAATGCCAATTTAAAAGAAAATATGCATCTATCATATTCATTATGTACACATGCAGAGCAATCTGGAGATTTTAGTTCTGTTGCTGTATTTCCTGATGATGTTACTTTAGGATTTCACTCCAAAATGTTAAGCAAGGTATATTTCCTGCCTCTCAATTTCACTTTGATTTTTTGTCAAGCATCCAATGGAGAAATGGTAAGGACAGGTTTAACAATCTGGCTCCTACAAGAGACCCTAGAGAGACTTCTTGTCTGAGTCAGAGCTGTAATACACTTTCCCTGCCAAGGCTCATCCCACCTGGCAGTGACAGGACCGTACAGCCCTGCCGTTCAGTCACACAAAGAGGTATCAAAGCTGTCCCCACATCTCAGAAATCTGCTGTCACATAGAGCTGTTGTTCTTTCCTGGTGTAAACCTGATGAGTACTTCCATGTGCAAACACTGCTGTGTTGGGTAGCCAAGCAGCCACAGCAGTAAGCATGAAATACAGAGTGGTGAGCACTGAGCACATTCACAGGTGTTCAGCACACCTCTGCACGGGGCCCTGCACTCAGCACAGCCTGGGGGCTGCATTACAAGCCCATGCAAGAGTGCATTGCCCAACAAGTAACTATGAGCTACCACTCTGCCATTTGACTAAAGAGGGGCTGCAGTACCATTTAACCTGTTGGACATGCTTGTCATGGGGAAGGAAGAGAGGAGGGAAGAATTTCAGCAGCGTCACACACCATATTTGCAGCTCTTGTTAATGCAGTAGTTGAGTATCTCTGGAGATACTCATGCAGCATCCAATGACATGGGAAAAAGAAGGAGAGCATCACATAGCCAGGATGTAACTGCATGTGGGAAAGGTGGAGAAGAGCAGGGAAAGTACAGGGCATCACCTCAAAACCACACATATCTGCACTCAAGCTGCCTCCCAAGAACCCTTGAAAGCAAGGGAAATGTGGAAATGAAATTACTGTAGATCCCCTCCCTGGTTAGCTGAAACATCCAGACTCTCACAGTTTGAACACAGTCCAAGGTCATTATCTTAAGCTTTTGCATATTTTAGGTGAGGAAGAAGGAAAAATATAAAATGCAACACACCACCCCCAGAAAGAAAATCCAACCTTAAAAAAGAGTGTATAAATCCTGTCAACCTCGGAAATGCTCTGCTGATTAATTTTCTGCCCCACCCTTGTCACAGGTGGGCCCATCTACTCTCAAAGCCAAATGTGAACAAAACCAAATGAGGTGTCCTCAGCCAAACCAGAAAAGGATCCAGTTATTAAAAAATAAAATCCCTTTTTTTTCTTTTTTTTTTTTTTTTTCTTAAAAAAGGGGATGGTGAAGGCAAGGCTGCCCTCAGGCATCTTTAACTTATGCTTTGACAGGTTACGGGGGATTTTGCCAGAGTAATTATTTTTCTATTCAACAATAATGAGAAATTACCATGGCAACCTCCCTTTCACATAGTGCACTCACATGCTCAAACATAGAAATAATGGCCTAAACATAACAAAAAAAATTAATTCTCTAAAAATATTTTGTATTAAAATAAACTTAAGAATAGGTCACAGGAGAGAAGAGGGCAGAGACAGCCAGCAAGTTGGGTCAGAAGTGAAGATGCTGTGCTGCTGTGGCCAGGTACCTAAGCAGCAAAACTACTTCTTCCACAACTACCATTGTTCCCTCTAATCCCCTCCACCCCTAGTATTATTTGTAATTTGAACCATGTCTCAGCTCTGAATAGGGCCTCCAAGTAAATGGAATCCTACCGTTTCAATATTTTTGCCTGACTCTGATTTCTTTGGCAAAGGTAATCAGATTTTAAGTACAATGATGTTCTTTTTCCCCCTCCATCTAAAAGTCCTGTATGTTCACTGTGTGATCTGAGAGTCACGCTGGGTTCTTCTTTACACCTTACACACTTACATGATTAAGAGTCTGCAAGCTAAATGAGGCTTTTCCACTCGCCTGTGATAGATCTTGCAACTGGAATATGAGGCCAACTGAGACTATAGCATTTTCTCCAAATTCTTCTATTTTGTTTAATGGTTTGGAAGGCAGAATAGACTGATGTAAAAAGTCAGTACATGAAATCACACTTGAAAGGATGTAGATACCTTGCAGGACAGAACTGGAATTCAAAATTATTTTGATAGATTGGAGAAACGATCTGAAATGAAATTCAATAAAGTGAAGTGACAAAAGTACAAAAACAAAATGGAGGATACTAGATAAGCTGTAGAAAATGCTCCAGATCATAAAGCAAATATGTCAGCAATAAATTGCTCTTGGAAATGAGGGAAATGTCTTAGATACAATATCCTTCCATTTCAGCAAACACATCTCTGGAAAGACTTTAGCTGGAATAGTCTGTCCACTTCTGGAGTACTATGGCCAAGTCTGGACCACCCACTCTTAAAAGAATTAGTTAGCTGAGAACTACAGGAAACAATGAGTTTAAAGATACATGAAAACAAAACAACCTACCCCAAAAGACTCAAAGGAGCAAAGGCAGAAGGATCTAGCTGTGTTTTGTATATGACAGAAAAAGCTCACAGGGAACATGATGACAGTCCTCAACTATATGAAAAGATTGCTATAAAGAGTAAACAGTTCTCCTTGGTGGCTAACACAGACAGAAGTAATGATTGGTTCCGTTTGCTGCCATTGCAGGTTAAGTGGTTTAATGCCCTGTTACAGATATCTAGGCTAGTGCTTTGCAGAGGGGAAGGAGCTGCAGAACACAACTGCTGTGCTCCCAAAGGGAGTGGATGCAGGGATCCTGCTGCCCATGAGCTTCTGGCTGAGCTGCCCCTGTACAGCAGCTCCACAGCTCACACCCAGTGAGGAGCTGAATTTGGTTTCTCCCTCTCTTTGCTTTTGGCTGCACATGTGTAACAGGTATAAACAGTATATTCAAACAGAGTTATGGAAACAAATAAAAGGATTCTGAATACACACAGGAAATACATCTGTTCTGAAGTCAGACTTTTTTTTTTGAATAATCACTTTTTGGGGAAAGCCTGAATTTTTAACATCAATCTTGGCATTGGACAAGGCAAAAATAAAAAGAGAGAGTGCGCTTGGGAGCTTACATTTTTCTTCTGGCATCTGCAGCTCTTCCCTATTGACACTTACTATTTTCAGAACTCTATACATCTACATTCCTGTTGGCAACATATATGTGTCACATATTCTTTTAAGTTAATGTTGCACAAGGAACTGCTGTCTCCCTAAGGAAAGAATGGCATTCCTTTCCTCCTCCTGTTCCAAGCAAATTAAACTACACTTGAGCTTTCAAAATGCAGTTCAAGATAAGAATTTGCCATTAAATACACCTGGAAAAACTCCACAGCCATTACAAAATACAAAACTCACAAGTATCTGACAAAAAATCTGACATTGAAGTTTATACTCAAAGCACACAGACAAACCATAAAAAATAAAATGTCCAAATACAAGAAACCAATAATTTTCCCCATTAGTATTAAATTAGACCAATCTTGTCTCTACCTAACATATTTAAGATTCTGATACAAATTTCATATAAGTAAAAAATTATTAGGGATCTATATATCTTAATTCTGTAGATTTGGAAATTTGAGTACTCATCTGTAGAGCTGGTCCTGCAAAGAACAATGGTTTTATAATCTGGCATAGGGTTTTTTCTATTTCTATACATTCAGTATGGACTACAGATATTCAGTCCTAGACTGGTTTTCCTGGAATAGTATGAAGCGAGTGAGAGTGGAATGCTCATATGTATGGAGGTGAGAAACCCAATATGGCTGTCTGTTATACAAGAAGATGCATACCTTTCTTATTTTCCCAGTATCCTTTCTAGGAATATGTGGTGCCCTATAGTTAGCAAAAGTACCTGAAAAAGAGGACCAATCTGGTTACTCAGGACTGGATTTTAAGAACCATTGCTTTTCCATTTGTTATTCTATCTCATTTATTTTATTTCAAACATAAAGCATATTTTACACAGAATTAAATATACCTTTAATCTTGCACCTAGTGGTATCTTATAGATACCCTTTCCCTGCCAGGAATGCCTGACTATTCCTTCCATTTGTTACTTCACACATATTCACAGTTTTAATCGTGTTGCATTCTTTTATTTCACTTACTAGTGTGGCTGGATTCCATCTCTCAAACAATGTGCAGTAAAACTGGCTGAAAGATTTTAAGACTTGGCTTTGGCCATAAGTAGTTTTCTGTTCCATTATACACTTGCAACTTCTTGCCAAAACTCCGCTCAATGCCCAAAACATATCAGTCGCTTCAGTTCACTTAATAATTAATTAAACTATTGTTTACATTCCACTTAGGAACTTATCTTCAATTGTACAGTAAAGAAACAACACCAAGTTTCTGTTTTATTGAAAAGGCAGAATATACTCATGCAACAGATCCCCACAGCAATACCTCCTCAGAGAGACGGACTGGGGTGCAAAATGGGGGCAACAACTCTGTTTCTCAGGTAAATCTGGAGTAGATTTAAAAATCCAAAGGAATTCCAGAGAAAGGCCCATAATAGGGAGTTACTCTTACACATTCACTGGAAATGCCTAATATATCAAGGATCCTATTTTATTGCCTATAAATCAGTACACTATCAGGCAACAAAAAATCAAACATTAATTATTTTATTTCAGATACAAATGGGAAAAACAAAAAAACCCAAAAACCCCAAACCAAAACAAAGACAAACAAACAAACAAACAAAAAAAGAAGAAAATAAAGCAAGAGAGGTTTTGAAAAATACACAAATTGATTTATGCCATTTTCCTGTTGTACTCTGAACTCAGGCATATGAGAATCAGCATCATTTTGGCAAAAAACATGTAATGACACTGGCCATACAACTCAGTTTTGCAGATATACTGCTTAGAGATAATGTCACTTATATGTCACAAATACCAAGTCCACACTGGGAAATTTTACCAGAGGTTCAGATTAACTGAAATATGCTGACAGTGAAATAAGGAGAACAAATATTTTTCCTGTGTTCAGGAGGATGGTTGACACCTTCCACTAACGTATGCCCAAATTAGATACCTCTTGTTAGTGTATTTGTGGGAGATACTCACCAGGCTGGCAAATAGCAAGACCAGTCTACACATAGCTATAAAAGAACAGTTATTCCACTACATCTAAGCCACCTAATTTTTCCATCTACACAGATGTTACATGTATAACAATTTGGATATCCTTTTAAATTGTAGTGCTTAAGATTAGAGATTTTTAACTTGTCAGGAAAGGGTAAGACAGAGACATATCTGGTTCAGTCTAATAACTGAATCAGAGAAGAATGCCTGGTCTAAACCCTATTATTTGTCAATCTTTAAATTTTACTGAACCTTGTGGACAAAAAAGAAAGGAATTCTTAAATATCCACTGTATGTATGTTTGACTATTCACCTGCAGCAGACAGGAGATTGCAGTTAAATATTCATCTGTAAGCAGTACAGAGCAGAAGGAGTTAATAACTTATGAAATGTGTCATTTCACTGGCTTCTTTAATTTGAATTCATTATTTCCATTCCTGAAACTTGTGCACAAGAATGGATAGGAGAAAGAAAGGGGGGAAAAGAGCAGTGAAGCTGGGTTTAAGAAACACTCCACTACCAATTTCTTACTGCCAGTGTGGCATCATCCTTGAGATTTCACAGCAGTATCATCATTGACCAGCAGAAGATGCTCTTTTTTACCTTTAAAATATATGGGATAAGATTGCATTTGGTCTCTAAGGATAAGACCTATATTCTGGCTGTGAGAACAAAAAGACTGGGCATTAACAACCAAATTGTGCTGTTTTTAACAGAAATATACACTCCCACCCACAGCAGAGTATCTTTTAGTACTTGCTATAGATAACAGTGCATACTAAATCCATATTCAAAATTGTTTTAAATTTGAGCCCTTTTTTTTCAGTAGGCATGAAAATATCTCTAGCTGGCTGGAAACAGTAATAGATTTTCTTAGCAGTATTCTCAATCCATGATCATTGCAGACAAATCACAGACCTGAGTTTTGTGTTTATCAAAAATGAACCACAGTTACATTTCTCTGTTCTGCCAGAGAATACCCCACAGCCTCTGCCTTTGAGAATAGTTTATAGAGATGGAATATTAAGTGTGTCTATTATCTACTATACCACCGTCAGCCATACAAATGTTCTTATTTTATTCTGACATTTTGACCTGGTTTCTTTTTTACCTTGTTTACTTCCATCTCTATGAGTAAATGGAAGCTGCTATGCCATCTATCCGAATGAAAAGGCAATAACTAGTATTGCCATGAGTGAATATAGAGCATCAAATATTATGTGTCACTAGGGCACAGAAAAAAACTCATATTCCCAGTAATATTAGTAAATGAGTCTCTCTAGGTCTATCTATCCAACTGCACCAACTCCCAAGGCTCTAAAATTTAGTGAACACAAATCCCTTTATCATTTATTACAGTGAAAATAAAATTATTACTGACAGCATACTACATTGGAACATGATGAAGACAGTCCTTGACACCTCTATTCCACATTGGACTCTCCCCACCTCTTTGATTACTGAAGCCTCACAAAAGCACCATGTGTATTGGAGACAAGTACAAAGCTGGGACCTTCAGAGGTCCCTGATTCTGAAGAACTACAATCTAAACTATGATCTAACAGACTGTACTTTGAGAGGTCATAAAGGGCTCTTCAGCTGAGTTAAAAAACTTATTCTGCTATGTATTGTTCCTTATTCTTGTGTGAATCTGGTGATCCAGGTAGGAAAGGAAATAGTTTGTAAGACAACCATCCTTCCAGTTACATTCTGGAGTCTTGCAGAAGTATCAAATAGTGAAAGGGCTAGGTAATGCAGCTACAAAGAGTTGATTTTATCATAAGAAAAGATTAGATGGATTGAAAAGACATATAGGTGAGGAGATATTTATCTCTCTATACACAAAGAAAGTCTGAGAGGGATTATTTACAAGGGCAGGTATTGATAGAACAAGGGGAAATGGCTCTGAACTGAAAGACAGCAGGTTTCCATTAGCACTGTGAGGGTAATGAGGCCTGGCACAGGTTGTCCAGAGAAGCTGTGGATGCCCCATCCCTGGCAGTGTTCAAGGCCAGGCTGGCTGGAGCTCTGAGCAACCTGGGCTAGTGAAAGGTGCCCCTGCCTGTGGCAGGAGATTTGGAAGCAGATGATCTTTAATGTCCCCTCCAACCCAGACCACTATACACAACTCTAGCACAACTCTACGCTACAGGACTTTGAGAAAACTCTTGCTAAGACTCAGCAAGAGACTTTTAAAATTAAGGATATGTTTAAATGTTTTGCTGAGCTGAGATCCACCTATGCTTCTGGTAGTCTGCATGTCTAATCAACTCAAAATTATGACTTCCTATTAAGCTTTGCAACCAGGTAAGAGCATATCAAAATCATGGACACTCTAACCAAAGACCTGTTATTTCTTGGAAAGGTATAGGAAGTGGACAAGGTCAAGTATATTGTATGTCCCTTCTCCTATGGAGGACAGGAAATCTCATGCATAAAAACTTAATTTAGCAACAACTAGCCAGAAAAAGAGAAAACAATGAAGAAAGAAGTATTGAACAAACCACTCTTGTTAAATTTTACAACCGTATCTACACTTTAAATTATGTATTGCTGCATTTAATTGTTTAATAATATAACTGTGGTTTGGGGTGTCCAGGTATCACTCAAAGAAATTGTAAAAGCGCAGTATAATTCCAGACAGTACAGAGAAGTAAACATTATGGCACCTTACAGAAATTTTGGCAAGAAGCAATGGTAAAGCACAAATATGAGTTCTTTGTTATGTATAGGTAATAGAAAAATCCCTCTATATCTTCACTACATAAACAGTGCATATTCTTTAAGCAAAAAAACCCCAAGGTGGTAATTAACAAATAATTACATAAAAAGAGTTACAGTGACCAGCAAATTATGTCCCTTAAAAGTTCATTGACATTTTTTATTCAACCTGTATCAGAAGCCCCATTCTTGTGAACATTTTAAAATATTGCTACTTTAGTATAGCAAAACTACATTCCAAGTTAATTCCTGTGTGCATTCTGTACTTACTAGGACTAGTAATCACAGCCATTTTTGTGAGCTGGTGATGTCACTCTGTCCACAAATTTGAATGAAATGTGTTTCAGAATCTAAATTCTACTTAAGAGAGAGATAAGAAAAAGATAGAGTTGAGGTATTAAGTTATAAAGTCTATATTTTAGACTCTACTTTACTTGTTGAAGTTTTCAACACTACAGCATAGTATCATCTGCAGTGGCCATTTGAACCACTAATCAGCTGCAGTTATCAGATGCTCAGGTATTTGAAAGTAATACAGCTACATTTATTGCTTGTAATTTTTAAATATACAAATACATGTGCATTCAGACTTAATCAAACATTAAGACAGAGATTTTCAAATTAAAAGACTTAATTAAAAGACTTATGCATTCAGTTTCCATTAAATTAAGTAGAAATCAGATGTTGGAATATTCTATGCAAGGCTCCAAATCCCAGCATGGAAATGGAACTTGTTACATTTGCTGAATCAAAGCTAGAGGGTGACAACAGGGCTGGGACTGATCTCACCCCAAGACAGTTGTCTAAATTCATGTGAGATAAAAAGCCTCCTGCAGATCTCTGTCTCTTCACTGTCTGTAGAGGGAGCCTAGAGAATGGTTCAGTCTAGCCATGTAACGTTTTCAGGGATAAAGGTAGGTAAGATAAATCCAATTCTATATATCTACCAAGAATTTAAAAGTCAGGAAGAAAACTAGTTGAGGCTTTGAGAGCTTAGTGAAGGGCAAAAACACGTGAAAGGCTGTGTGAAACAACTGTATCTACTTTGTCTAGATTTTTACAGTCTTGGCAGGAAAACCTATAAATGATGTTCAAGTTTTTTGCTCACAATGCTCAAAGATCTCCAGGCTGCCAGGTTCCTGCTGTTTCATATAAAAAGCTCCAAGTGGCAGACAGAAGTTGGAGAACTGGTTAAAGACTTCTGCCAGTATTAAATACTTTAAATGAAGAAGATGTGATTATTTGCCTGGCTTCCTAACTTTATTCCCTGGCTAGCAACAGCTGCAAATAAAGGCCCTCATGCCCTGTTTTTTATCTCATACTGTATTTGGATACAAAATTCCTGTACAAAATACAATTAAACTAGACACAGAATTGCTCATATATATCTTCCTATGTCCTGGGTAATCTGAAATACACAGAAATCCTGGGTCAAGTCAACACATATCAAATAGTGACATTTCTCATGCATTGTCCTGTGACAGATCATTCACTTGCTCCATTTCTGTGGTGTAGCACTGCCCTTCTCAAGCACATAACACTCACTACTGGGCATTACAGCCAGGCCTCATTATTGAAGGAACAGAAATCAGCAGCTCAGGTTGCTTTGACAAAGTGAGGATGAGTTGGGCTCCAGACTTTGCATATTCTCAGTGTACACAATGGTTTGCAGGTTTTGGTGGTGAGAAGCACAAGGCAGTGCACTTTCTAAACTGACATTTGCATTTACAAATTCAAATTCTGATTCAAATGGGGATGTCTGAATCACCTGCTTGCCATGAAAAATCTACTTAGAACCAAAACTTTTACTGTTATTGCTGCTACAATATTGTAGAACACTGTAACCGATCACTGACAAGGCTGTTACGGCTGCTAAATCAAAGGATATACTGTACTGAAAGAAATATAGAGAGAATGAAGCACTGAGATTGTGATAACAGAGTGGGTGTGTGTGTTTGTTTTAATTATTAACTTTAAATTTTCACTTCAAAAGAAATGGGAGAATTTATGCATGCCAAGAAGTGCTCTCTTTCAAAACTCGGTCTTCACTGAGCAAAGTAAGTAAAGCTTTCTTCTAAATGGCATCTCTTATCTTGTCAACCTCATTTAAAGTAAAAAGGCATCAATAGTAATAATAAAATTGCAGCTTGGTGAACAATTCCTTTACAGAAGCCTGCTACTACTTTCTGTAACAAATTAAAAACTCCAAAAGTCTATGCAGGCCCCCAGAGAAATGCTATTTAATAAAGCAAACACTGATATTGAATGTGACTGAATTCCATTTGCTTCAGAATCCCATCCAACTGAGTTTGGCTGCAGCTGAAGCAATTAGAGAAAGCTGTGATTTAATGATTATGCTAAAACCTAGACAAACAAAGCTCTCACCTACCAAGTAGCCACTTAGCTGTATCACTACCACTAGTATGTATAAAGAATCCTTGCAGGATTTCATTTGCTGTCAGTCAACTGGTAACAAGATGAGCAATTATTGACTAAAAATATCTATTTACTAGCTACCCTACTGCTTAAACATGAAAAATGTATAAATCTAAATTTAAACAAAGTAAGCAAAGCAAAGTGTGAGCTATATATGCCAAGGAAATCACCCACTAAGGTCATCCTTGTAGCTGAGACCTGATAAGATCCAATTGAAAGCTCACAACAGGTAGTATGTTTTTTTAAAACATGTCTTTATGTTGTATATGATAATCTACTGGGGCCTCACCTCTAGGTCTGTAAATATTTAATGAAATTTTAAACACCTTTTCATTACAACAGTAGCCTCCTATGAACTACAACCAATCACTTCAGACTCTGTGGACCTGTTAAATCAGTAAAAGTGATTCACTTAAGATTTCTTAGTTTGCCAGAAGTGGTATTTGGCCTTTCCTGTTTTCTAATGCCGTCAAAATTTCTCTGTGTAAAGTTGCAGAACATATAGAAGTATAAAAAAGTGACAATTTGGAAAACTTGCTCACAGAAAACTTGTGAATTTGCTTGGAAACTCAGGTCTTTCTTGGTGTGTTCCTGCCAGCCAACAAGCTACACTGAAAATTGACTAATGGCCTTCCTGATTTTTCATTTTCTCATTAGTCAAAGAGCCAAGTAAGTGATACACTGGACTACTGATGTAGATTTTTACCCTCAGTGCCTGCCAGGTGAAGGCATCTCCTGACTAAGAGCAAGCAAAGCTTTGGAAAAAGCAGTTTCCTTCCTCCCTAGCTAAGGAATAGGATCTAGAGACATGGTGCACCTACAGCCTAAAAAAACCTACCAGTGTTGATACAAAATGTTTAAAACCAGAAAGAATATGAATCTGTGAGAAAGCTCAAACACACAGAAAATTATTTTAAGAAAGAAAACAGTTTTGCATAACATGGGTAAGTATGGACAAAGTTGCTGCAGAGGAGACTGAAATAACTTAAAGAGCTCACAGAAGTGCACCTATCAAGCAGCTCAGACCTATTTTCAAAAATTTATATCCTCATATATTAACATTAAAATATACTGTGGGCATACCATTGTCTGTTTTGTTGCAGTTGTGCATTTCTAACTATAATATACAATGGTCATGTTCAGAACCCTATTTTTTTTCTAATTACAATCTGTTCCCCTAGAGTGCGATAAACTCAGAGCATCTACAGTTTCAGAGCTTTTCTAAAAGATTTGTTTTCATACTACCAAAGAGCCTGAGAAAGCAGCAATAGCCTTGACAAAGCCAAGAAACGACACAGTCCCATTTCTGGGAATGTGTTAACTGCCAGAGGGGCTGTCAGCTGAAAGTGAGACAGAAAAATCAGGAAAGATTCAGTGCTAATGTCTTCTTAGACTAGGAGAACCTTATGTCAAGCTCAGCCCAGAATATATGGATCCACATCAAGCAGTGTGTTTTCTACTAGTGCAATGACAACCACTGTGAGATGTTCTCATATTTCTTTGCACTATGTTGTGTCAGAACATAAAAAATTAGTTGTAGCTGGATCACTCTCTAGGTCCTCAAAGAAATAATATATCAAAATAGCACAGATGCTCTTTGGAGGGTGCTGGTTTCAGGTGCTGACTGTTCTTAGGATTCTCCTCCTCTTAATGAATTCTTCCCCAATCACTTGATTTCCGTCTGGCACACTGAAGGATCTGATTTGTAAAGTTATTTTCTAAACCAGGTGCCCTGATAGACATGCACAGACATATTTTCATTGATACTCTCAGCTTCAGTAGTAGTGTCTCCTGGATTAGGTCTTCTGCTTAAAATCATGTATCAAGTTATCCCTGGTCTGAGGCATTCTAGAATGAATGTGAACTTTTTATAACCTCCACATATGATATTTGAAAGCAGCAAGAAGCCCACCAGTAACTGCCAGGTCAGCACAGAGCCCACCCTATATCTCGTGGCATATCAGCAAGGACAAAAGAGTGTACTGAGGATCAAATATGCTTTTTTTATTAAGCAAGCAGTTCCTTGTTGAGACTTCTGTAAATGTACTTATTCAGAAAGGCTCAACATCTGGCAGGAGTCAGGTCTGGACTCAGTTCCTTCTGACTTGATTCAACCCTCCCCAGTACAGCTGACAATCACAGGCCTTCATGTCCTAAAGTCTCAACAGATTTTCAGAACAAGTACAGAATCAAAGCAGCTTCCCTGGCTCTCCCTGCAAAAATACTCATGCACCTTGATCTGAAGGGACCACAAGCAGGATTACACTGCCAGTACTCTCCTCATTCCTCTGCCAGTATTCCAAGCACTCTTTAGAATCAAAGAGGTGACACCAAACTGCCCAGGGCACATGGCCTAGAAGCTGCAGAGATTCTGAATATTTTCAGCTGTATTATGTAGAATGCAGCAGATGGAAGATCCTACACGTTGTGAGCTGATACACATTGTTATAGATATAGATGATGTAGATATAGATATCAGCTGAATCCAGTGGTCAAGATGGGATGTGAAAAAAGAAGTGCAGTCTATGTTGTACATGATGAGTCCCACAATAAAGAATGTCCTAGGGAATAATCTAACCTATCAACCATAAGCAGCAGTGCCTTGCAAACATAAAAAGAAACATGGTGTTCCACATTGCTCCTATGATAATAAGCACAGCACTCAGGGATAACAAATGTCTCCTTAGGAAATGTAGGGTGAAAAGGTTATCACCTTTTTAATATGAAGTAACAATTGCTCTAAGAATTTATTTTTCCTACTTGAAAAGATCTTTTTGCACTCCTAGAAAATGTCCAGTTGCCAGGTATACATCATAGATTTAATCAAGTAATCCTTTTTGTACTTCCAAGGTATCCATGTTTTGGATTTTAAGAGTGAAAAACTCAAAAGTAACTTAAACCCATGGTAAAATAAAGAGAAACAAGCTACAGTTTTTTTCCACTTTGACTACTACTATCATAAATAGCTCTAAGGAAACTACTATGCATTGTGTTTCATTATAAAAAATAAAATTTCTTTTTCTATCCAGATAATGATCAAAATAATCCTGGATACCTTCCTGATATACAGAGTCTACCTGAGCTGAGACACAGCAGTGTCTGCATGGTGTAGTGCTTGGAGCATACAGAATTGTAGGTCTTTGAAACTGTCAGTCTTTAGTATTTGGTTTCTTGATACAAGCTCAGAACAACTCAGTCCTCTATTCTTCTCCTGTAGACTTTGCACTCTGTAGCTTGTACTATCAAAAAACTAACTTGAAATCAAAGCTCTCAGGTCCTCTAGATATACAATAAAGTGTGGGTTTTTTTAAGAACAGGAGTCTACCCTAATTGTAGCTGTGGTTGCATAGAAAAGTTAGAGTGTCATGAAATGCATTTAAACATGAGCAATGGAACAAAGGGAATTCCAAACTCTTTTCTTCTTCAATAGAACTCAGCCAATGGCATGATCCTTCAGAGCCTGGCTTTGCTTTAGGTAGAAGCACAGAATGGTTTACATGTTTTAATTGTGTATATTCATTCTCATGATCATCAATATCAAATAACTGGAAATTCACTTGAAGACAGGGTGTTACACAGAGTATTAATTTCTCATATGGAGAAGAAACCATCATCATCACTGATATTCTTTTATGTCATTCAGCTTGTTTGATTTGAGTGTTGGTATCAAAAGGAAGTGACTTGAACACACTAAAGATGATGCAAGTTTCACTATTCCCTGTTGCATATAACTTAAAAATTAACAATTCATTAATATCCAAACAGATCTACTTAAGGGAGACCTGACCAGAATTCAACACTAGATTCACAAGCATTTGAGAGTGCTGCCTATGTGTTTTTATAGAAGTCCAGAAGCAGCATGTATTCTACATTATTTTCATTGCCTTCACCTGCAAAAGTGGTATCTCTGCTTCACTAACTGAATAACTAGATAGAAATTTAATTGTTTTTTTCTCCAGTTCTCAAAGGCACCAACATAAGAAAAAAAATCAGCTTATTTTATCTAATTCATGAAATACTACCCAGTGGTAGGAAGGGAAAGTTGGCAGTTCCCATTTTCTTCATGCTTTGATAGAGAGTCAACAGAGAAGTAATACAAACTGACAGGTTTTTATGACTGACCTCCTGATACCTACTGGTGCATAAACATGTAGTTGTTAGAACTTATCACTAGGGCCAGGGTTATCCCCTCCTGACTAGGAGTCTGCCAAGTCGTAAATAAATAAGCTAAAAATAGAGTTCCAAAATAATGTGTTCTATGTAGTGGATTCTGCCCCTAAAATATCATGTCCCAGAAAATCTCTAAACAGGAGAGCTGAAATTTCAGCATTCCTTGTCTTTAGTTTCCAGATGTTGCACAAAGCTTGGTGGGTAGGAAAGCCACCTACTACCTATGTCTCTCCAGTGCTGAGTAGTGCCCCTGAGGGGTCTGCACTGGGACCAGGACTGTTTCATCTTCACCAGTGACACAGGCAATGGGATTAAGTGCACCCACAGTGAGTTTGCAGACAATATGAAGCTGAGGGATGAGATGGAATTTAGAAGGACCTGGAGAAACTCTAAGTGTGCCTTGGGAATCGCATGAGGTTCAACACAGCCAAATGCAAGGTCTTGCACCTGATCCAATGCCCACCATATATGGATTTTGGAGGGCAAAGGAGGAGGAAGGAATAGTTAAATTTCAATGGGCTTGAGACCAGTCTCATGGGCTGAATGGCAAGGAGTAAGTCCACTTCACACACACTGAGACTGCTTGGCAACATGACCTGACATCGAGGAAATTGAGACATTCACATAATTTACTTCTAAAAGGGCAATCTAAGTACAAATTAAAACATTAACAGGGTGAAGAGGCATCCCCTCTTACCTTTCCCAGACAAAATTAAGAGGAAATATAGAGCTCATTTCTGTGCCTGTTTTTTGAGGAGAAAATTTTAGGTCCCTATCCTCAGGGATTTAGGTAGGCACCTTTGTCTGGGTGAATCTCAGCTCTGATAGGATGCTGAGCTTGCACAAAAAAACCAGAAAATAATCTCCCTTTCTAAAGACCACACCATCAAGAGTTTAGTACTCACTTTAGCACACAGCTAGTTTGAAACTCTGCTCTGAGGTGCCTGGCTTTCATACTACATCTCACATGGAACCAGCCTGTGGTTTAATTTAATTCTGGGGGCCACGCACCTAGCTGTGAGATTACTAAATCTTACTGTTTTCAAACTTTACTGCTTTTTAGCTAACATCTCTCAGCACATGAGAAATAATCGCCAAAATAAGTTAAAGGTTTTTAACTTTGAGCTTCTGGGAGAGGAATACACCAAATGTACACTACATCCACTCCTAAGAGAGATTTGTGGATGATCTGAGGACAATTATACTAAAGAAAACCCCTCTGACTTTGGAGAACTCCTTCACTTTCTGTGACAGAATCTGTGTGACAGAAATCAGAATTTGGCACTTATGGTAAATTTGGAACTGACATGGCTCAGAAATGCTTGACAGGTGCTGCTTGTGAGGGGGTCTTCCTATTAGTTCCTTCCAGGGGGAGAGCAAGAAAACCTCTCTGATGGCTTAGCTCTAGAAGCCTCCTTGCCAGGTACCTGCCATGTGCCTAAAGGCATTAGAGAAACATGGTTACATTTATTGTCATGAGACTAGTTGGCTTTGTTAAAATATCTGAAACAAACCCCACATTTTTTAATGGCCTGATTTGTTTTTGCAGAAAGCTGAATCTTGGTATATGAGCTGTCATATCAGATTCTATTTTATTCTTTTATGTTTATAAAGTATTGCATAAACAGGAACAGCTGGTGTTGATTTATAAACACAAGAGTTGTCTTGAGAGTTTAGGTATTATTTTGCCAACATTTAAGTCTAATCATTTGCAAGCAATTTTTCTCTACCATAGTGGACAGCGGTTCTTCTGCTGCCTAAAGAGAGATATTTTCTAAAAATACTGATAATGGAATTCTGAATTAGACTTAGAAGAAGGATCTTACGTGCATAGGTCTATCTGTGTATGTGTCTTTGTTCATCCAGAATTTCTTAGAGAATGACACAATATTCACTACACAACTTTTTGTAAAATTACTGTAGCCTTCTGTAAATAGCCAAGCAAAGGCCTTGGCCTCTATGAAAACCTGCACATTATTTGTACATGTGAGTACCTTGAAGGAAGATGTGGAAATGCAACTAGTTGCTGGACTTAATGTTTAACTGTCTTAACCAGGGGACATTTTCCTCAATTTCATCCACAATACAGTTGCCAAGTGCCACAATAAATATTCTCTTGACAACAGTCTCTTCCTTTATGTTATCCTGATTTGCTCCCATTACAGAAACATGCTGTGCACTGAAGAAAGCAGGAATCATATGATTGAATACTGTAAGATCAGTTAATTAAAGAATTTATTATGAGTTAAAAAATATGTCCATTAAAGTTTCGAAGGCAAATTGAATTCCTGCATTTCCAAGTGGTGGCATTGAGGTGGGTTTGTTTTTTTTTTTTTTTTTGTGAAACACAGACAGTTTTTATCTTATTCTAAGTTTTAATAATGGGAAACCTAAGATTTGGTTAATAAATTATTAAAAGATAGCAAACAAAGGGTAGAAATAACTGGCAAGCTTTTGCAACAGAGGAAAGCTATGTGCCCAACTCCCAAGGACCTGAGATGTTACATAGAGTCTTGTAGGCCATTGAAAGAAGATGGATAACAGCAGGAAAAAATTTACCAGGCATGGAGAGTCACTCTGGCTAGCTGATCTGAATGCAAAGAGTTGTGGAAAGCTTAAAATACTAAACAACAATAAAACAGCAGAGGGTATTGATGAATGCAAAGTAATGCATATGAGGGAAAACAATCCTAATTAGATCTAAACCACAATGGACCCTAGCTATTATCATGCGGCACAAAAATCTCTGAACCATTATGGATAATTCCATGGAAATGTTGGTTTAATGATATGGAGTAAAAAGAAGGCCAACCTCATGCTTTCAGATCAGAAAAAAGGTAACTGGGGATGGGTACAATGGAGGTTTGCAAGTCATAAAAGTTCTGGACTTTCTTTTCTGTGATTAGGGAATGATTATTCAGTGTAAAAATCATCATTGTAATAAATAAGTTACAAAAAATCTGACGACACAATAAAATTAACTCACAGTTTTAAACCCAGTAAGAGGAAATAATTTTTCATACAATGCACAAGCTGTAGAATTCATTGCTTCCGGGCTTCAAGTCACAAGCGTAAACAAATTTTAAAACCTATTAGGTGTATTAGCAGAGGCAGAATACACTGGCAATTCCTGAGTGCAGTGCTCCAGGCACAACCTCCCATTTGGGATGAGCTGATATATCAGGTAAAAAATGTTCGGTCCTTTCCCAGTTTTGCTCACTTATCTTTTCCCAATCCATCTGCTACTGGTAGCAGGATAGTTGACATCTGACCTTTCTTTCCCACAAATCTTCCCTTCTGAATAGGCTGATTCCAAGGCCTGATCTTCTGTGTAGTAAATATTAAATCCTGTAACTCCCTTTGACTTCCAGGTTCATATCAGTGTCTCATCCTAAATTAACTGTTTCTCTGCTCATATCCCTTTCCCCCTTGCTTTCCACCAATACTTCTAGAGATAGAATGATTTCTTTTCTCAGCTGATTCCACTCTCCCACCCGCCTTCATTACACTTTCTCAAAGATTTTTAAGTTCATGCAATGTGATGCTTTTCATAACAATTTTATAAGACAAAGAGCACCCTCCTGCCAAATTTCAAATCCTTATTCCCAAACAATAGGTTGGGCAGCAGAGGGCAGGAGGGAGAGGAAGCTACAGCTATTCAGAGCAAGGTTTGCCAGGACTTTTCAGTGTGGCCAAAAAAAAAAAAATATTCCCATTGCCTAATGCCTGAAAATGTTTGAATATTTTTTTCTGAAATTTTCCAAAACAGATTCAACTAAGAAGAAAACTAGTGTGGAAAGCTTCACCTCACAGAGATGCCAAATAGTTAAAGTTTGGCAAAGCTATCAGGATCTGCAAACTGGAAGCTATCATGGATAACATTAAGCAACCTTAGTAAAACCTCTTCTGTTTCAGCACCAAAGAGAACAAAATGTAGCACAAAACGTGATTACTGATGCTTTTGATATAGATTTCAGTGATAGATTTTGGTAATCTTTTCATTGCACATTATTTTAAGAGTGTATTATTTTATTTTGCAAGTTTTCATCAAATTTAAAGGATCCTTTTTGTCATGGGCCAAGAGGACTTTTAAACTAGAAGTAATTATAACACCAGCCTTGGCAATGACTACAACAAATAATCCCCTACAATTTTCTTTGTTTGTAAGTATCCACAATTTTTAAAATTATGATTGATTTTTAAAAATTGGAAACTAGCCTATTTAAAATGAGCCCAGCCCTGAGGGAATCAGCTGCAAGGAATTGTACAAAGTCCCTCCCTTTTCTCTGGCCTCTCATATGTGATTATCAAGAGGTGCTGCATAGATATAACAAAAATAATAAAAGATAGATTTGCATATGTACCTTCTGAGTTTCCTGGCTTTCCATGCTTTTTTTAATAATAGTGGTTCATTAAGACTGATCTTTATAAATTATATCTAAGGTGATAATTACACTCCTAAACTAACTAATAATGGCCAAGCTCTTAGTTCATCGGAAAGTGGTAAAAAATTCTTGTTTATGGCTATGTAGGTCAGAAGAACTTAACTTTTTACTGATCAAGAAGACTTGATTGAACACACTTGTTTACTTTTTGAACACCAACAGAAACAGTTTCCAGGCTGTTTTCAATCCAGAATTCTTGCAGGTCATGTTCACATCAGGGCCTGTGATGTATCTCCCTGTATTTATCACACAGGGACCCTTTCAGAACTTCTCTGTCACTAGCCTAAAGCTATGTACCATGTGCATCTTCTCCCAGAAAAAAAAGCTTCCAAAGGAAATTCCACGATTAACTGAATTTTATAGAGCTAAAATATTTATATCTTCATGGGTTCATTCCAACTGGACTAATACAGGAGTGATTTGGGCTATCATAAGAAGCTGCAGAAGATGCAACTGGTCTGTGATGTGCATTTGAAACATGAAAAATTACTCTGCAGGCTGAATAAATGACACTGGAAAACAGGGGACAAAAATATTTCTCAGAGGAAACCCCAGGTCCTGCCCCACTATTTGCAATCCTGCCTTCCCTATGAACCAGCCAATATACTAAAATAACATTGCACTGTGAATTTGCTGTCAAGTAGCTTCATTTTTTTTTCAGCTGAAAAGAATTTTAAGTTCAAACACAGCAGAGCCATTCTCAGCTGGGTTTAATTTCTTTCACCAGAAGAGATTTTGATTCTCAGACTGAGGAGAGAGAATTCAGGTTGTCTGCTCAAAGAAAGCGTCTGCTGGACAGGTAATCAGAAATTGTATTTCTTTTTTTGTTGCTTTTTTCCTTCTCCTTTTGAAACAGATCAAATTTTATACAGAGAATCACAGAGAAACAATAAACATGGAAGCCTAGAATAGCATTTTTGCAGAAACAAGTTTCAGGATAGAATAACACTTTAATTTTTTCCAGGCTTCCCACAGTATTGCTGGCAAGCCTTGAAAGCTGTAGAAGAGCAAGCAAACAGATTCCAAATCTCTACCATAGGCCAGATCGTATTCAGCCCTGCATGGGACTGCAAGAAGTGAGCCTAAGGGGAGAGAAAACAAAGAACCTCCTCCTGTGCTGAGGCATAAAACAGCAGGGAAACATGAGCACTGTCTCATGCAAAGATGAATCATGACATCAGTTTCTCCCAAAAAGGGCTGGGAAGAGTTCAGGAGTGACTGGCAATTGTCCCTCCTTGGCAGTGGCCACCAAAGCTGTTCAAACATGAGAAAACATCTCTTCAAAGGACTGCTGTATTTCACCTGCCAAATTTCTTTACAACTCCTGAGAAAACCTCAGCCAAAATGCCCAGAAACATCTTTAAAAGTAAGCTCTTCCTCTTTTAAGCTGTGTCCAGCACAGGTCCCAGTATCAGTCAGCTTATGGAAGGGATTGTCTGAATACCAAGAAATAAGAAATTACCAGGAACAAACATATAATGTGTGGACTGACTACACAGACTAGGCTTCTAAGAGATTTTTGGTGTGTTTTTTTGGTTTTGAGGTTTTTTCAAAGTATTTTACATCTATGATCCTAGAAGCTGAGGAAATATTACTCCCAGGAGAAAAAAACACTTTGAGTTTTTTAGAACATTGGTGTCTTGGGGTGACTGTATGATGCCTGTATCCCCAAATCGTCTGTTCTGTTGGTGTTGAATATTAAATTCTGCAACTTTAAGACNCCCCTTCCCTGGAGGGACCCCATTCAGAGGTTTCCTCCCAAATTTGCTCTAAACGAGGACAACTGGCATCATATACTTGGAAAGAAGTAAAATATTCTGTCATTCCCTCTGAAAGGCACAAAATGAAGAATGAGTGGTACTTGTAACACAATAGTTGAAGGTGAAACCAAAATGTGCTTGTTGCTCCCCCATCTAGAAGACTGGTGTGCTTTTACATCTTTACCTGAAATAAGGATAACATTTATGCAGCATTGTCAGGACTTCTGAATTCAGTGTCTCTACTAGCAGATTTACAAACTAACTACAGCAACTGATACAGTTTTTCTACTGAAATATTTTTCGACAAAACACTGCTACATATTTAGTACATGTGCTTTATTACTGTTCTAAATAATTAAAGCAAAAAAAATGGGTCAGATTGGAGGGTGGGAATAAATCCATCTTGCTGACCACCACACAAATCCTTGCCTCTAAATCCTCTTGATTCTTCCCATTTGTTTTTTTTGATAGTTCAAACTTCTAACTTTGCTCCTAACCCAAATTGTCAACTACAGAGGATAGCTGACAGGATAAGAATAACAAGGAATAATAAGGAAAAATAGTTTTTTCAAGAGACCTCATGGTTATGCAGCAATGCCTTTTTTTTTGTTTTGTTTTTGCACAGATTTCTTCCCCTGCACCTCCTCTGCAGGAAAATCTGATGAAGATGGGTATAATCAAAAGACCTACAAAATTTTTCCCTGCTTTTGAAAACAGCAAACCATGTTCCATGTAATAACTTATCAACCTACCCTTATGAAAAAAGTTTATTTTCAACAGCATTAAAAATTAACAGTATTTTTACTAGTCGTGTTTTTAAATTATAGGACTCTTTCTTTTATAAATAAACACATTGGAAATTAGTTCATCAGCATCAAATTAAGATATGCACAAAATGATTCAAACAGTATAAATGATCCTTCTGCAATCATCAACTGAAATTTGCAATTCATGCTCTTAAATTATATTAATATTTAAAATGGCTATAACATCAAAACGCCATGGTTACACATTTTTATCCTGTACAACTTAGTTCACAAGTGTTTGACTCTTGTTGATATATTGTGACTTTAAAACACAGGTGCACAGGGTACATAGTAGCCTATAACAAAAACACCACAAAGCAATCTCCCTCTCAGCTGAATATATGGAGTTTCATGTGGATGCAGTAGCATGATCATTTGTTATAGCCAAAGAAATGCCAAAATTATTATATGATATGAAAACCATGCAGCTCTTATAATTTTAAAGTAGGATGCATTGATGCATCCTTCACAAACAAACAGCCAAACAACTATTCTTGGTGACACAGAACTCTTGACAGTTTTTAGCTTATGTGTCTCAGTGAATACTCTTTTCTTTCCCTTACACTGGCCCCTGGCCTGTTTTATATGAGGATATTTAATAGACCCCATCAGCTCATAGTACACAAGGCTCAGAATTAGTTGCCTTTACTGAATAGGCTGGGAAAGCTGCCTCAACAAATCTGTTCATGCTTAAGGTCTGGTCACTGCCAAGTGACGTGCTCGAGACGGCTGCCTTTCCATCCTCTGCTGTTAGTTTAACTGCACATTCACAGCAGAAAGGACAAAAGAGATACTCTACAACTATGCCAAAATGAGACTGCTCTTAGGCCCAAGATTCAACTCTGCTGGTGCAGAGCTAGTGTCTAATTTTCTCTGGCTCAAGAGATTAGAAACAAACAAACAAAAAAAAGAGTCCTGAATTTCATCAGTCCTCAGGAGTCTGAGAAATTTGAGACAGCTCAAGCTCACTTAGAGAGATTCCTCCTATTATTATTTAAGCAATAAACACATATGAGCAGAGAAAAAAAAAGACATAAAATAATAATAGATACAAGGTTGACAGTGTGGCAAAACTGATGAAATTGCTGGAGGATTCTGTCCTTATGTAAAGACCCAGTCATGATGCCAAGGTCAGCTGGAGCTTGGGTTATCTGTTGCCCAAGGCTATTCTACCTTGTTTTCCGTTCAGGGATCATTGTTCTTCTGTTGTTTACATGGATTTTATTCCATCCTTTTCTTCATACTGTCTTCCCTTTTCAGCTTGCAGTCCCTGCGGCACACACCAGAAGCCCATCCTGGTTGTGCACCAAGAAATCCAGACTACTCTAATGGGAAAGAGCAGCATTAGGTGAGAAGAGTTTTCCTCTTCAAAGAAAAAAAAGAGACACAGAGACGGTATTTAACAAATCCTTTGTGAAAAGTGAAAAATTCACTTACTACTTTTAAGGATGGTTCATGTATCTAAACGGTGAGGGGATATAATTTAAATATCTTTATCACCATAAACAAGGTAGTTAAATAAAAAAGAGTTTTTTCTTGCATTTTAATGCCATTTAATACACTACATTTATCCACACTTAGAGATTCATCAGAGGGAACATGATAAAGGAGAAATGATGGAGGGGAGGAAAACAGAGGGGAGAAAGAAAGGCAGATAACAAGGTGTACACTATATCATACTCATGGCAGAATAACAGATTTTAGAGTAGAGGTTTTAGGTAAGATTTTTACAGGGAAATATTTTAGAGAATTGGGCACTGAAAGACCAAGAGACCTGAATTTCCATCATGAGTGTTACATTTATCTTTTGCATCACTTAAAACCATTGCAACATAAGCCAAAGCTTTCTTATTCCTTCATTTAGGGCCAGTATCTGTAGAAAGCTTTACAGGAAACACATTCACTACATTGAACTTCCACAGGAAAAATTATACCAAGGAGCAGAACCAAGCCCTGCCATTAGCAGTGCCAGCTCCTGTTGACTGAAGAGGGAATTGGATTTGCTTCTATCAAAGCTGACTTTGGCAGGTGTAGTCACATAAAGCCATGTATTAGGCTTCCTTATCTTTTCCTCTATGTGGAATTTGAGATGATTTTTAAGCTGCTGCATGACTTACATGTCTCTGAATGCAAGATACAGGACTAATTAAATATTTTTCCTACCTTGGAATTAAAATTTTTAATTTTTTGTGCAAGAAAGGGGAAAAAATATTTAAATTAAAAAGAATATTTTTTTTTAACTACATTGTTTCCAAAAGTTTTTACATCCTCCAGGACAATTAAAACTTCCTGGTGAAATAAGTGATATATAAAACTTTGGGATAAAACTACTGCATACATTTGGAGGACAGTATGCACAGAAGGAATCCCTGTAAAAATCTAAATAATCTGTTACTTAGACATGAAAGACAACCATCACTGGAAGCCTGAGGAGCCTAGATTTTTAAAACATTGCTTGACACTTGAAATCAGATAGGATCAGTTCAAAGTTCCTCAAACACTTCAGAAGAACCAACTAAAAAAATGGTTCTACTCCACCTAGATTGTGTACTTTCCATTATAAATATATGTGTTGAACCTATTTTTATAATGCAATAAAGTTTATATAGCAGAATAAGCACACAGCACAGCCTTTGGCGATGGCTCTTGTGTTGTAGAAAATAATTTAATGAAACAGAAACATCTGGCAATTTTTATCAGCAGAAGAAACTTCTTTTTCTTTGAGAAAAAAAGCAACTAACATGGTCTGTATGCACACAAAGTTCATTCACTCTCAAAAAAAAAAATTCACTAAAAGCTTTGAAAAGCACTTTCTAAAAAGTAAAGCTCATCAGAAATGGTTGTATGTCCTTTATATGGGATTTAAAAAATTCTTTATGTGAATAGCATTAATCGAGGTCACTATTTGATTCAAGATCTGTCCCAACACCATGTCAGTTGTACAGCTTTGGGAAAAGATCTTTAAACCTCTGTAGAAAAGACTACATGGAAATAGCTGATAAACTGGTATTGATTTTCACATATCGCCCTTGTCAAAAGGATTTATTGATGTGTCAATGCATGTTGTGGCAAGGATCATAGCAGGATAGCTTTAAAGGATTTATGGTGAATCTACAGGCTTTAATACACTCTGTGGTAAATAACTAACAAGTACTGTGTATATTGATTCTTGTCGTGTGGTCAATGGAATCTTTAGCCCACTAATTGTTCGTATTGACAAAAGGTTCATGATCTAAACAAGCAACAGAACATCACTCCTAACCAACACTGCTCCAAAGATGCTTTTCTTCAGCATTCACCCCCACCAGGAACAATGCTTAAACACAGAAGTAGTTACCAGGACTCTGCTTCACTCACTTAACTGGAGCCTGGTTAGAGTCTAGATCCCTGTTCTCCCCCCTGCAGGGGTTCCATGCACATTTAAGCACCTGTAGCTCAATTTAGAAGTCGCAGGACAATTAACTGTCATTGAAACTTTATTCCTCATTAGGACTTCTAAGTGGGCATCTTACTCTGAATTCAGACACTTGGATTCAGAACTATTCGTAGCTTATTATTTTCAACATTTTAAAAATTTAATATTTAAATATATGTGGGAATAAAGATCAGACAATGGTTTGATATCTGCAAGGAATTTTCTGAGAAAAGTATTATTTTTGTGTTTGTATAGGTGTGCGGTCATTCTTGGAAGCTCAATGTCTCAGCTGGGACTTTTAATTTTATTATCTACAAACAAAGAAATAAACAATTAAATAGTCGTAAAAAGATTTATCAAATTTACTGCTAGTAAATTTCAAAAAAGAACTAATATAGCTGGTAAAATAATTATTAGTTAAACAATAAGTAAAATTTCCATTCAGACTTAAGCAGAACTAGGTAAATACAACATGTGTATACACAGCACTATCAATTAATTCCATTAGCCTTGTGTCTTCCACTGAGTAATAAATACAGATTACAATGTTTTTGAATGTCTGTTGGATCAGCCTGTCTCTCACAGAAAAAAAGAATAGTCGTAAAACCCCCAACACTTCAAGACAAAACAAACAAAAAAAGCAGACAAGCACTAAAGCTTGCTTTCTAAAGACCTGAAAACTGGTTCGTACATGTCTTTCTCCTCAACTGCTTGAAAAAAATATAACATTAAGTTTATCAGAGTTGGATTCATTTGTGCCAAAGACAGAAGAACAAATTAATAAGTGAAGATTACAAAGAGCAAAAGCAGGTTTTTTTCTTCTACAAACCAGTCTGTAGGATTCAAGATAGAGATGGGATTTCAAATTTAAGTTCAAATACTGATAGACCATATTGAAATTTAACATTACCTTGTTTGCATTTTTAAAAATTATTATTATTTATTTGAAGTTTTAATTGCCTTTGTGTCTTTTCACAACAACGCTTGCAAGCCCATTTAAAAAGTGCTTTTGCCTGAGCAGTGCAGATTACTATTGCTTTAAGTTTGCTTTACTTTCCTAAAACAGCAATTTGTGGTTTGTGGGGAGCAAGTCTGTGGTAAAACAGATGGACTTGGTGTCTAGCCTACTTAAAGGAGGGTTGACTTGAGATGGCACTTCTCTTCACATGAGATCTATCCTAGCCACTCATCAGCTTGGTATCTACAGAAAAACCCAACAACTTCCTAAGAAAATATTTACCAGTTGCAGCCAACCTGATACTCATACATACATCAAATGTATGGACAGAGAAACTGTTTCTAGCACACTGCAACAAATGCTAAATCAAGTAATTTTTAGTAAAATGCCCGAAGGTTAAATCTATAAATGTATTTAGTATTTGTGCTGTCTTGAGAACTTGAGCCAGTCTATGTTACTGAACTCCCTTGGATCTTTTATTCCAAATAACTTTTAGGTAAAATGATGTGATTGAAAACACAGCTTACTGAATCTACAAGTCAAGGAAAATGCTCATACATTTCATCTTGACTAAATTAAAAATCTCAATAAATTTTCTGATCCTGATTAATAAAACTGGGGTATGTGTTTATGTATATGCCTAAATGCCATTTACTTCAGCAGATATTAACAACTTTGCTGTACAGGGATCCTTTCCTCAAACAGAACCTTCATTATAGGGTAGCTACTGGCCTCATTTCATTTTCTTATAAGTTCTTACCATTATATTATAAAATTATCTTTTTGCCACATTCAGGTCATGTGTCTTAGAAGCAGTGGATATGAATATAACATACAGCCTGAATACCTTGTATCTAGGGTAACAACATCAGCAAAAGGGCAGAAAAGGAAGTTCTTAAATCTTTCCAGCATTTATTAATCCAAGGTCTCATTTTAAAAAAACAAGCTACTTTTTCAATCATATACACTAACATACCGAGCAATGATTTAGTTATGAATAAATAAATTTTAACCTGTTCAATCAAATCTTATTCTTCTTTATTAAGATCCAGTAATCCTTCTTACATCATAATATATAAGTAAAATAGGAAGTTATTAATAAAGTATACTATGAAGGGTAATATAACCAGCATGTCCTGGTTTACAGGGTTAGAAAAAAGGTATGACTAATTATTGGTATTGTTCTTTACAACCTCCTGATGAGATTAATAATAAAATACCACATGGGACTTCACCATCTACTGCTCAATTCAATATTTAGCTGGCAATTTAGCTTCATCTGAATATAATTTTCAGCAGCTCCTTAGACAGCCAAATGTTACAATTAAGCAATACAAGCATCCATTGCAGGCAGTGTTGTGCATGCTTTGCAAGAAGCAGGAAAGGGACTAGTTAAAAGTGCTGAAAAGGCAGCACAGAGCAAGGAGATAAGTATCCTGCATTTAAGATGTGGCATTCAAGCATGTAAAATGCAGTAAAAAAAAACCCAGTTCTTGTAAGTTATTTGACATGCAGAAGTGTAGTTGGAGAATGATATATGACATTTTGCTGTGATTTCTGTAATTATATCATAGCTGTGTATAGTGCCCCACAAAACCTCCCATATTTTCTCAAAAGCACAAGCTAAATAACCAGGAAGTTGCAATAAATGATATTGAAAAGCAATGCAAAAGAAAAGACTCTAATTAAGAAACTTTGGGAAGCTTCTTAGTTAAGTGCAATAATTCACTCTTCGAAGAAGTAATTTTCTTCTTCATCTTGTTCCACTTCATCAGAGCAACACTGAGTCCTGTGGCACAGGATACCAATGGAGTGGCTAAAAAGTGAAGATTAGTAATATAATGCTGATCAAGGGGAGCAAGGTTTGGAAAACAGATTCATACCTGGTAGATAACTAATATGCCTGCTTCACTCCAGGCCAGAGCCATTGCAGCCAAAAGCAACACAGGAAGGATGGGTTTATCCATCCCTCTTACACTTCTCCAATCTCATTAATATTCTGTAAATTTTAATATGTACAGTTGTAGAGTATTTTAAAGACCAAGAAAAGGATTGAAGTGAGAATATTTTGATAAAATGCAGTTGGCAATAATGCATATGGTGTTTGATGGGGACATTGCCTGGGCTGGTGACAAAGACACTGAAGCTCCACGAGGAGATATTTTATGTTTTCAGTAACTATCAGCACTGTCACTAAAGGTTGATCTTCAAGTGTCTCCCGTGTCTAATTATCACTACCCATTTTGGTAAATGACAAGCTATCAGGACAAATCTGTCTTCCACACTCCTTCTGGGTATTTCAACACAGCACATTTCCCCGTTGCAAGCTAAATCTGTGGGCATAAGCACTATAAATGCAGTTTACCAAATTTATGGCAAGACTGCCTTTCTTCTTTTGAAGAAACCAAAAACATTTTTATGGTTTGAGTACAGTTTCTCTCATTTCTTTTTTAATACAGAGATGGTTTGATTCTTCTACACCACATCAGGTCAGAGAATGAAAGCAGGACTTCAGAGGAAACAGGTAAATCAATGCACTTTCAAAGTGACTGTAATTTGCAGCAACAAATAGGATTCTACCAAATATGCATTTTTCTACCTAAATATTCATTTTCCCTGCAAATCAGCCCAACATGATAACCCAGTCTCTTCCAACTACACTGTGTGCCACTCTTTGATGGCACAATTTGGGCTCAGCTTCAGACTAGTTTCTTTGGGCAAGATTGTGAGCTATTTCTTAGGTCTTATAGGAGAAAAGCAAAATATTTCCAAAAGAGTACCCAGACTTGGATGCTTTCCCTTGAGAATGCTGTCTTCACTGGAGAGAGAGGCTTTTCCTTTACCATATCAGAGATTTTCGCTCTTCACCCACTACTATTCTGACATGGGAGAAGAGGGAAATAGTAATATAGATTTACCTCCTTAAAGGCTTCCCTGCTGATGACAAATGTCTGTTTTTAAACATTCCCAATGTTACAATCTTAACTAATCTGTGATGCATTCATAATTAGAGGTGCCCTTAAAGATGTGTGTGAAATTCAAGAGTGCAATTAATCTTACTCCAGCCACTGGAACACACTGTCCTGAGGCAGCTGCCAAGAGCTGTAAGGCTGGTTCCAGGAGCACCCTCATTGCTGCTTTCTGCAGTGGCCTTGCTGGGAGAGAGGTGGGGCAAAGGAAGAATTTCTATACAAGCCTGACTGTTCTCAGGGTCTTGGTTACATTCTCAAGCGGCATCCTGGAAAGAGACCCCATCTGTGTCCTCAGGCAAGCCTTCTCTGAAAGCAGCGAGCCAGGCATCTCAGCTACCTTCTCAGGCTCCTCAAAACCATCAAGGAACAGATCATTTCACACTTAGACTTCAGTCACATGTTTGCTGTGTAAGTACAATTGAGAGACTCCAGTCAAAGGCACAGCTCTAGGCAGCATTACAAGGAAAAGCTGCAAATTAAGCTACCAAAAGTACTCAGGAGGACAGATAATATCCCCAATAGGTAAAAAAATAGTTGAAAGCCTTTAATCCCCAGAACCTCTGGGATACCAAGTTCTGTGCCATTCCTGCTTAGCTATCCAAGCAGATTGCAATGTTTATTTTTCATGAAGTACGTTTCCAACTGTTTTCAACTTGAAAATATTTTCCAAACCCCTCTGGCCCTGCCAGGAGCAAACGTTTTTGTGCCTGTCAGGATTGGGGCTCATTGCTCAGCTCCTCTCACTTTCTGGTACTTCCCCGTGAAATGGGGAGTTACTGCTTCTTCCCAGCCCTGTTAACCTTGTTTATTTAGATGCAAAACTTGTTGGGAGAGAAACTGTCTCTCACCATATGTATGTAGACTACTCCAAACAATAAGGCCTTTGCCTCTCCAGGCACTATCAGCATTTAAGTAAGTAAGCCAAGTGATGATAATTCTTAGAGAAAAATGCAGGAAAAATAACCTAAAAATCACCAGAATTGACATAAAACTCTCCAGCAGATGGGGGCCTAGCACTCCCTGAGGGCCCTGCTTATGCGAAGACCAGTTACTTGTAAACATTTATAAATTCTGGCAAATATGTACAGACTTCCACAGAAGCAATTGCATTCCCCTTCTCTTGCATCAGAGGCAGCTGGTGCTGTCTGATATACACCCCATCTTTACACCATAACTACGTACACATATATGTCTGTAAAATGAGTTCTTGTATGTGCTGAAGTGTTGAGGGCAAGAAAATACTCTCATAAAAAGATGGTTCTAGGAATCCTTATTTTTATTTAAAGTATCACCCATGCAAGACACACAAAGCAAAGCTGTTGTCTTACTCAAGTTACATTACATCTCCCAACCAAGTTAAGTTACACTGTTCATTTACAGGTAGGGGTATTTTATCCTAAAGTTTGCTTGAAAAAAATAATGAAAATCTGTTTTCCAAAATACAAAATTACAAGTTATAAAGTCATCTTGGAATGTCTTACCCAAGTGTTTCAAGTCATAAGTCATTTATATTTATAAAATATAGTGGCTATTGAATACTGTAATAAATAAACAAATAAACAGACTGCAATAAAATCAAATAGTGAATATAACCCTGTCATGGTTCCAAATTAAAATGTCATAGGAAGATAATTATTAAAATTATCTTTATTGATAACAACAATCACTAAACAAAATCAGTACTTTAACTCGCATATAACAGCTATACTAGCAAAAAGGACACCCAACAGAATCACAGTTGCAATACACAGAAGCCAAAGAAATCTAACTGGAATGAGACACCTGGCTCCCATCTGCTACTCTGAATGGCTCCTGACCTGACAGAAACCTGTGGCAATGAGGTTTTCATTAGGGAACAAGCACTGAATAACTACCTGAATAAATATGACTTACCTGTAAAGGCATACTTCTAGAGAATACAGATAGAAAAAATACAGTGAATACAGATGGTGCACAAAAGTCACCACACAGTCTGAGAACAAAAACTCTACCTTCGTATATTTGGGAATACACATAATAAGGACAGTGGATAAAAGCAATCAAGTATTTACCTTACACTGCCTAGTGGTGTCTGTCTGTCTGCAGGATTTGAATCCCTGTCCCATGGCTCCCAGAAAAGCCCTCAGCAGTTTGCAGGGCTGCATCATTGCAGTTGGACTGGCAGCCCCTCAGCTGCACAGCTGCTCTCAGGATCAAGCACATTCCCATCAAGGACACCATCAGCTCAGCCCTTCCTGGCACAGTTAAAAACAAACCTGCCAGCATCCTTCTGATTTTGTACATTCACCAGCCCCTGCACAGCTCACAACAATCCATCAGAACAACAACAGGTTGTTATTTCCATGTTTGTATTCCCAGTCCTTGCAGTGCACTGAAGGCTGATGAAGATTTCCCAAAGCATCAGCTGTGATCTGAAGAGAAGCACCTTGATTAGAGAGGCACTGAAGAGCAGCTACAGAGTCATACAATTCTGTCACTCTAAAGAGTGAGGCCTGATGGCTGTTATCTCTTCTCCCACCAAGATGAAGAGGAAACTCACTTGGTGTTTCTAAAATACAGTTTTGCTTAATTATGCTGTCTGATCACTTTAAAGCCCTATTTGCACACAAACATTGTACAAATTAACTGTAGGAGAACAAGCTAACTGATAAGGGTGACTATGCAGATGAGTTTGAATCCCTTTCAAGACAGAAGTTATTTACATCTGCTTTGAGACATTTGAAGCATCTGAAGCTGCGCTGCGTCCTTGCCTCATGTCTGGATCTAACCTGGATAGTCCTGATTTCAGGCTTTGCATGAAACTCAACTGCATCTCAGAGTGCTCAGAGAACAGCCAAGCTGCTCCAGAGAGAAAACAGCCCCCTCAAAGCCAGGGAGACCACCTAGTGCTGTCCTGCTTTGTGTCCACATCAGTGTGGTGGGACCTCCCTAGCGAAAAGAAGCCAATGCAGCTGTAAATGCTGCCTGCTAAAATTTGTATGTAACTCTTGAGTGTTAACCTGCCCAGGTAATGAGCTAGCTGAGAGGAAAGGCAGCAGGGGAGGGAGAAGAGGAGGCAAACAACCATGACCCCGAGGTACTTGTTGGTACCAGTTGCTTTCCTGAAAAAATGAAGCCTGTGAAAAATTGAGCTAAGAGCAGGGAGGCCTGGGGGAAAGCACAGGTAGGAAGGACGGTATAAGAAGAGAGGGACAGCCAAGAAGGCAGGACTAGCTAGAGCAGGGAACACTGCCAGGAATCATGTTGATTACTTATTTTTAAGCAGTCTATGGTTCACAGTTACAAGCTGTGCTTCTACAGACAGGCAGTGATGGCTATTGGAAAGTTTGTACTCCAGATATGCAGAAAGCAGAATCCTTGAATGGATTCATGTATAATTTACGTAATTTGTTTTCTTTGTAATAGTTTTCTACTGCATGTTAGAATGTATTTGTTCTAATGCACGTGATTCCTAGTTTCCTTTCTGGACTACAAAAACATATATATATGCTCAGGGTCCAGAGAAGCTCACTCTCTCCCCCCCACCTTCACTCTTATTCCAAGTCAAGCCAGTGTAAGGGATTTTACAAAAAGAGGCAGTTATAAAGGAGTCAATATCACATTAAATTTACATCTTAAGGAGTTTTAGGAGAGGTATACAAGAGTATTGTTCATCTCAGTTTGTTCTATGTAGGAAGGCTTAGAATAACATTGCAAATGACATGTCTACTCCGATAAAACACTAGAGGGCTAGGATGCCATCTCGCACTTCAGCAGAACAGTAAATACAAAGAGCTTTACTATGGAAATATGAATATTCACTAGCAACAGGGAGAGGTGAATTGTTATGCAAGTGGCAATATCTACTGCATACACTGAAATTCCTCTTGCTTCACTCTACTGCACAATGTTCCTCTGATTTTAGATGGATGTATCTGAATATACTTTGTGCCGTTTTTATAAAATCTGACATGAACTGATTTAGTTTAAAAAAGCCTCAAACAACTGAATACCACATTATTTGTAACACATTACATTAATCAGCTTGTTATAAACTGCTCAGAGAAGGCATGTTTTTCTACAAGCTTAAATACTTTTCTCTGAGAAAGTAATAGATGTTAGGAAAGCTAAGTAATGTGTAAAGTCTTACATTAGAACTTCAAGTGATGTAATTTTAAACTGACCTACTACTATCTTATGTCTGATTATTTGAAAATCTCAATCATAATATTTGTTAAAGTATCTTATAATATTAAAGATCAGAAAATGGGATTAGAAATTCTCTGAAATTTGTAAGGGAGGGCCAAGGTCCATATCTATCTTCGGCTTTGATACTCAGCACAGCTATTAGCAAGCCTCCAGGAAGAATTTCAATAAAATAGCAGTAAAACCCTCTAGTAGATCTGCTGGAAACGTGTCCACAAAAGACATTATTTCATCACTTGGACATAGCAGGAAAGCCAAGTTTGAAGTCAGCCTATAACCACTGGATGGACTTTAAAAACAAATAAACCATTGAGAATGGGCTAATGGAAGAGAATAATCTGGACAGAAGAAGTAATGCAAGAAAAAACCCCAACCCATTACTAAAACACATTATATTATTAACTGTTACCACATAGTATGACAAGGCAAATAAGGAATAATTTAACTGAAGCATTTAGCCATTTCTCCTGCTTGCAACTGTGCAAATAGGCTCCTATTATTATTATTATTACTATTACTCTTCAGAGTTACTCAATGAACAGTGTATTGAACACATCTCAGCATATAATGTTTGCAACTGTTCACAGGGCATATTCCTTAGATAATTCATTAGATGCAGTTCAACATTTGCACTGCAGAACAGTCTGTGTAAAGCACAGAATAAAGTTTATGTTCCCTGACTAGCTAATATAAGCTTATAAACAATTTTTACCTGCAACCTATTGCAAAAATAATTTTGTTTCATTTAATCTTGGCTCTATCTTAAACAATAGAATTTTGAAACCTTTACTTCAGCAATTCCTTGGCAACAGAATTTTTCATTGAAAACCATTACAATATCTACAGTTGAAAGAAAAAAAAAGCCTGCAGGTGCATTGTGATGGACTTAGCACTCTTTACACTTAAATTTGGAATAAAGATAAGCCCCAAGTAAAGGCTTGAAGTGTCTTTTTTGTTGTGTTAAGAAACAGCAAGGCAAAACAATTGCATAAGTGCATCGAGCCCCAAAAGCCACTTATGTGCCATGTTCTGCTCATGGTAGCAAAGCATTCAGAAGTGAGGCAGATAATATTCTACAGAGATGCATTAGACTACTTCTCAATTTAAATTTCTCAAGACCTCCATTACAGCAATAAAGCTCACCCCAGTAATTTTACCCTTCTGAATAGGCTAAACATTAACTAAATCAGAATCAAACCACTGTGTGAAGCTTAGAAAATAATAAAAAAAAAGAAGCTAAACCAAAGCTTCTTTGAAGGAGCAACTTCCAATAACAAACACAAACACTTTCTGTTATTGTTTCCCAAAACTATGACTCAAATACAGGGAAAATTAATGTTTGAATTTTAATTCATTAAATTACTGTGGTTTTCACCTGTTGCTTCATTATCGTTGGTACCATAGTCACTATAAAGCAACTGTCATTTGATTGAAAGGTACTGTAGTACACTGAGATATATAAATACAGAATACTTAAATTGGATTAGTTGTTCATTAATGCATTTTATTTTTTAATAATGGATAATTGCCTTTCTTAAAACTTCCAGCCCATTTTTACCGGACCATTATTGTTTCAATGAAAAATGCAAATGTTGATTTTAAACCTAAATTCTGAATTGGAGAATGATATTGATAAGTAAATATCACAGTGATGCCACTGTTTGTCACAGCCCATGGAAGACAGGGAAGCCTTTATTTGCCATTGGTATTTGGTCTCGTGTAGAACTTATTCATATGCCACAATCCCTGACACCAATCCATTTGGATCATGGCCACACTTATTATATGTGTATGTTTATGTTTTTAAGACATTTGGATGTGTAAACATTATATTCTGGGAAAGAAAAATTCTATCCTATAAGTATCATGACCTAGTTCCACTAAATGGCTTAGAAGCTCATAGGAAAATTCAGGCAATAGAATTTGGAAGTGTTCTCAAAATACCCCTGAATTCCTCAGTTACCTTTTGCAACATTTATATCAACCGGGCTGCTTTGGTGCAGTCATCTACATGTGGGCTGCTTTTCTAAATTCCTTGTAGTCTGAGAGAAAGAGATGCTCTGAAGCTGCAATTCATCGTATCTATTTCAAATGTCCACATCAAAAGGAGAGTTGTTTTCTATGCAAACATGTTTCTCTCCAGTAATCATACATGGAGACCAGAAAAGTGACTCAGAGGTCATCATCCACATTTGGCCAGGTGAATCCCACTCCTCTTATTTGCATAAGTCTCCTCTTCTGCACATAATCAGAGCTGTGGTCAGTATGCTGGGAACAGGGCTGAATACCAGATCTCCCCACCTCAGGTGAGTAACCTACTCCCTAACCTGTGGTCTGGAGTCTCTTCTCCAGCCCTACCCTGCTCAGTAAGCAGAGATTAAGCTCTCCAGGCCCTTTAGCTCAGCATAAGCAAGACAGCTGAGGAACCTCTTACATTTGAGCAAACAGCCCTAATGAAGCATTTCCCTGAAGACCAAAGTAAAGACAAGATTTACAGGTCCTGGTTTTCCTCCTGTCTTTCTTGGTGACTAGGGTGGCAGGTTCCCTGCAGTGTCCTGGATGCCATAAATCCCATTTTGAGAGTGTGGCTAAGCAGCACAGATGAGCCAGTCCAACAGTGCCTAGTGTCCAAATGAGCAGCCTTTCAGCCTCCTTCCCTTTCTCTAGTGATTCTGCAGGGCCTCCACCTCCTGCTTTTGGGCTCATCTAGCTCCTCTGTGGGCCAGGTAAGCCATTCACCTGGCAAAACTGCAGGGATTTGTCTGTTGGTTTGCTGTGGAAGCTTTTTGTTTCTTTAGCAAGGCAAATCAATTCCTGGAGGGATTCAAGGTGTGCCGTTGCAACTAAAGGAGTGAGCATGGCCGGAGGGAGACCACCTTGACAAGAACCAGGAGCTTAAGAGCTTAAGAGGTCATTGATGGAAAGCCCAGCCAGGAACAGGGCTGAGTGAGCTCCACCGTTCACCCTCCCTCATTCCTTCACATTCCCCTCAACCTCAGTCAACTCCCTCTCTCTTTCCCTACCTGTGCCGCAGAAGCACCACACAATCTTTGCAGCTGGCTGGTGTTTGTTCACCCCAACCCATTTCTGTGAACTAATTCCAGTTAAAACCAAAAGCCATCCTTTTTATAAGAGGAGATGGTTTCTTAGAGAGGGGTTAGAGACCAAACACAGAGATAAATGGGTATAACTTCCAGCTGGGGCTAATGAGAGATCCATTTGCTCTTTATCCGCAACTGCAGTCCCAAATAGGACAGAAAGAAAATGAACATCACTGGATCTCCCTCCTGGCTGTCTTCCTTCCACAAGAAGGAATGATGGAGATACTCAGTACTATGTAGGAGCTCAAAATAGTGTTACCTAGCCTGACCAATTTTGGCATATTGTTCCATTTTTACCACTAGAAACCACAAGATATCCTCCAACAATTAAATGCAGTTAGCATGGGAAATTACATATTTCTTGGCAGAGCAACTACCCTGGAAAGTTACACTGAATTTTATTTCACAGAAACATGCCATCCATACACTTGTTAAAATTTAACTGAACTATAACTAGCTCTTGCATTAGCATTTAGGAGCTGACTTAAATTTACAGGAAAGCACTCCTAAACAGAGAAGAATATTTTTGTGCTGTTTCAAATGTTTTAAAATCTGGTTGAATTTAAAAAAACCTATGATGACAGCCATAAATATCTGTTATGTCATAGTTCTGAAATGGGCAGTTATGCAGTTTTGAACAAAATATGGTCACCCCAGCTTTTTTGGATGATATATTTTAGCTTATTACAGACTACTTACACCCTGCTCTAATGGGTGTTCTTTTCATCTAGCAGAAAAACATATATTAGCTGTATTTATGAAATATGTATGTACACATATGCATAAATACATATATATACACACATACATGCATATATATATATATATATAAATCAAAATCTGAATATTTAACTTTTTTGACCTTTAAATATTTTTATCTGTACCAGCTGTAAGTTTTCTGCATAACAGTTAAACACTGAATACATGAAACTACATCAGATACACAGTTATTAAAAAACAGTTTTGAAAGTTAGGTGAAATAAGGAGACTGGTTTGGATTTAGATGGAAACAACCACCACAACTTTTATCCTGTGTTCTAAATTATTCTCAAAACAACATTGTTAGCTACAATTGCTGATATAATGCTCTGAATACACCAAGTTTCTCATCTTCCACTTAAGACTGAAATACTTTAAAAACAGGAACATTTTGTGTGACAGTAACTTTTGTTTCTTAAATGGTGTGATAAAAGCAAAAAAATATATTTTTTTTCTTTTTTAAATAAATTTCTAGCTGGTATGAGATTTCATTGGAGACCTGGAAAATTCCCTATGAATCTATAGTTTTGGCAGGTCTCTGGCTACCACAGGAAAACCTTATCAGATGTATAATGTGAAATTTTGCACATTTTCTCTGGCAGTGAACACAGCATTTAACTCTCTATCATCACAGAATCCATGAAAACAAATATTGGAAATAATTAATTGAAATTCCTCAAAAAGAAGGAACACAATCAAGTCAAAAATATTTGCATTTGACAAACACAAAACCACTCAAAATAATCTTTCATTTTCCCTTAGTTGCTCTAACTGAAATCTTTTCCTGATCTGGCAAAGTTATACAAATGCTTCTTCTGGCATAAGGAAAAAAGGCAACAGGGATAAGCTCAAAGAAGAAAAAGTCACCATCTTCAGTGAGAGCAGTAGCTGATGCCTGCTAACAGTGTTTCTTGGGAGCTGCAGCTTCTCCCTGCTCTTCGAGCTCTGCAGGCACTAATTTTGTACGCTATGAGTCACAGAGATGAAAAGTGTGGGCACTGCTCTGTAGCAAAGAGCATGCAATGGAGCCAGGATTTTATTCCTCCTAGGAATTAAACTGGGACGGGGGAAGAGAAAAGCATCCCAAAATTGGAATTTGTATGACACAGGCTGTTCATACAGAGGGAAAAAAAGGTGAGAACTGGCAGACAAATTACAGTCAGAAGCTTGAGGATTTAAATCTCTGTGTGAGTGTAGGTGCAAACTACTGCAGTTTCTTTGGCTTGGCTTAGAAAAGCAGCGAGTTGATGGATGAAAAATCATAACTGAAAAGACAACAAAAAGATATAAACAGGCAACAAAAATAAAAAAAATCAAAGGAAAACAGAGTGGAAGCAGTCAAGAAGACGAAAAGCAGAAAAAGGAGGTGACTTGGGGGCGGTAACTTAGGGGAAGCTAATATAATAGTAACAATTGCTCTCACGGATCCTTTCTCAGGAATTACTTGCCAAAACAAACAACTGAAGATCATTTCTGCAGATTAAAAAAATAAAAGGGAAATGAGGATACTACATATTTGAAGAAAAAAAAAAATGACCACCAGAGGAGGCCACTTCCCTCAAGAAAGATGTGCAGGTAGAAAGGAAGAACACAATCCCATATCAAGGAAAATAATCCACCCATATCAGCTGAAAGCAGCTCCTTCCTCAAAATACATGCTGGTGAGCTCAAATTCTCATGGTCATGAAAGGAAACCAGTCAATACAATCCAGGACACAACTACCACAAACATACAAGCTATTTTCACAGAATCTGGTCCACAGCACTTAAAACTTTTCCACCTAGTCAAAATAGCTTGTATTATTGCCTTGCAGGACGAAGTTTAGCAGCATACACTTATTTCCAGTAATTCTCTAGCACCTCCTTAGTGGTATAAACGGCGTCCTTCAAACTTGTTTAATCCAAAGTTAAGGCTGTGTCCAATACGCTGATACCTGTGATTCCCTGAACAGCCATCCTAAATGGGGGAATTGTGTCATGTAATTGCCTGTGCCACAAACAGCTGCTCTGAAATACTGTAGTATTTTAGACAGGAACTGAATTCTTCTTTAGCCACCCTGAAACTAAATAGTGAAATAATGAAAAACTTCATATTTGAAGTAAAGTTGACCAAACATTCTGCAATTTTTCTGCAAACAAAAACTTTTTTAAAGGGTATTTCCTTAGTAGGATAGCTTTATAATACTGATGGATTGTTATTTGCTAGACAAAAATAGACTCTGTGTCTGAGAGAATGAGCAAGAAAGCAAATAACTTCCCTCCCCCCGCCCCTTTGTTATCCATTTCTAGATCTACAGCCACTGCAAGCACAGCATCTCCTGTACCCTCCTATACCTTCCTGACTCCATACAGGATATCCACTCCAAGGCAGTCTGCTTTCCTAAAACAAAACGTTTCAAGATTCTTGTATTTATTTTATCTGTCTATAAAATGCCTTTCCTCAAAACAATGTGCTCTCCCAAAGTTGGGACAATGGCCAGGGCATATCTTTGGCACCAGAAAAACACATGTGCAGAAACCTACCTTCAAGCAAATACCAGACTATGTAAGTGAGGCTGAGAAGAGTTTATATATACATACATATATATATATATATATATCTCCCAAAAACTTAGTTTTCCTCTTGATCTGATTCATATACATGAGAAGTCTCTGTTCCCTAATGACAAAACAGGAAATTATCATCCTAAATCTGGTACCTAAAATTAGGCAGTATAATCCTCATTGTAGCCATCAAGAAACTACACCATTACTCTTCCAACCAGTTTAAACTGCTCATCTCTTGCAGACTTTTCTGTTTACCAAGGGCCAGCTTGCCAGCTCTCTTACTAATCTAGAGAAGTTTTGCCAGCCACACTGAGCATGGGCATTGCCATCTCCAGCAGGGCATTGCCATCTCCAGCAGGACCTTGCAGGGCAGGATTATGCAAGTAGCAACACCACCATCCATACTGGGATAAACTGCAACTAATCACTTAGTGCTCACAGATGGATTATGAGAATTAAATAGTTAAGGCTTTCATAGCATTTTCAACATATCTATGGCACTACAGCACTGCACAGAACATCGCAGAAATGCCTTTTCCAATAAAAAGCAATCATGCTGCATGTTTACAAGAAGTCCCCACAAGGCATTCCTCTCATCTTCCTGCTTTAATATATTCAGCATCTCCAGTAACACTGCAAGGCAACACCTCCTTTCGGGATTTAAAAAAA
>VXBI01013445.1:214160-243714 GCA_013397375.1 Toxostoma redivivum | reverse complement strand
AAAAAAAAAAAAGAAAAAGCCAAGAGGAAAAACCTGTTTTAGACATCTGCAGTTATACCTACTGCCTCCAACAGTTTTTTCTATCTGAGGTGAAGTAGGCTGGATTATGGGTGATGAAAAGCCTTTTGTAAAAAGGCTAAAATATGTAACAGAATCAACTGCGTTTCCCCCCCATCTCTATGTAACTCAGTAGCATTAAAAGCAAGGAAACAATATCACTCGAAGTACAGTATCACAGAATCACAGAATGGGTGAGACTGGGAGGGACCACAGTGGATCATCAGATCCAACCTCCCTGCTCAAGCAGGGCCATCCCAGAGCACATGGCACAGGATTGGATCCAGACACTTCTTGAATATCTCCAGTGAGGGAGACTCCAAAACCTTTCTGGGCAACCTGTTCCAGTGCAAGGTCACCTGCACTGTAAAGAAATTCCTCCTCATATTCAGGGGGAACTTCCCAGGCATCAGTTTCCACCCATTTCCTCTTTTCCCATTGCTTGGCACCACTGAGCAGAGCCTGGCTCCATCCTCTTAACACCCACCCTTCAGATACTAACACGATTACTGTATCCTCTTCATCTGCTCAAAAAGAGGTTTTGATACATTACCTAAGCTCTGTGAGTCTATCAAGAATACAAAGTCTTAAAATCACTATTCATTAACCATGAGGACAGAACAATTAAGAGTGCTGGAAGGAGCAGGAATACAGATTCTGCTTTTCTAGTTCGCTTAACTTGTAAATATATCCTCTTAATGTCATGACATTTTGCACAAGTAGATACAAAAACATTTGTAAAAATAAACCTTTGTATTAAGATATTAAAAACATATCATTCAGACAATACAAATCATAGCTAGGAAACAACCTTCTGTCAAAAGAAAAAAAACCAACCAGTTTATTCTGACAGTTTCTGTGGATCTTTGATATCAAAGTCTTTTTATAAGACACTGACAGTCATCAAGTGGATGTTTGTCAAAGTACATTTTCCAGATGTCTAAATAAAACTGGTTTACTTTGATGAGTTTTATACTGATAGCTAAAGGTAGAATACAGGCGTTGCTTCTATTTGCAGCTCTTTACTTCAATGGCTTGCAAATTTGCTTTAATGCTCCATCTATTTTTGTTGTGTTTTTTGACAATTAATTATTAAAAACATCGTAAGATGCTGAAATCCCTCATTGTATACTTTAGGAAAAAACACCCTAAACTCTCCTCTGGCTTGCATACTCACAACAGCAGAAATAGCAATTGTGAGGATGAGATGGCTCACACCAGAGGACAAACTTCAGGGCATGTAATGAACAGTTTAACCCTGTTCATTTGAAATACAGGGAAGCCCTGGCAGACTCTCTGAGAAAGGCTTTGATTGAGACAATCAGCAGCCTCATTCCCCCAGCCCCATGTGCTGAGGGGCAGGGGACTGACCTGCACACCTGCACTGTCACTCCTTGCTTCCTGCACATATTTTGGGTGCACAGAACATCTCCACACATTCCATGAAGTCCCTCCTGTCTGTCTTCTTTTAATTCCATTTGGCCTGGGGATAATTTTTGGCCTACAAGCATGACACATCTTGTTTTTAAAATCACAATATATACTATGAAAATTAACCATCTTCTGAAAACTTTTGGGTTTTTTTGGTAGTTCACAAGTTATTTTCTTACATAGCTCAAATAAAAGACAACACTTATTTTAAAACTTAATGGAAGACATTGCTGTACAAAGTAAATCTACTTCCAAAGGTACCAAACTGTTATCAATAGTTACATCTCCCAAGTTAATCCAAATAGTTTTAAAAAGAGAGTTACTGTATCCAGCATTTTTTATAAATATTTATCTCAGTTTACATAAACCAGGATTTAGGGGATGGAAAAAAGCAAAGCCATCTCCATGTGGTGACATTTTTACTCCGTTTTCTCTGTATTTATAATTTAACCGATGAGGATAAATTGACTTATTCTTCATTAGTAGCCAGTCAGAAAAAAAAATAACTTGGCTGCTAAATAGAGGCTGAAGCATAAACAACCCTGCAAAATGTCTGTGGAAATTAACTGAGAGAGCTGAGCTAAAAACAAGGTACTAGAAATAATATCCTATCTGTAAGGAGAGCATGAATTAACTGTGTGTGTGTGTTGATGGGAACCACAGCGAGGCCCTGTGGATCCCAGCATCACTCACACGCACCAGAGAGGCTCCTTCTTGCCCAGCAAGGATTTTTTTGTACCCTGATGTCACAGCCAGTTCCTAATCCATGCTGCACTTCCCAGAGACATGCTTGCAGAGCACTGCAATGATGGGGCATTTTATCTAAATACCATTTCTAAACAGATCACAGTGGCCTCATTCTAGGCAAGACACCAAGGATCGCTAAAGCTACAACTCATGTGCTGCTGCAGCCTTGGCTGGAGAGCTGCTCCAGCTCCATCCTACCCAGAAACAGAGGGGGACAGTAAAATAAAGGTGTATATATACAATCCCAAAAGTTCACATGTAAGGGACTACACCTGCATTTTGAACACTGTGAGAGGTCTCCCTACATCACGTGCACTTTGAAAAGCATTATTGGCAAATTGAGGTGTTTCATGAATACTCAAGTCCCAGAGGATTTTAAAAGTTAACTTTAAATAGTTTTTTCTTAAGCAGAAACAGAGATTAACAACCTTATTCAATCACAGTTAGTTTATGAGATATGAATTTACAAAATCAAATAATTTTTCTGTCCTTGTCCTGCTGGAGTAACACACACCAAGAAATTGGGCAATTTTAAAGTCACAAAGATGTATTTTAGCTGAAGAGCTGTAAAACTGAGTGTCAAAAACGGGATTGTTAAGATTCATTTTTAATCAGATACAAACTTAACAAAAAAAAAAAAAACTTTATTTTTATTTGGCACAGAATCCAGTCTGCAGCAGTCAGTTATCTCTGTCGCCTGGAAGGAACTCTGGGTAAGTCACAGGAAAAAGGTGGGAGCATTGTCGTGGTTTCCTGATGGCCAGAACACTGCAGTATTGTTTTGCTTTGCTTTTTCCCCTTTTTTTTTTTTTTTTTTTAGGAAGAGGTTATCACATCATGTCATAATTATTTCTGCAACATCCTCTTTCTATACAGGAGCTGAAGCACTATTTATGGACTTTGGAAACTGCATCAATATGTAGTGCAACTCAGTACTGTTAACTCTAAAAACAAAGTCTGATCACCAACTAATGCTGCTTTTTAAAGATACTTCTTGCACAGTTTTGTCTGCTATTTCACTAAAAAATTCTATTTTAAAATGTTTTATTTTTTATAAGTAGTATCCTGAAGTTCCAACTATTTCACTTTTTGTTAAGATGCATTATTACCTCAGTTTTGCTGAACCACAGAATTCTATAATTTACCTATAAAAGAGCTGAGTTATTTCTCAGTAAATTAAATGTCTCCTGAAGAGGTCCAGGAGACCATATAAACAGAGTTTACAGAAAGTTAATAGGCATATTAGTTTTACACAGGCTCTGAGCAGAGACACAGACAGTGCCATACACTAAACCTGAGAAGATACAGGGAAGGAATAGGCAGTACATGTTATTCACAATTACTGTGGGTCATGTTGGCTGTTTCTCTCCCCTAATATTTGGAGAGGACATATAAAGCTAAAAATTAATATATTACTTTAAGGCACATTTTCTTTTAACAGTGTCAATGAAATTTTGTCTCAGGCTCTAGGGGTTAACTGAGCTTTGTTTTTTTGGGTTTTTTTTTAAGAACTGAAGCATGGGGAGAATCCATGTGATTCAATAGAATTTCAATATTTTACTGTTGAATTGCAATCTGTGATGAGGACTGCTGCTCCGAGTAGGGGAGAGATCCAACACTTAAGGAGTATAACAGATCCAACATTCGACATATTCCTTTAATGTGTGAAAAACTGCCTTGTTAGCGAGAACAGATTCAATATTTCAGTGCAGTATGAACATTATGGCCAAGATATTTAAATCTGACTGCTGAAACTTACAACTAATTCTGAATTAGACACTTCAAATTAAAGTAGCCAGATTTAAGAAAAAAAAGCAAAAACAAAAACAAAAATTAACCAAACAAAAATTCAAATATAAACACAACAGAACACTAACAAAACCAATTAACATGATACAGAGGTGGCCTAGAGAAGGAGGGTAAAGGACAAGAGGCATGTAGTGTAACAGATCTTCAAACATCAACAGGCTGAAGGTTTAAGTAGGAATGCCTAAGAGGGATAAAAATTTCCTATAAAAGTTTCCTCCTGCTTTTTCTTTATCACTCTGTATTGTTTAATGTACAATCATAGCAGGATTACATGGGTGATACTATGTCTTCCTACTTCATAATCTGTCATCCAGTCCTAAAGGAAAAAGATGAATTTAAAATGCTCCTGTATGGCAGGTGCCTTTCTTGTTTCTATTGGTCAGATATGTATCCCCTAATTAATCCAGCTAGTGTAGCATCAACATTTATCAACTCTTATCAACACAGATTAAGACAAGCATGTTTAACAGAATTATACACCCAAGACTTTCTTCAGTTCTTTGAATGTTTTAGAAGACTATTCTAAAAACTAACAAAATATTATTTATTGTCACAGGAATGGTTTCACTGCATATTCCCCACATCCAAATGAACAGGTGTTTTTCCACGTGGGGAATGCTGAGTGCTGATTAGTGATCACGCTAGTTTATCATGATATATATGGGTTTACCCTAATAGTTATGGGATTACAACTGCTCTCACAAGAGGAAAACCTCCTGTGGGAATGGAGTTAGGAGCAGTCCATCATGGGGAGCTGAATCATGCACACAAAAAAAAGCCTGGACTAGCATTTCTATGTAGTGTTATTTAAACATACACACTAATAAATACTAATAGACTGTAGAAAACATGTGGCATGTGTGAGGGAATTGTATTTATTATTTTAATGAAATTCAGTCTGCATGCAGTTTATATGAACATAAATGAATATTTGCTGAAATTACTAAGGCAGGAGAGCTATTTTCTGCATCATCCTCCTGAACTATTATTCCAAAGCTAACATGTAGATAGGGTGAAAATATCTAGATTGTGTTATTCAGTGTAGCAAATAACTGCCTGTAACTGAGTCATGTTAAGCCTTTGGTACTTTTATTCTTGGTCTCTGAGGCCAAAAGGATCAAGGCAGCATCACAGTCAACAAGTAATGGCCAACATTGTTTTCAAGCACATGAAAATAGAAGTGGTCAGGAAACACTTCTTTTTTCCTGCCATCAGCAGTTTTGCCCCAAATACTGCACAGGTTACTTCACACTCCCATAAGAATTCTCTGCTATCACAGCACACAGAGATTTCTATACAAAGATAAATTGTTCTTGGGCTATATCAATCAGCTTTCCATTTCTTTCATGCTGTCACTTAAAATTATGGAGGTGGAAGATGGGCTGGCTTAAAACTTTCCATTCCAAGTGAAGTCTCATCGGCACTAGGGAGTTTCAAGTTTGAATAGTGCAGAGTTCAACAGAAAATACAGACAGGATAATGTCAGCACAATGTAGATAATATAACCCAAGTTTGGGTGTGTGGAAACTGTTAAGAGTTGCAATAACATTAAACAAATACATACAATTATCAGATGAGGGGCTTTGCCAGCCAAGCAGGCTGTTATGGTCATGGAGGGAACACTAGCACAGGGAGCAATGTGGGAAGAATTGCCTCTGATACTCTGTTCCACTATGTGAAAGAACAAACATGTGAATCAAATCCAAATTCAAAAGGAAAATGGGAGAATAGAGGCAAGTCTAGGTTGCAAAAACCTCAGCAAAGGCAAGAGATGACACCACTGAAAAAAAAGGAAGGCTTTTTATTCTCTGACAGCAGAAGAAACCTAGTAAGAGGTAGACACCTACTATTTTCAGTCTTTTTTTTTTTTTAATTGAATGAACATTTTTTTTCAGTCTGAATCCCAAAATGAAGGTTATAGGACATACTCTGACTGTTGCATTTGTAGTGCAGGTGAATAGTTGTGCAAGTTCCCAGGATCTAACTTCAAGACTGCCTGGCAAAGCTGTTCTTTGTGAAAGTTGTTCTCTTTCCCATGGAAAGTTCCCATGGGAATTCAAGGAAATTCAAACTCTATCAGAAAACAAGAGGAAGACAAGAGCCCTCAACCATTCTTTCTCCCTTTCCAGAACTCCCAAAATATCTAAATTTGAAGTATTTTAAAATCCACAGCAGAGCCAAAGACATTCAGTTTGGAAATCACTATGTTGTCTAGGGGAAAAGGAAATGAAACACAGTAAAGGAAGGGGATGAAGAAAGACAACAAGGTTCAGTACAGAACCTATCAATCACCAGTTAGCACTGGAATATCCTCTGCATTGACAGCTTCTAAAGACATCAGTTTTTTTGAACCAAAAGTGAGAGAAACCAAGGAAGGGTTAAAAAATAGAGGAATAAAAATAAAGGAAAAGAAAAATAAATAGAGAGGAAAAAGAGAGTTCTCAAATGCCAGGCACTTTGCTTCCAAAAAGACATAAAGCAGATATGCATAAGTCCTGTACTACAAAAACTGAGAAAGCAAAGAGCTTGTATGGCCAGATATCAAGCAACATATGTGGCAAATTGGTTATGCATGAGGCAGTCCCTCAAAAGTAAAGCAGTTCTCAGGTTTATTCCAATAGTAAATTTTGACCCCTGGTATTTTTAGCTCTCTGCTGTTTGCTGTTCTAGCAACAATTGCCTGTAGTTCTGGCAGCAATTCATACTGCAAATACTCCCTGCATTAAGAATTCTGTCAGAATTACTGGGCACAGTGGAAATATCATGCCTAATGCTGCATTGTTACACTTAGCTGTGTCGCTCTTGCTGTTTGTACAAAGGGTTGGGGTGGACATACAGTGCACAGACATAGTATCTTCTTAAAGAAGAAATGCAAATCCTCTGCATTTCACACAGTCTGGAAAGCCTAGCAAAACCTAGAGCATGAGGATGCAGCATTTCTTTGATCTGACCATGCAGCCAGCAGGTCTAACATGTTTGAGCCAGTCTTGTCTCCTGCCTCAATGAGGCAGAATGGTCCTGTACTCCACAGTCTCCTGGCTCTGAGCTTCTCAGCACCACCCTGTCTTTCCTCTTCTACTTCCCTTCTTCCATCCAAACTATCTAAGAATATTAAAGGCCGAAATTTCTCACAGCTGTCATGCAAAGGGTACATAGACACTGCTAAAATGTATTTGAGATAAATAAATAAATAAATATGTATTGTCAGCAATGGATTTTTGATTTTTTTCTTTCCCTCACAAATATTTTCAGTCACTTTCTGGTACATGAGTAGTCTACTAGAAGGATCCTCTAAAGTCACTGCCTTTCAGAGAAGAAGGTACTAAACTACAGCAAAGCTGAGGCCTGCCCTCAGCTATATACAACTACCACCTTGCATATTTACCCACACAATTCAATATGTGACTTCCTCTCCACTGGTTTGTGAGAGAAAACTAACTCATCTTCCTTTACTATTAGGCCTGTCACAGAGTTCTGTGCACTCTAGTCCATTCCTATGGGGCTTCACAAGAGAAAAATACATGACCTCTTTCTACTGCAATAGATCTTTCTCAGCAGGTCTGACTTTAGGCTTTTAAAGCTCCTGTATCTGATCGTGTCATCAAGCCTCTTCTTATCAGTCTGTTTCATACAACATCTCACCTTTTCCCAGCCTCAATTCTGCACCCAGCCACTTAGAGCCTTCCTTTCCTCTTTTGAGTTGTGCCAATGACCGGGAAGGGAAGCTGGCAAGTGAGCATGCAACCACCACAAAGCAGGAAGAAAGCAACAATGGAGATGAAATCCACCCATCCAGCTAAGTTACAAAACCATATTGTTAACCATCCTGCCTGCCTGACCCTATTTGAGTTCCCTTACAAGGAAAGAACAAACTAACTGTTTCCATCCCTGGTGGGGAAGGAAGAGAGAGATATCATTGTTGTTCTGACACTTGGGAAGTACTCACATACAATGCAGCCAGTTTTAATACAAGATCCTAGGCGGGCAGATTAGGACATTCTTTAAAAATTGTTCCACTGTAAGAGAGTGATATGCCAGCCCATCAATGAGCTCTGACTGGGGGCACAAGAGTAGTTAGATGAGCTGAAGGAAGAAACATATAATTTGTACTGCCAGTATTGAGAGCTTCACTCCTTCCATTCATCCAGTCATCCAACTTATTTCTTAAAATTTCATGCAATGAGGAAGGCTTGCATGCTTGTGCTAGCTTGTGACACCCTAAAAAACAAAACTGCAAAGCCTTTTCTGACATGCCAGCCTGTGAGAGCACTGACATGTGAGAAAGTGTTCAGTCTATAGATGCTCTTTCTGAGTTTCTATGCAGATTTCACTCACTCTCTTTGAAAATTTAAACAGATAATGTCTGGCAGTTCAAGCCAGGCATCCAGCCCTTTTTTGCCTTTTTTTTTTTTTTTTGCGTGTGTGTATGCGTGCGGGTGGGGATGATCATTTTAAGTCTTTGTTTACTATTTTTATGAATTAGCAGACAAACTTGGGAGTTATAGTCAGAACTGAAGAAGTTCTATGGATCTGTGTTAAGGTGTCTAAGCCTGCATATTAGGACAGAAGTAGAAGACAATGAACTGGTTTACTTGTAATCCTGATACTGCACTATGGAGGTAGTGTTTAAATATTACAAGGAAGCCACAAAATGCATCAGTTTTCACTTTTGTATATGCAGACACCTACAAATTTTAAACAGAAGATATGCTGACATCTGTAAGGCAAATAAAGGCTTCCACAAGGATTTTTTTTCCTGGTTACATTTTATGAATCCCTTATCAGTAGTCCTGCCAACCAGTCAACTAGTCCCAGGAAATCCCTCCAAAAAATCCACCACAAACAGGAAAAAAAAATGTTTTCACTATCACTACCTGGCAGAAAACACTATGCAAATTTGAAGAATACACAATAAATGGTGCAAGGTGTAGCAGACCTGTTAGAAAAATGTTCTATTTATGACACTACTGGCAAGAGATTCTGGTGTCTTCTTTTTTTTATATAAATCTGATAGTATTATTTTTAACTAAAATTTCAAATATGAATCTTAAACAAAGACAAATGGGGACTGTGGATGAAAAAGCAACAACAGAATTTTCTACTTGCATATTTTCAAGTGCTCTACATTTTCCTAAGTGATATTAGACTAAACTATAAGAAATTCACAGGACCTGAACCCATGCTTTTTATAGAGAATGTATTCACTTGCTCCTTTTGACAATATTCTCCTGCTGAGAACACAAAACCTGTATTATTTTGGTAAGCAGAACTGCCACTTTTTGGCTGCAGGTAATGCTAGAATTTTACAATGTTTTGCTTTCTTTCATGAACACATTCTTTTCTTACATACTGGGGGGCAGAAGAGGATCCTGCAGTATCATCTCCTTTTACAGCTACTTACATCTATAAGATATCAGATATATTTGTAGTAGAGTCTGTCCTTCACCTTCTCTTCTCTGTATTAGCTCTCACAGAAAATTGTCAAGTAACATATTTCAAGCTATTTATCAGTGTTGGCCTTTGCATAAACACGATGGTTACAGGCCAATTGTGCACACTTGTGATATATTTTGTTCATGAAAGATCAACTTACTGTATTGATCATCACTAGGTGACCCTTCTTAACACTTCTATTAAGTCCAGAGGAATAGTCTACGAAAAAATGAGATTTATTTAAAGCAATCCTTAGTATTAGAAAGAGAGCATCAAAGCTGAGTAATCTAAATAGCATCTATCAACTATCTTTCCTCTTACTGATTCACAAAAATAAGAGCCTCCAGGCTGTTCTAAACCCTGTTCTAAAGCTGTTACTTTGCCAATATTTTCCTTTCTCTGCTAGCCGGCCCCCAGTACTATTGAGTTTGAATCTGTTTTTTCATGGTGTTCCCAGGAATTGAGCAAGGGGGCTTATGCCAATCTGTCCTTTCCTGATCTCTCTTTCCAGGCAGTCTGGCCAAGCAACACAGAAGAGATGGCACCTTATCTTCATGTTTGCGCCCACACAGCCAGGGCAATCAGTTAGCTTTAGCATCTACTTTAGTTTTTCAGAGCTTTGCTGGCATTCCTGTAAGTGAAATTACTGTGGCTAGTTTATACACCTATCATGTGTGATGCCTAAAGTTTAAAAATGTGCTCATTTACTAAACTGACAGTTGTGTAAATGGCTTCCAAAGAGACCAAAAAAAAAAAATAAAATTAGGAAACTGCACAGCTATTTTGGTGTTCCATCTTTGTTCACAGTTTGCAAATAAAAGCCTAGACTGGTTGCTACTATAAAAGCAAACAGACTGTTGAGTAAATATTTTGCGTTTCCCACTTCATTTTTATCAGTGCATATTATTGATTGCTAAGTAGTATCAGTTGTGTGGGCACAAATATTACCTATTGGTGAAGCAGTTAGTCTTGATGGTATTATCTTTCTCCCCCTCCCCTTTCCTATTTTTTTCTCTCCACTTAAGCAGCTTTTCTCCTCTGAAGATCACCAGATCACCAGATAGCAATGCACTCATAAGCAGTCAAAAGATGCCCTAGATAAAAGATTTGGGTTATGATTCACAACATGTGCAATGAATATACTATTCAGGACATCTTTCACTGAGACCATTGTATTGCATATTCATTTTGCAACACAGGTATATGATGAATATGACAATTATCAGAATCATACTGAATGATGTATCTTATTTACCTATAATTCAACAAAAAAAAAATCCACAAAACAATTAACATCAAAATTGGAAAATTTAAAATTGTGAATATATTGGTTTGTTGGGTGGGTGCTGCTCCAGAAAGGCTAAGAAATTATCTAGAGAAGTACAATATTCACTACTGAACTTCCTTATACAGTGAAGTATAACCATAGCACTGTATTATTAACCATCTTTTCAAGGCCAGAGAAGAGGAGTTAGACCAGAACATGGCACTGAGGAGGTCTGGGTCTGAAAGCAATTTGGGAAAGAAATGGTACAGCTTAACAAATGAAAGACAACCAGCATGGCTCATACAAAAACAGCAGCAATAAGACTGATACAGACAAGCCAGACATATTTTTAACAGCTGAATTGTAAAATAGGTGAGAAGTGAACAAATTTATCTTCTGGTCATGGCCAAGTACAAGACTCATGATCATGAAAGTGTTTATTGAGTCTGCATTAGAACTGCAGGAATTATTTATGTAAGAAGTAGAAGTCTTGTAGATGTAGACTATAAAATACCAATTGCGTAAGAGAATAATATCTTTAAATTATAGATTTCAACTATAATTTTGGAGTTTCTTTTTTATTACAAAAGCAAAATAACAACTTTGCTCTGCAAATAAATTCTTATAAATCAAGAATCAGTCCAAGTAATTTCATAAATCACCTTGGGATGACATGCTGTAGCAATAACCAGAAACAAAGGGAGTGTCACAGAGACAGAAAAGTCACTACAGTCTTTTTCTTAACTCACGAGCAGAATTTTAACAAGGAAATTGTACAATTCCTCAGTACCTCCTTCTAGACTATAGACAGCTGATGGGGTCTGGCTGACCGTTTTTCAGGGCTTTTATTATTATTACTACTACTAGTATAATACAATTACACTGTGAAATCAAACTACAATGTTTTCAAAACACAACAAGAATCTGAAACATATGTTGATGAAGATGTACTAGTGTGCCTTCAACAATTAATTACTAATGCTTTATTTAAAAAGGTCAGCAGTCCAAAATGGGGTTAGTTAATGGCATAGATTGATGGCTAAAAGTACAACCTCAAAACCAATAATATTTAAAACCAGACTAATAATGGAAGTTAATTATTTCCCCAAATTTTCCTTGAAACATGTCTCAAAAATACCCAGCTCATTGTTCCTTTCCCTTTTGAAAGCATCCAGATCTCACAACACGCTAGCGACAGTCCTACATCTATAAGCAAAAACTCAAAAGGTAAGGTAAGAAGTAAGTAATGCTCAAAAATCTTTGAGGACATTTTAGACAGTAAAAGTGTAATGAAAACAAAAATATTTACCTTTTTTTTAACAGAAGCCATGCTTTGGTACTCAGCATGGAGTAGATTGAAGAATAGCACAATAATTATGAAACTATTATATTAAATAGTAACACAAGATTTTTTATATTTTTAGTAGAAATTAGTAGGCCGTGATTGAAAAAAATATAACAAATATAGATATCATAAAAAAGTGAGATTGGAACATTCCAATCCCCTGTCATGGGCAGCAGCAACTTTCACTAGACCAGGTTGCTCACAGCCCCATCCAACGTGGCTTTGGACACTTCTAGGGATGGGGTATCCACAACCTCTCTGTTCCAGCCCTTCATCACCCTCATAGAGAAGAATTTCTTCCTTACACCTAATCTAAATCTGCCCTCTTTCAGCTTAAAGCCATTCCTCCTTGTCTTATCACTACACACTTATCACTTGTAAAAATTCCCTCTCCAGCTCTCTTGCAGGCCCACTTTGGGTACTGAAAGGCTGCAATAAGGTCGCCCCAGAACCTTCTCTTCTCAGGCTGAACAACCTCAATTCTCTCAGTCTTTCCTCAGCCTTTCTTTTCCCATTTAAACTTTTCTGAGCCTTACCTTTCCTGTTTAAAAGAGATAAAGTTGTGGGAATTCCATACACTAAAAATTTATGTGTATGAAACTAAACATTACCAGTTAATACACATCAGGTTACATATAGTGATGATAGAAATATTGAAGAAAAATTATTCTAAAATGGAAACTTAGAAAGGGACTATGACAGGTATAAAACTTTACATGAAATTTGGTACTTGATTTTAGGAGAGAAGCCCATCCAAGCTCAGATCAACCAAGGCCAAGTAATGAAAAGTGAAAATATTAAGCTCTGAAAATATACCATTATTCAGATGTATTTTTAATGTATTTTTGATGCTTTTATATCTATTTCATTAGCTGTATTCCAGTAGAATAAGGTTTACATTAAAATCTTTGCAGTGTTTTTTTTGATTATGTGAGTTCCTTCAGATCCCCTGCAGCAGCATTAAAATTTAACCATTTCTTGTTACTCATCTAAAGAGAAGTTGGCCTAATTAATACTGGTAATTGATTATAACTAACACAACATAGCATAGTTAATATGACAGTGGCACTGATGTTGGCTCCTTACTCAAAAAAGTTACTCAAAAACTAAACACAATGCATGAATGATAAATAGGATTTTCTAAGACATTTTTTCTGTTTGATTGTTTTTCTGTTGTGAATCACTTCACTTAAAATATGCAAGATGTCTAATGGAAGAACAACTTTACAGGCAAAAACATGACAGGACTGGGGAGAGAGTTGTAATGTACTCTATAAGATGTGGTGCATGTTCCTCGCAGTATGTGGAACAACTTGGGGACACAACATGATGGAGGAGAGAGGAGCGCACCAGAGGAGAGATGAAGCAAGAGAACTTGCAAAAACTGAACATTAAGGCACCATTTGGAATTACTTCAAAGCAAGTCTATGAGACTCTGCAGACATCACCATCTATCACACACTTCTAAAGATTTGAACTCTCAAGGGGCTACTTCCTGCAAGACATGAACATCTTCACAGAAGAGATTAGAAATACATCATGAACCATCTCATCCTGACTATTTATCATGATAAACCTGCCAAGTGCATTAAATTTGCATAAAAGGATGTGGTCACCTTTAATAAGCCACCTATTTCTTGATTTCTCAGTGACAAAAACTGAATTGAAACACATTTAGTAAGAGTGCTGCAACTAATCATTGAGCGAGCAATCTTTCACAGAGCTGCCACACTATGATCTAGCTCCAAGATTTTGTAAATGTACTTTTTCATTCATAGCTTAAGTTTAAGTTGCTAGGTATTACAACATAGAGTATCTCTCTAAAAGAACGAGAAATGCCAATTTAAACTTGTAAAACAATAAATCTCTCTTACAATGTCACTTAGAAGGAAAAACCCACAGCACTGGTACTTTGAATGAAAATCATTAGTGGAATTCTGTATTCATCTGTATTCCCTGCAGCTCCCAGCAATGTAGGTTCTGAGTAAAACTTCAACAAATTTCATTTTTAAGTTTTTCTGCTGATGTATCTAACATTTTTATGTGTACTTGTGACAAGACCCAAAGGGAAATCCTGAAGGGTATTCAAATCTGTGCAACCTAGTTAACATTTGTTGATAAATAATAAATTAGCCTTCCATGAGTTACTACTTCAGTATAGTTTTTGAGATACATCCTAAGCAAGTTTTAAATGTAGCTCATCAAGGTAATATAACTAAATATAACTATGTCATCTTTGCTACAGATTATTATCCGATCTTGAACTTCCATGTCAGGTCACAAGAAATTTCAAAATATCCTTTTTAAAGACACTGTATGCTACACCAGAAAACCCTTTTGCTTTTAATGTTCCCTTTGGGTTATTAATGCCTATAAAAATGGTATTTAAACATTTGCTTGTTCATGGTCACTCAGACTAGTATATTTGCTGGAATGACACTTCTGAAATCCTATCCCTTCCTAAAGCTAACCCTATTTACTGTATCATTCTTCCATTTCCCTGAATCCAAAAATAAAGTAAAGGATGGAAAATTCTGGTAAGGGAAGTATACCTTGAATGTACCTGTTTTCTGAAAGAATGCACCCTTTTTCCTTCCTCCTCCCTAAAGTGACATGGTTTCCAGTTAATTCTTTCCAGATGCTATTTTCAGAGTCTTCAATGAAATCAGCAAGCCACAGACAAAATCCCAAATTTATTTTACAGGAGTGTTTCTGCAGGATGGAAGAGGCTTGGCCTCAGCTGAGGGATCACCACCTGGTACTGCACTTCTCTTTCCATCAACCACTATACATAGGGCTTGCAGTCTTCCTCCAAAATGCCTATGATGCTCCAGGTTCATTAATCCAGATTACAAGATCTGCCCCTCCTAGTGTCTGGCTCCAGTGAGAGGGGGATACAGCTAGTTCCTGGTGGCTGTCTGGAGCCCTGGCTGCAGCTGTGCTGGTGGTGCCAGCTGTGCTGCAGCATTGCACACTGTATGTGCAGCCCCTGAGCCTGCCATGCTGCAGCGCTGACACCCTGCAACCTGCCCTCTGCCAGCAACTCATTAACGAGAGCAGCCCACGCCATCCCTGAGCTCAGGAATCAAATGTATTGGCTGAAGGAGGAGCAAGGCAGAAATTGTATTTAGAAAGCATCAAGAGTCTGCAGGCCCAGACGTTTCGGCCTCAACACAACAGTTGCCTCGTTCAGGCTGAGATGCTGCCTTTGAAGTGCAGGGCTGTCCTGTGGAAAACTTGACTGCATTCCCACCCTGGCCTTTCCATAACTGACCTCTGAAAAAGCCCAGTAGCTGCACTGCCTGTTGTACATAGGTCAGTCTTTAACTATATATTTACAATCTGCTAGGTACTACGGGGACAGAGCATCTCAGAAGCTGCAACCCCCCATCCTGCCCCCCAGGACTCCAGAGGAGCACAGCAGAGTGGAACAGATTTAGCAGAGTTTGTGGAAACAGCCTGAGCCCCTGGCCTAATAACCTCCTTCCCAGCACAAAGGCAAGCTAATAACCAAAAACATCATTGTCCCTTGATGAGAGTGTGGGCAGGGGAGCATTTGACAGCAACAAAACTTCATGCCATCACAGACCACTGAAGATCCAACAAGGTTGCACTTCACATGCATAGCATATAGAAGGGAGATAAATGCAAAGGTGAAGCATTTTCTGCAAGAAACCTTGAGAAAATTGAAGAGTCTTATCTTTGGGAAGAACTTGGTAAAGGCTTTCTGTCACCACAATAAATAGACAAACCCACATTCACCATGGTCATCACCTTCCTTGCGATTCCTCTGCAATGACATGGTGGGGTCCCAGCTTTCCAGCCCAAATCACTTCTCCTTGCAACTGCTTGTGTTGTGAGAGCTTTCTTTAATGGATTCATGCTCAAAGCGTAAAAGCCAAGCAGCCATGCACACTTCAATATTTAAAAACATAAATAAAAATCTTAATAGATCCCAGATGTTTCATTTCCTCTAGCCCTTGTCAGTGATTGAGTTGGTGCTGATGTAGATGATTTTTTAAGATCAGTGGTCAGTTTGATGCTGAAAAAGCTTTAGATGTCTGGGAATTTCAAATGCAATTCCTAGAAATAAATAAATCATTAAGTACAACTGTTAATGCAAGCGGCTGCTATTTTGTAAACTTATTTTATGGCCTGAAATGCACCCACAGGTTTTAAATACAACTGAGTGTGAAACAGACAGTAACATTTTGTCAAGATATATAAAAACTTGTAGATATAATTATTTCAATCTCATTTTCTTAGCAAAAGAACTCAAAGGTTCATACAAATAGCAAAGCAAGAAATCCATACTTTATATGGTGCTGGTGATATTGAAGCTAATGAAGAATTTGCTATTTATTTGAGCAGAGCTCAGATTTGCTACCTGCAACCATTTTTCACTTATTAAACCAGCAAGTTGCCATTTGCTATACCTAGCAAATAATGCACTAAACAGAAAGCATGTCTACAAAAACAAGCTCCTGGGCCCAGTAACTCAGGTCACACTGCCACACAGTTTGCAAGTGCAGTGAGCAGCTCAGTTCTCCCTCTCTCTTATTTTTACTGGGAGAAGTCCTTAGTCTCCCAAATGAAAGCAAATGGGGGTGGGGGTGTAGGGGGGAGGCTGAAGCTCATACTTAGCTTGTATAGACCCATGATGTGTTCACTTGACGTCATAAAAATGCTGTAAGTCTGCCAGGTCAGCAGCTACAAACCCCAAATGCTGCCAGTTGCAGGCTGAGCAGAGCAGACACTAAAAGGCTATGAATTTCATTTTATCATCCTTCCCCTTCCTGGTAAAGCAGTAGAAGCTAGCAGCTGCTGGAGAAGAAACACTGAAAAATATTAACTGTGTATGTCCAGGATTTGGTTTTGATCAGTATTAGAATAACCCCAATGACAAATCTTGCAAAAATTGTTTTTATTAATACAGCTAACAATGTAGGCTTTGTAGTCCACTTTCAAAGAGTGTCAATAAGCTCAGCTAAATTATGTACTTCGATCAGCCTACCAGATCTACCTACTATTCTGCTAATTTATGAGCCATACATTTGTCTCCAGCTAAATTTCTGATCAAGAAAAACTTCACTCCGTTTCTGTTATTGGTTTTGCTACACAATACTATTTAATAATGAGTGCTTGCTCTTAACCATGCTTTCTATTACATCTTTTGCATTTTGTGAAATTTTAAGTGCAAACATAATACAAGTCCCTGAACATGCAGTTTTATTGCAGAGCTAACTATGGACAAAACGGAAAATCTGAGTATTTACAGGTCTTTTAGTAAATCCATTAGAATAGGTAGGTTCCACAAAACCAAGTTTTCACTGTTTCAGTTTCTGTGCCTTGTTCTAGCACCTTCATATACAGGACCAAATGCTCATTTCATTGACTTAAAGAAGAAATCTTTATATGGGATGAGGAGCTGCAGTTACAAGATCAAACTGAAGCAAATCTAGGATGCTTCTGATAGAGGAATTTTTTTTTTTTATCACAACAGCACCACTGGCCTACAAATTATGTTATTTGCAATTGTGCATCTGTGTGTCATCAATCTCCAAGGAAGGAAAAGACTGCTGGGCTGAGCTCTCAATTTATGTTTCTCAGTTGACTCTTATAATCACACACAGTGTTCTCTACCTTAGTGCATTTATTCTGGTAACAAAATTTGCACACCAGGTGGGTTTATCCAAGTTCCCATGGTCCTAATAGTTTCATATACTTTCTAATAATAATCTTGAAAATTATACAGGTAATTGTGTTTCTATAAAGCCACCTTCTGCAAAATTGGGAGAGTCCTTTCCTCTCAACAGGAAAAATATTTTAATAAAGTAGCTAGTATATGCCTATAAAAATGGCAAGAAAAAATGAAATTTAAAAATTTAACTCTTCTTTGATGCTGCCTTTAAATGTGGCATTAAACAAAGCTAAGGGAATTCTGGGGTGTACTGGTGATGAAAGGTGCCAAAATAGCATGGATACAGAGCAGGATCCACTGACAAGGCTCCCTTGGTCCTTCAAGACTGCAATCTGGATAAGGCATCAATATTCACACTCCAGACTGTGATCAGAAAGAAGGCAGGAGCTCTGTGCAATGGTGGGTCTAACCCAACAGAGGTGCAGCGACCTGCTTCGCTGCCTGACTGAAATTCAGTCCATCTAATTGATACTGCAGAAAGCAATAGCATAATGAAACAGAGCAGAGATCACTTCAGTAGTTTTATCAATCTATGCTCTCCTGCTCCTGACCAATATATAACCCCACATAGGACTTCACTCTTTCCAACTTCAAGCAGTCCTAGGAATGATTTAAGTTTCTATAATATGGTAACCATTAAGATACTTCTATTAGATCACCATTCAGAAATGTATCAAGACTGACTTCATTTGTGTAATACCAAAAATGCATTGGTTTTGCTTAAGGTAGCCCAGTTTCTTTCAAAATGACATTTTAAACAGGACCTTTTCCTCCGACCCAGAATAAAATACTTATAACTACTTCATTTATTTGTGAGAAAATATAAGTAATGTCTCTTAAAAAGCAAAATCAATTAGACTCTGGGTAGTTTTGGTACTGTCTCCAAAAGGCAACAGATGTGGGGACGGGGGAGGGGGAAGTTGATTTTGTCTTTTTAATATTCAAAGTGGGTCTGTTCTCACTGGCTAATTAAATCAGTAGAGTGCAAACAATAAAAGAAAAAATAAGTGTTGCCTTTCTTCCCTAGAACAACCTCCCTGATTCATCTCTACTTACTGCAAGAACTTAAATTTATTACCAGACCTTACAATATTCCCTCCCCAAGTCATCATGAAATAAAATACATATTCCACAGCACCAGTTCCCATTAAAAAGAATATGCTTGCCCTGTAGAATTTGTCTTTTCCACTATTAAGAAAACATGGGCTTAGAAAGATCTTTGATTGACATGAAACTACTGAAGAATCACACTTGAAAAGCAATAGATTTAATAACAATATCAGATGTACAAATCAACCAGCAGAATGCTGCTTTAAATATATTTGCAGTTGTTTGGCAAAACCAGTAGATTTGCATGGGTGTGCTGAATTACTTGAGAAATAACAAAAAGAGTTAATAACAATTAACAGTCATCTTCCAAGAACTTAGACTGTTACTTTACTTTCTATTCAGACAATTCTTTTTAGTGCATAAATACATGCAATATCAATTTTAAAAATTCTATTTATTACATCAAAATGACAATAGTTATATATAGATTTGGGTTTGAAAGTATTTTAAATACTACTACCAACTTTTAGCTTTTAGTTAGTTATAATACACAAACAATAATAAAGACATGCCGCAGATACAGACCAGAACTCCACTGTTCTAGCATTGTACAAGAAGACAGAAGGTGGTCCCACCCCCAAGAACCTTATAGTAAGGGTGCACATCATGAAGACAAGGTAGTATGAGCATCAGTAACCACCTAATTTTACAAGCATAAAGCTTAGCAAAGGATCAATATACCTGTGCATGAAATAAGGCAGGTTGCACACCCTGAGTCCTGGGCTATCTCTCCCCACACCATCAAGTTAAATGAAAGTTTGGGCATGTTTGTCTATGTATTATGTTTAAGTGACACCACTGTGGACACATCTAAAGATAAGGGACAACAGAGGGATGCAAATCCTTTTGCATCATAAGGATGTATTCAGCAATAAGGTAGTGTTTGACAACAGAAGGCAACTATTTCAGCCCAGTTGTTGCCTAGTTTTTTAAAACATCAGAGCCAAGAAAATTGTTATGGGACATAATGCATGAGTTTACAAGCAACTCCCTTCATTCTCAGGATCATTGTGGAAGAGAACATGGACATGCTTGTTTGAAGAGGAATAAGTGACAATCAATACTCTAGTACAGTACTGTGAGTTCCTGAGCATTTATAGATGCAGGGTTCTTTCTAAGCTCCAAGCACTACTGGCCTGATTTTAAGTTTAATGGTAATTTCTCAGCAAAATACAGCTTCATTGTAGTTAATGAACTATCCACAGCTGAAACACTGATCTATTTAACCCCAGATTCACAGCTGTATGGAGTTACACGCTCATTGCCAAATGCCAACTATAACTTAGTTGAAGCTACTGTTTAGCTACCATTTAAAACATACTCAGTATCAAAAAGTACTCTGCACCCTTCAAGCATCCTTCTGGTTAACCAAATTAGTGGTCTCAAAGAAATAAAATATTTACTCTGTACTGCATCCAATACCAGTGTTTTGACTGATAAGCAAACACGAAAGCCATAGAGATAATAGCAGCAGGTCAGACTTAGCAAAATGATGCCTCAGCTTATGCAACTTAGCAGTAAAATACATGCTATAAAGGCACAAACAGAAATGAGTCCACTAACACCTAATTTAACTGTACCTTGAAAACACAGTATAGTAACCCAGCACAGAGACTTCTATTGGTATTTTAATGAAAGGACATTTGTCAATACTCATTAACCTCTGGCTTTTACCTGTTAGTTTTCTAAAATATGCTTGTGTTGCTTCATAAGCCACAAGGTGTCACAGTGGCTCAAGTGGTAGGATTCTTGTCAGTCTAGACACGCAGGTTGTGGCTTCAGGTTACATAGCAGTGCTAACAGCGCTCTGTACGAGGAAGTCTGTGCTACACTGCATATTTAGAAGTGCAGCCTTTGGATGCAACTATCAGTCAAGGTGCAACTCGGTTGCCTAAGGATGTTTTTTATATGGGCATTAAATAATCTTACAGCACTGACAGGGAAGAGAAGTACTTGGTGCACTGGCATCTTGACCAATCTTTTTACTTTGCATTATTAACCCTGCCAGTGTTAGCAAGTACTGAAAAGAGTTGAGCTAATAATTCATATAAAATAAAAAATTTTACAAATTCCACTTTGTTCTACCAAGGGTTTCTAGGAATTAATAATAATTTATTTGAATACACTAATTATTCAAATTTATGACACATTTTTTGCTTGTCTTTCATAACAAGCAGTGTGCTATAAGCATGTAATATTCTGTTAAGATTATATATTGTAGTTGGTCATATATTGTGTGTTACTGTTTTGCATCCTTGACTGGATGAGCACAGATGGAGCTAGAGCTTAAAATGCCAGGAAGCTTAGAAAATTTTTACAATTTTTCTAATGTAGCTGCACTCTAAGCAGCATTCCATTCCATGAAAAAAATTATGCACATACATCATATTTAGTGACTTGAAATTTTCCCATTGCAACCAGTCATTGTTATTAATTTGCTTTACATTCATATACCAGTCAGTCCTCACTGCAAAGCAATCAGAGATTCTTCTCTGGTGTATTTAATTTCTAAGTATCATGGTTTTATCTGGGACGTAAGCTCAAAACAGGAAACACTGCCTCTCAGCTTAGCCTGTATAAAATAAGCAAATTCTTTCAGTAATGGTTAATAAATTGAAATTTGCACTCGCAATTATTTGCAAGAATAAAACTCCATTGATCAAACATTCACAGAAAAGCATAAAGAGCACAAACATAGCCAAAGCAAATTCACTGCTAAACTCAAGTGAATTGTCACGGAAATTTTTCATGTAGTATTTGTTGCACTCAGGTAATGAACATTTACCCAGTGTGTTGGCTTTTCATGTCCCATTATTCATGCCAACACATTCATTAAAATGGGCCTATGCTATTTAACATAATCAGCAGTGTGCATAGGTGTGGCCTTCAAAGAGTTATTACCACAGTTTACAGGCATGCTGTTCATAAATACAAGCAGAACCCCAGTCAGTGCAAAACACCAAGCTTCCCAAAAAACATATGGTAATTTTTGCTGTGTAAAATGGATAGATGCACTATATAATGCATAATTGCATCACATTATATCTGAACTTCTAATTGCTTAAAATGATACTTCAAATCATATCAACAACATTATTACCTAATTACCATAAGGGTTAACTGATACTCCAGTGAATTAGTCTAGGTGGAAGCAATAGAGCCATTGTGTTGCCTTCATCCCCTACAGCAAAAGCTACGGTTGCAAGCGCACATCTCAAATCCATATTCTGTGAATGTTTTCAACATCTTGGTATGGGGAAAAAAGGTCGAGAAACAAGTGCCAAAAGAAAGGAGATCCCTCTTCAAATATGCTGAACAGGAATTATTTTCATTTGCTCTAATGGAACTATTATATAGCAGTTATTTTCTTTTCACATCATTGTGATGCAAAGTATAGTAACATGGTACTTAATTTTTGGTACTTAAATCGGCTTCAAGAATTATGGAAGATGGTGAGTGACAAACTGAAAAGGCAAGTTACTATCAGAATGTGAGGGAGTAAAACAGACAGTTGTAGGCCTTTCTCCACTGCCAAATGACCCATGCATGAGACTTTTGTAAACTGCAGGAATAAAACATAGCATTCTAAGTGTGAGGCATTTCATCATTCCTTTTTCCACTTCTTAAAGGCTGTCCTGGTTGCAAACCTAGAGGCTAAGCAAGTGTCAGTCTGCCTTGCCCACCTCACCCTGGAGCATGTCTAGTCCACAGAAGATGGTTAGAAATGCTGGTGCTGCTGACTGCCTTCCTAAGTAAGGGATGAAGTATGCTGAAGGTGCTTCAGCATAAGAAGAAATAAAATGAAAAAGTTTCACTCTATTTACTTTCCTGTTTTCTGAGCATTTTCCTCTCTTCATGTAACTATTGTATTTAAAGATTTAGAGTATTTATTTTTGTATAATGTAGTCATTAATATCTCAGAAATCTCTTTGTAACCTGCTCTAGGACAGATGGCAGTTATTTTTCTGATAAAATCTTCTACTAATGGCTGAAGCAAAACTACACAACTGGAACAAAAATCACAATAAGGCACATAAAATACATCAAATGCACAATGTGCTTAAAGTAATAATTTTCCCAATTTACTACTTTAGAAAATAACCTAATAAAAATGTAGTTAGGAAAAAAACAAATGTTTGAAAGCTCAAAAGAAAAGTAAAAATAATGCACTGCACATATAATGTAAGATTGAACATATTAATACTCAAACATGGTGGTTGTTTGTTTTTTTCCAGGTATTTAGTTTTTCAAGAATAAGCAAAGTAGATCTATTATTGAATCTATTCTTGAATCTGCTTTAACCCAGGGGTTCCAAATATGATCACTTTTATACACACATAATGTTTCTTTGTGCTTTGAATGCAACAGATAAGGTCATTCAGCCAGGCAATTCTTTTGGATGTTCTAATCTGCAGCTAGCAGTTGGGTAAAATGCATGGGATCTAGATTTATGTGAGTAATCTGATGTCAAAACTATACTGAGGTTAGATTTCCCCCTCCCCTTTTTAACACACATACAAATGATGCTCCTGCTCAGCTAACTAGGCTTGGCAAGCTTAGAATCAGGGAAGATGGATATCAACAGGTACTGCAGATCATGTGTGACAGATTTACAGCAATGTTCCAATTCATTAGGTGCTCCAAAGGATGCAAACTATTTGGTTTGCAGCTGACTGGGCAGTAGATCTAAGCACATTTAGAAACCTACGTAAAGCTACAGGCTTTACTGCATCAGATCTGAGTTTGCCATTCTGCTCTGGACAAGCACCTGAATGTGAATATTGACAACAGAAAGACCTCAGGGAGAAACTCTAGCGTGATACTTTTATTTGGCTGTAGTTATCAGAGTACTTTGTAAAGAAGTAGTCTTATGCTTTAACCCAAACCATTCTATGAGTCTGTGATTCAAGTCTGTATGCTGAGGATGGGAACACCTCCTGGCCAACATGGGCATGCCTCCTTGACAATACTGTAGAAATAGCAAGATGACACCAAGACAACCTAAGTCTCATGGAGAGGACATCCTGTTGCTGTAAAATTTATGGCCTTTGCAAAGACTCTTCAGTACCAACAACTCTTGAATCCTTAAGAGGTGATAGGTTTAGAAACACACCAAGTCCTACCTCATGTTTAGCTCTGAAAAGGTCTCATTTTTCCAGAGCAGTTGGTTTTTCACTAACCTTTTACTAAGGCATGAAAGTACTGGAGCTGTTTCCAGATGTATCAGCTGTTCCCATACTGAGGTCTAGTTGATTCCCTGTTACCTCAGAAGTACCAAGTGGTCTATTGAGCCTAGATCAATAATTTACAGGTTTTAGTTTAGTAGGGTGTGGCTGTCAACCACAATGGGATAGAAACAGTATTCTGACCATAATGTGCCTTCTCTCTGAAATTCTGACAGGAACAAAACACAGAAAGAACATATCAGGGAAAAGAAAGATGCAGGCCTAGGGGAGAAGATTTTAGCCAGGGCTTCGGGGATGCTTCTTTCACTACTAATTTTGTCTAATAAATAAGACCATTGAAAACTGGCCAACAGGTCCTGCCCTACCACATTCTTTTTTGGAGACTAATCACCACCCTGTTCTGGGCAACCTTGTTCCTGCCACAATCACCCCTCTAAGGCATCAAGTAGCCCAGCAACAACTTCTGGAAAAGAGCACCTGGCAAAAGTGGAGATCTATCCTGACCATTTACACAGAGCAGTGCAGGAAAGAAGGCTCTTCTTGTGGAGGAAACAACTGAACAAAGTATCAGCATGGCTGAAATGCATGTTTATAGTAGATATGCAACTTCTGGCAAAGAGATGCAAAAAAATACCATTTGAACTAAGAAGTCTAGCTAAAAAACACTGCAAAGAGTTTAGCAGTCTTACCCCTTTTTAAACAAAGTGCATACACCAAACCCAAATTATTTTCTTTCTTATCTGATCTTGCAATCCTACTGCAGGCGAAACTCCAGCTAAAATAAGAGCACAGGACTGGCTCCTTGTTATGATCTCTATTTTGTTCTTTCTCACTAACCAACAGCTTCTATTTTTGAGACTGGATCTGTATAGTAAATCTTGCTCACATCAGGGAAAGACGAAGTTTAAGGGTTTTTCTAAGTGGATTTATGGCTTAAAGAATAAAGTAAAAAAAGAAGAGTTGAAAAGTTTTCTTTATAGAAAATGATATGGTAAGCATCAGAGTGATTGCAGGCAAGACCCATTCTTACACTTTTTGCAGTGACTCTTCCTCCATCCTCACAAGCCCCTACCCCCAAATGCAGCATGCATGCAGTTTCCATTCTATTATATGACTTTTTTTGGGGGGGAGGGTGGGCAGGAGCAGCAAGATATCCCTGATCATAAGCTAAGGATCAACATGTAAAGGAAGTGGAGTATTTTTTTTCTCCCCTGGCCTCGTAAGAATTGTTAGTTTGTAACAATTTTAATTGAAAGCAGCTGCAACTGAATTTTTTAATGGATAAAAAACATGTATGAAATAAAAGAAAATCGGTAAAAAGAGCCTTGAATCCATTCTGAAGTCAGTGTCTGCCTAAAGGCATTCAAGAGTTTTCTTTTAACACTGACCTTTCCGTTTCAGCAAAGCATGGTTCATAAATACTCTCAAAATACTTCACTCATGTTCCTAGAATTGCTAAGTATTAGTGCATTTGTGGGTGAAATAATATTTCCTCAAAATTACTTTGAGACAGAAGTTTATGTGTTTTCCCCTCAACAAAACAAACTCATTGGACAAACTCAGACTTATGTACACAATATAAGAGATCTGTTTGCCACACTAAGTTGCTAGGCGAACAAATGTGATGTCACAACATAGATTTTTATGACTAATCTATTAAAAATGCATCAGGAAGAAGAAGATTATTTCATCAAATAGCAATGTGAGGAAGAAAAATAAGAGACTCCATTAAACTGCAGAAAATTTGTTTTGCTTTGATTTGCTTTAAATATTTGGTTGTATATGAATCTCTATGTAAGCTTCCAGTTCATTTAGCAGCTTTTAAATAATCATAACACTCTCCTTTATTTTCCTTTTAATTTTCTTTATATATTTTTCCATCACGAAATCTTTATGAAATTCACTATACAGTTTAATAGGAGTTTGATATCATTTGATTAAGCTGATTGTCTTTAAAACAAATATGCTACTAATCAAGATCTCTAGTCACCCTTAAAACACTGCTTTCTTAGCCAGAGGGGAAGCTGTGTTTTGCATCCAATGGTGATGTAAGGCATAATCTCTTGTAGTGACAGAGAGAGATACAGGTGAATTTAATGTATTGTGAAACACAAAAGTTCTAACAATACAGGGTACTAAATAAACAAGTGAAAGGCTTGATACATTTCTTTGATTACTGACAATAAAGCAATGCCTCAAAGTTTAAACTGTCAGCAACTTCAAGTGATCTATTCACAGCACACTGTAATGTTACTGAATAATTACATACAAGATATAATCACCTTTTTTTCTTTTAAGTGTAAGCAATTTCAAATGATTAAAAATTAGAACAGAAAAGGATTTACAACATCAAAGAAGAAAAGAGGTGCCTTTTTAAACATCAAGTTTTACGAAAAACAGAGACATTTACCTATGTTGTGTATTGCTACCTAGAACTTCAGAAACTGCTGATTATGCCACAACAGGATTCCTTTCTTGAAATGTTAAACTAACACAGATATAAAAATATTAAGATAAACTGAGTATGAGTGAATGGGAATGAAATCCTGAAAACCACACACAGAGCAAGGAAACAGCTGCATTTTGTTTAACCAGAAGTTAATCAACTATGAGAGAAGTAAGCAAGATTTATCTTTATATCTGCCAGAGATTATTAAACATTTAAATATTCATTTTACTTCTTTAAATAGGGATTGTTGATGCATTACAAAATGGCACTGGATGCTCCCCGAGTGTTATTAAGAAAGCATGTATTAATTTAGAAAAAAGTATTACCACATTAGATTTCTTTGAACAACTTTTAAGGAAGGTACGGTTTTCTTGCACACTGTTTAGTAACTCAGACTCCCTAATTTACTTTAGATCACATAAGAATTAGCTAGGTGGTGGAGTTTTGCCAGTACTTACATCATAAAACCACCCCCTGCCTGGGTGTGATTGGAATTCTTTGCCTAAGACTGACCCTGAATTTAAAAAGGCAGTTGTAGGTTCTGTCTGAGGAGCCCGTAAAGTTATAAAAAGTTTGGAGAGCAAAAGTTTGCACATCTAACACAGTCTAAAGCTGCTAATTCTTTACTTTCATGACTTCCATTTCTTCCTAAAGAAAACAAGAACAACAAAGATAGCTATGCTGCATCTAAATGACCTTTCTTTATCACTCTGTACTTTGTCTGCTTAATACACTGAGCACATCCTTCACACTACTGTTATTCCCTTCCACTCAATGCTGACAGAAACTGGAGTGGAAGCAGTGGATTTCTCAGGAAGGGTCCCCAAGCCCTGAGCCATTCTGAGGACACTTCTACCTCCCCAAACATACCATCAACTCTGATGCTGGGAGGGCAGGAGTAGGAATGGCATTTACTAGTGGATTCCCCACCGGTGCTTCTACCCGCTCAATGCTTTTTTTTTTTTTTAATAATTTCTCACCTACCTCTAAGCTTTGGACAACTACAACAGGAAGGGAGAAGAGAAAACAGATAGACATGACATACAGATACTCCTTCCATAGGCTCTCCATCCATCCTCTGCACAACTTTATTAAATTATGTATGTTTTGCTCTACCTTGGAACTTCCACCTCTGGAAGAGACAGTAGAGAATCTGGCTCTACAGGGTTATTAAGAATATTTTTATTGTTTTATGAAACCTGAAAAATCCCAAAGGCATTCCATGGGTATATTTGGGATAACGGCAGTAGTTCCCCATTTTTTTAACGCGTCCTCATTTACCACAGTCTCTCTGCACAAGTTGGGTCCACGTGGAATCTGCCCGCTTACTACCCCCAGTCTTTTGGAGAGTTTCTTTGTAATTCCTTTTGCCTTAAGCTGCTTTGCCTGTGCTCACCTACCCCCTGGGGCTCGCAGAGCACAAGCAGCCTCCTTCAGAGACCAGCGCCTACATTATTCCAAAGACTGCCTGAAGAGAAACGTTCGTGCAGCAAGCCTCTATCACCCAGAGCACAAGCACATTCCTTCCATGACATACAGAACTCTAGATTCAAAAAATTCAGGGCTAGTTATACATGCTCCAGAAGCCTCCACTACCAATCCCAAACATGCTTGGAGGTGCAAAAAGTAATTAGAAACTTCCACTTCTGACCTGCCCAAGAAGCCAGCATTATTCTTTACAGACTGCCCACACCTAGCTGCTCTAGTGTCCCAGGAAACTAGTTTAATATTTTTTGTTTGTTTATTATGTAGATGTTTTATTTGGAGGATGAATGAGATTAACTGAAGTTAGCTAGAAAACACATTTCAATGCACAACAATGCTTACAGCACAGAGCTCATAAACTAAAAAACAGAGAATCAGAATGTAAACACTGAGCAGTCACAAAGCAAAAGAATTTTTACCCTGAGCAAATAAAAGAAATGCTGGAGCATAAGGCCTTCATTAACTAAATACTGTCTGTCAAAGTAAAATGCTGCTGAAGCCTAGCAAGGCACTCCTAGCGAGAAAGAGTGGGTTACTGCTCTTTGCCCACAACAATCCATCTGAATTTGCACAGCAAAGACTGCAATTAAAGGTGCTGCACCTCAGCAACGAAGGAGGGGAAAGTTGTTTCACAAGTCCCTCAAAAACTTTTCTAGTGTAACATCTGTAAAGGAGTTACAATCAGGAACTGGTCAAGTATTAAAAGTACCACTAAAGCAATATGTAAAAAAGCTAAGTTAGCACTTACAGCTTTTAGAACCAGTTGTATATAAAGCTCTGAAGAAATCCCTCAGTGATACATATTTGCTTTTCTCACTTGAAAAAGTCTATAAATTATGACATGAATATGTACAGAAATGCAAGAAACAGAGCTGAAAGACACTAACAAACAAGCAGTAGCAAATAAACCCCACAAACCCCCTCATTCTAAATGGCAGCAACCCTCTGCAGCCAACAACTTGGGGCAAAACTGACAAACACTTGCCATGATTTTGGGAGCAAAGAGCTGCTTGGAGTTTTTAGGCAGCACAAAGTGTATTACCAAGGTCTGAAGCCTGGCAGTGGTAACAGTGATAGAGAAGCAGTTACCCCGTGGCGGTACCCAATCAGAAAGCAGGTCACATCTCGTTAGCTGTATCATATACATTAAACGTCACAGATTCTCTATGGCTTAGCTGACAATTCAGGCATGTGTGTTTTATTTTATGATAACCTCCTGTTATCTTAAAGAATCACAATACAACAGCAGATCAACCTGAGATCCTTCATCATGCTGCATGTCACAAACCTGGCAGATATTTGCCACTACATAAAGCCGTTTACTATAAAAGATTCATACTTTTAAAAAGTCTTTTCAGGGCACCATTAATAAACTACTATGAAAAATCGCAGCACCAAGAATGTTTGCTGCACAAACACAGACACATGGACAGAAATGCAGCCTGATTCACTTTCACTTCAGCACACTTGAAAAGTGTGCTTTACTTTACCATGTAAATAACAATATGCAGCCCCACTATTTCTTTTTCTTCTT
>VXBI01013445.1:0-214097 GCA_013397375.1 Toxostoma redivivum | reverse complement strand
TTTTTTTTTTTTTAAGTGACAAAAGCATTTTCCCATCCAATTCTGTATATTCTTTGCAGTGGCTGATCTGGATTTCAAAGCCAGGGTGTATAAACCACTAGCACATTTTACAAAGCATAACCAACAGTGAATGTAGTTTACATTGCTGGGTACTTTTGACAGCTATATGATAAAGTAGTGAACTGATCATCTCTCTTGCTAAAAGCAACAGCATTCCAAATGTAAACACAAATTTCTCCTGTCGGTTGTCCCAAACATGTGTTCTTTAAGAGCAGCCATGGAATAAGTTTTTAAAACTCCACTCCTCTTTTCAGTTATCATCCATTTTTAATTTTAATGAGTTTACAGAACAAAACCAAAGAAATGTTCGTCTCTCCCCCTAAACCTGCAACATTCCACAATTAATTTTGTGCAAAAGCCGAAGCAATACTTTGCAATATTATAGCTGCAAATACCAGCAGGACAGATCCTGAGCAAACAACACACTAAGGCAAAGAAATTTCCTGAGACCAGCGTTATAATCAATCCTGAAGTGCTGTACTGTAATTTCACGATTTCAGCCTAAGCTGATATCTCCTCAAAGAGTTGTTCTGCGTGGAAACATAATGAGGGATTACCCAATTAAACTACTAAATTAATTAGGGTTCATGCCTGCATATACTGTACTGTCTAGTGGGACGCTTCAGCTGGAATTCGGGCTGAAACCTACCACGGTCCATGCACAGGAAAACAAGGCTGGGGGACTTACCTCCGTCCGCGACTGCAGCCTCTTGTTCATTTCATATATTCGGTACTCTGGTTGCACCATGTATGGTGTGTGTCTCCTATAAAATGGGCCAAAAGGAGAAGAATAGAAAGGGTCATGTGGTGTGCTGGACATCTTGCCTGCTTGCAGAGATTCAAGCTACACAGAGTATCATCAACATCCATACAGAGCACATGGGCTGTGTGTTCTTCACAGTACAAAGTAGCGGCGCGCACACACACACACACATCCAGGCAGCACGCACTGGCTGGGGACTGCTGTGGGAGCCCGCTCCGGCGGAGACGGGCGGGGGGTGGGGGGAGCGGGAGCGCACAGGCTCCACACACGGAGAGGGAGGCTGGATAGCTTCAGGCACCGCCGCTCGGTTTTAAAGCAGCAGTTTCTGGAGGGGTCATTTCCTGTCCGCGCTGCCGACTAGTTCAGAAATGCCATCCCCCCGCTCCCCGCCTGGCAGAGGTGCGGGTTGGGGTTCGCTGTCCCCCCGCAGGCCCCCGCCGGAGCCGCGGCGGGCTCGTTAGCATATAGGTGGTTTAAAAGCTGCCTGAGCCAATCACCCCGCGGGTAATGTCAGAAATGTGATTACTACAAAATACATAAACACAGGCCACGGCCATCCCGCCGCGGGCAGCCGGCGCTTCCCCCGTGCCCGACGGCTCCCGCAGCGCCCGCTGCCCGCCCGGGGCGGCCTCTGCGCGCTGCACGGGCCGGGGGGGCCGCGCCCGGGGCACGGCACGGACGGCGGCCGGCACAAAGAAATGACCCCGCACGCCGCACTTCACACAATGGAGAGCGCTCGGATGCCAGCCGCAGAAACCTCCCGGAAAATGGGAAAGCACAAAGGGGCGGGTGGCAGAGCGGGACCCCCGGGCAAGCACCGGCAGTGCCCTGCGGCGGGGGTCAGCCCTGCACAAATGGGTCATTTTAGACGCCGCTGTCCGACGGAAAGGTTTCGGCAGCTAAACGGGAGGCTGCTCCCAGCTTTTAGGATCATTGCTGCGGTTAGATCCAGCAGCGGTTAGAGAGCGTTGCCAGTGAATATCTAACATTGGGGAAGGGGGTCCCGAGGGAGGAGGGCAGGGCAAGGGGAGGGATCACACCTTGCAGGTGAGGGATGAACTTTATCTGCTGAATCACACTTGCAGGAAAGTGCTGGGAGCAGACACGACGTGAACGAAAAGTCCTCGAAATATAGCATAAACAAAATGGGCTCATGCGCTCAATGGGAAAGTGCAAGGTCTAGGAGGAGAGCCTTCAAATTACCTGTACGAAAAAGTCCTCGAACACAGACTGTCCTCATACACAGCTGTAAAGTATCAGGCATTATTTACAGTACTGAATAAATGTAAAAACAACAATAAACAGCGCTGAATTAATCTCTCATGTAAATTCATTCAAGCAAATGGAACCACTCTAGGAACAGATTTAGTTAACTAATATGATTAAGAGAATAACAATGAGCTGCAGCCACAACTGTTCTCAGTCGGAGCGCTCTGCATGAACGCTGCGGGATCGCCCATTTCACAGATGGGGAAATCAAGGCACGCGCCATTACTTTTTTTAAATTTTTGTAATAATCCCGAAGAATATTTGAGCATGGTATGGCTTTACCCCCTGTCAAAAATTTAATTCAAATCTGACCGAATGTAGGAATATTTTAAGACATTTGAAAAATTCTAGTTTTCATTGGCATTTGGCTAGTTCTGGAAAGTCTGACCTCTCTTTTCAGAATAAAATATGAAATTTCATGCTTTATATTCTACTGACCACTGATCGGAATCATAATTTATCTTTCCCCTACTGGTAGTTGTTTAGCAAAACTATTTCTGAATGTTCTTATGGAATAACAGTTTCCATAAGAAGTGACGTATTGAGCTGTTTTTATAGACTTCCCACAGCTTCTGTTACTAAACACAGAGACAACAGATAATACATGAGGAATATCACTTCCCTCTTTAAGAGTACCCCAACTATGCAGCAAGACTACACTGCCACTCCAGTACCATCACTGGAGGTGCTGAGTTTAATAAATAGTGTGTGCAACGTTTGGCTCAGTAGTGCTGCAGTGACTGTGACAATGTTCTGCCAGGGTTTGCTGACCCCATGAAAAGCCTGTAACATAACTTTCACACCTACAAGAAAACTTCCCTACATCTACCTTGTACTCTAAAAGATCCCAACAAGGCTACCTTAAAACCTAAAACCAAAATGACCAGAAAAAAAATACAGTTACAGCACTAATAAACACAGTATTTATAACCAAAGTACAACATACTTTTAAAAATGTCAAAAAAACCCAACCAGAAACCTACCAAGTTATGGATTTTACCTTCTTTGCAAAGCAAATTCAAAATACTACATTTGTCCAAGAGAGGACACTGCTTTCTGTAATTAAAATGGTGGAATTTTGCATAGCTAGTAAGCTGTTCCTGTTTTAAGGACTTTTTGATTAAGCTAAAATTCACTGTTTCACTGAAGCTAAACATGGCAATTATATTAGTATTTTTATTTTGGCTAAGGTGGGGGAAAGGAAGGAGCAGTAGGATTTTCTTTCATGAGTAAGAATTCCAGATACTCCCCTCAACCCCCTTATAGCTTCTGTGTATGGATCTAGCACAAAGCAAAAATATGCAATGATATTTTAATAATTCCCATTGATTAACTGGCAAATTATCCCACACCTACAGCCCACCAGCAAGAACCAAGTCCCAGGGTAGGAGCCTGCTAATTACAGGCTCCGGCAGCTCTTCCAGTTGCCTGTTATCATCTAGGCTAGTGTGATGTGCAGAACAGTAAAACAGAAGGCAGAATCAAAGGAACATAAAGTTACAGGGATCCTGACAGTGTCATCTCGATTCCCACTTGGAACTTCTGCCTTTTAAGTTTTGTGTGTGCTCTAGGGGTGTGGGTTAGGGAGCGTGCAGCCAGCCCCATAGTCTGAGCTGCTCCAAACCCCCTGCACCATTGGCAGCAAGCTGCTACCCAAAGTGACCCAGGGGTCGAAGGCAAATATATGACTCAAGATTTAGGGCAATCAATAAATTCCTTAATCTGGAAAACAAGTTTGATATGAGCAGAGGAAAAAAAAGAAGTGGAGGAAAACAAGAGGAAGAGACTAGTCTTCCCAAATCTGAAAATGAGTCTACTCCTGTGCCTGTGCATATGCATGGCTACCAACAGATGAGGAAACTGTGTGCAGAGTTGTCTTTACATGGGTGTATGCACATGCAAATCCTGCTGCACCCCAAAGTGGTGAGACTTACACCAGCACCAAGAGGCTAGAAAGGAAGTACAGTACTAGGACATGTCTTTGGTTCCCCAGTCCCCAAACCTGCACACTACATTGGATGTGTGCAACCTAACCGTGCCTGGATGCTGCACATGAACGTGAAACAAGGCACGAGAGAGAGAGAGAGAGAGAGGGGTCAGGACACCAGCTTGTGATTCCCAACTGGATGGAAGTGTGCCATTAGACCTCACCAGCAGACACAGAGCCACGTTTTCTGTCTCTCTGGCAAGGCAGTAACCACCACAGAGCCCCTCGACACCCCAAAGGAGGGCTGGGATAATCTGGCTGCTGTCTGGGTGCTGGATTGCCCTCTCCTGGGCTGAAACAGAAGGACTCACGCAAGTCAAGGACTCGCACTCAGACAGCTCTGGAGGACAATTTCCCTTTGTTTCAGGGGAAAGCATGGGTCTGGTGGAGCAGATGAGTGCATGTTCTCTGCCTCTGCACCCACCTGTGTGATACTTGTAGCACCTCTGAGTAGCCAAGCTGTGCTATGGTGGAAGGACCAAAAACCAACAGCAGAAACTTCCAGGACAAAAGCAGGGAGCAAGAATGGACAAACAAGAGCAGTTTGTTCATCTGTCCATGTTGGAGCTCCTGGTACAGGGGGTCCCACACAGCCTGCACTGGGAGGGTTCCAGTGCTGCCATGGACAGCCCTGCCCAAAAGCACCCACGTGCATCCAGGCACAGCCCTCGCTCTGCCAGGCTGACAGGAGAAACAGCTCTGAAGGCTGCTCTATTTTTAATAGCTGCTTAGTAATAATAATAATAATGCAGAAAACAGATACAGCTGAAAATAGGTGTAATTGCTGTATTTATTCCTAGTATGTGTTGACTGTTCAGTCTCTGTCAGAAATCAGGTTTACAAGGATACATTTAAGGTGGCTTGTAGCCGTTGAAAGACAGTAAAGGAAAGAATGATCTTAAAGACACATAGCATATGAAGAGATAAAAAGTACAAGTACTTGAATAGTGAGAATGGTCAAGTAAGCAGGATTTTTTTTTTAAACTAACAACACTACGTTTTCAAACTATCCTTTGTTTATACAAAAGCCAAATAGCACTCAAGACTTCTGATAGAGTGGCCTTAGGTAAAAGAACAAAACTGTTTTCCTATGGATGCTCAAGAGTGACTAAATGAAATATGCTTATCAAAAGCTGGGATGCACAATGAAGAACCACCAGCAATACCGAACCATCTGTAACATATACTCAACTGCAGAGCTCAAACACAGATTTTGACAGGCTTCAGGTTACTTCCATTCATTTCTACAGCTATAGAATAGAGTGTACCAGATGCTTGCAATTTATAGCAAAACTAGAAGCTGTAATTTGTTTGCATTAAATATTAGTACTTTGAAATAAAAATATATTCCAGAAAACAGTGCACTTTCACAGATAATTTGTGGACAGGAAACCAAATAAATCTGTTCAATCCAGTGTTAAAAAATTGACTGAGCTCAGTGTACACTTCCAGACTTTTTGCATGTAGGTTACCTTTTATTTTTGTTGTGATAATTTTCATTTTCTGTCATTAATGAATGACATTACTGTCTTTATCAGAAGGGTTTTTGAAAAATTCATAAGTGGGACCCACCAAAATTACTGTGCTTCAGATTTTGTAGTGTGGCAAGAAGGGTTCACATCTTTTAAATGCTTCAGGCTTTTTGCAGACTGAAGCCTATCTTGCATAAATTACATATAATTATAATTCAATATAAATGAAAATTCTAAGAATTCTCTTCCCCTATTTAATCCTAGTAAATTAGAGTTACAGCTCCAGCACTCACTAGTGATGCTAGAAGTACTTCTAAATTGATGATAACACAGAAGGGATTTTGAATATTTTTGAGTTCTTCAGTGTACACAATGTCTTTGTCCTCAATCAAAATGGATATTTAATTTTGTCTGGATACTTTATGAATGCTCAGCTGAAAGCAGTCTTTGAGGAGCCTGCCCATGCCTGACTGAGCAGTCTGTCTGCTTTACTCATCCAGTACCTTCACAGTACTTGAAGGAGACAGAGCAAGGGAAGTAAACATGGAACGAACTTGAAGTGGTTAAAATCTTACCTTGATGTTACATTGATTGGCTTCTAAGCCCACCAGGATATAGCAGACAAACTGACTTACCATCCCTCTGATTAAGCTGTGGTAAACCAGTGTTTTGAAACACACAGCACTGTATGTTTCAAGTGTCCTCCCTTTGTGCCATTGCAGAGGGATACTGGTCTTTAGGATCTCCCAGCTGCAGTCCAGCTCCTTGGCTCACAAAGACTCTTGCTTTAAGCCTAAGTGCCTTCATTTTGCTCCTCAGCACACTGTCAGTGCAACAACTGAGTGGACAGTGGACTTGGGCAGCCTCCACCTACCCTGCATCACACCTGGGCACTGTAACTTCAAAGTACTTTGTGACCATGTGACGGGGACTACTGTTAGGGTAAATAGGTACTGGGAGGAGATGATGAGGTTTCAGATGTGGTATATTCAGCCCTTGACCTCCAGGGCAGCTTCTCTGGGCTGCAACAGCTTCAGGAGACCATCTGTCCATTGACAGCATGTTCCAGACTAGTAAAATAGCAAAGAGATTTAAAATATACCTTGGTTTTGTTGAATCTCCATGAAGGCACCATGAAGGCTGCTTTCAAGAATCCAGCAGCTTCAAGAACACTTATGTCTTGTTTTGTTCCATCTCCCAATTTCCTTCATATTGCTCATACCTGCCCAAAATCCCTTTTGGAGCAGAATTCCTTTTCCATGAATCATACCTGCCTTGGTAACTTCCCACCCTACATATTGGGTTTCCCCTCCCCCACCCTCTGCATGGAGCTACTTCCTGCTGAATATCGGGGTGGATTATCATTGGAGACTGATGCTGGGAAGGGCTGTTTGGGGCAACTGAGATTCTCCACTCAAAGTGCTTGGCAAGTTTTGCTGGGTGTGTTTTCCCTGAAGAAAGTATGAAGAAGTGATGCTGAGGATGGTGAATCTAGAGCAGTCAAACAGGGGAAAGAAAGGGATGAAATTCCTGTAATTTGCCTTTTGCAGCCATCCCCCAGCAGCTGAGGAAGAAAACAGCCTTCAGCAGCAGAGAAGACAGTGCTGTGGTTTATAGCCTTGGCAGACAGCCAAAAAAAATCTCCAAAGAAGTGGTGGGGGAGGCTACAGGAGCAGACTATGGTCTGTCATACTGACCCTCCAGCAAAAAATCAGACAGGTCAGGAGAGAGGAAAGGGCCTGAAGCATCTGAACCCCTTTCTGATATACTAGTTTCTCTTACAGACAAGCTAAATACGAGTTAAATGCAGGTGGCACAGTCACTCAGCTTTAATACATTAGGCAATGTTTTATTTCAAATTTCTTTAGTCTCAGTCCCAAGCAAGAATCATTATAAGTATTCCTCAGTATAGTAAGGAATAAACATCACTAGGCTTCAACACACTCTTTAAGCAGCCCTTCCTCCCTAACCCGGGTCTTAGAATAGATATGTGAATATGGAAAAGAGATTCTCGTTTTGGCTGATTCATCTGAGATGTTCGTTTTGGCTGGCTTTTCCTACCTGGAAAAGCTTAGTACTCCTTCTACATAACCAACTCCACCATACCGATTTACCTGTTACGCACCTCACCCACTGCTCAACTTTCAGCATATTTCAATTAGTTGAAAGATTACTTTTTAAAGGACTCAACTGGGAGCACTCAGCTTTGGAGGCATTTCAGTTGAGTGCTAATTAGCAACTAGCTGACTGTCAACTTTTCTTCTTCGAAGAGAGGGTAGGGTTGGTGATTCCCTTCTGAATTACCTGGCAATCAAATACATGTTGAAATTTATTCATTAACTTATAATAATCATCTCTAGCTTATTTGGCAATTTTCACCTTCAAAGCACTTTATAAACATTCATAGAAACACTGTGGTGATTAGCACTATGACAAAACTGTGGAACCTCCTGCATATAGGTCTCTGTTCCTATTTTACAGATATGGAAGGTAAGGGAGGGGTAAATGACCGAGGAAGTCAATGGCAGAAATGTAGTTATACCTCAGGAAACTATGACTTAAGGATTTGCATTTGGATCTTGCACAGCAGAGATATACATACTAAGCAGACTAAGTCAGGGATGGACAGGAGAACTGGTGTGGAAGAGAATGATGCATGGAGAAATTCTGTGCCTGGCACCAAGGTGGGGTTAATTTAAGAGCAAACCGGAACTTGTAACTATGTCTTTTACCATGTAACTGAAACAAGGTGCCACCAAATCCTGGACTGCATTCCCCATGTTGTTTTGAACCAATAGCTATGCCAAAACATGCAGTGGCACTCTGTTTTATTTATTCAGTTATTTTAACATGAAGTCCCAACCAATTGCATAAAGAAATGTATATTTTAAAAATATTATTAACTACACAGACCTTTTTTTAGTCTTTTATTTCATGTTTATAATTCATACTCCAGTTTTTGTAAAGATTTGGTCATAAGCATTTTGATCTTAATTTTATCTTAGACCTTTGCACTTGCTAAACACAAGCCAAAACTTGCCAGGAAATGAAAGCATGCAGGATATGATCCATTTTGATTCTGGATATCACTGTTTCAGGTACTCTTTTCACTGCTTTAGACTGTACACTCAATACATGAAAAAGACAATCAGTTACCTATATGCATATTTTGTAGACACAACATTTTTTTTTTAATTTGGCCTTTAAAATTTAAGTATATCTTATAATTTTAAGTTTTATAATTTGAAATGTTACCATGCTCTGCAGTGCTTGAATTTTGCCAAGGCCTTGTACGTCTGTGCAAATGTGAGTGAAATAACCAGGAGTTTTGCTTGGAGAATCTGATTATGCTGCAAGAGCAAAATGTTCCAGCTCATGAGGACGAAAGACTGGCTGTGCCTCTCCTTTAAGTGAATAATGAGTTTGCACAGAAAAATAGAGTCTAAGGAAAATATATACTGAATACGTCTTTATCTCTATCTCATAGATTCTGTTCTTCTGACATCTCATACCTTCCAGGTGTGCTATGCAGTGACCTATATCCAAACTATGACCAAAAAAAAGATTATGTATCTAATTCAGTATTTAAAACACACCAGATGCATTTTAAACAAGTCTGGCATGCACATACTGCAGAATCATGGAAAGATGCTGACAACTCTGGAGAAGCTGCAGATCTGAGCTCCCTCTGACTGGAAGCTTGGCCCACATCAGGAGCTACTGTCTCTCATGGAGACAGGACACCACCAAGCAGCTGCTCAGTGGCAGAGCTGCATCTCCCAACTCTCATTGCTAGCTTTGATTTCTGATTCTAAGAGTGCGTTGTGCTCTCTGCTGTCTGCTGTCTTCCCAGCATCATCCCATTGCATGTATTCTGCAGCTGTGCATGGTGCATTTTATAGTGGTGTACTAAAACCCCACAGTTTCAACAAAAACACATTTCATGCATGAAGCACAACAGTTTGTGGAATTCTAGTACATTTGCCCATATCTCTTTGCTTGTGGAGTTTGAAGTTTGAAAGTTGTTGATTAGAAAGCTTTGTTTCTAATTAGACAAACTGAAAAAAACCTTTATTTTTTGCTTGATGCCCACGGAACTGGCACAACACTCTGTAGCATGCCTTCTTCAGTGCAAGTATCCTAGTAAATGTTGCCTTGATTTCAACATCTGGTTCACATTAAATAAAACTACAGATGTGAATCCAATAAAGATAGACATTTGGGGGGGGGAAGATAAAAGGCTTTAAATTAACCAGGAAGACATTTGTGTTAATTTGAAAAAGCCAAAAAAGCAAGTACAATTATCATAGGACCTGCATGTCTTAGCTAGAAAGTGCACCACAACAATGCCTATTATTTTAAAAGCAACTCATCCTTAACAGGATACGAAATTCTGGACTAAATTCAGGCATTAAGATTCTAACTCACAATATTCTCGGTTTTTTGAATTTTTAAACTGGTAATCTTAAGACTTGAGGTGAAGAATAAATGCAAGTGTGTGAGAAGGGACATTTAGTCAGCTAAAATTATGAACATAACAAGGACAATTACAGGGATGTTTTACATTAACAACATGAGCACTGAAAATTTTCTCTCTCATACAACCTTTGTATTTCATGTATATACATACATGATAATCACACCCTAGTTAGTAATAGGGATTGCATAGAGATCAAAACAAAGGAGGTGTTCACACACCTGGAGTTAGGTCTACACTGAAATATGCCCTTGAAAAAACCCTAACATTTAAACCATTTCACATTTTGATGAACAGTTTCAATTTTCTGAATTTCTTTCCATTATGGGCCAGACCGAAGTGTTTGCCAGACATAGCTAAGCTCACGTAGGCTTTCTTAGTGAAGTAATAAAAAGAACAGTGGGATGGGGCGGTCAGGATGAGCATGTGACCAGTGTGTGTAGTTAAGTTCATGGAAGGATATATCCATGAGTTGTGTCCTTGCTGCTACTGTTCCCTTTGCATGGTGGATGGCAGGTTGTTTGTATATGATCTTCAGTCACACTTCCATTTGGTGGCTCAGAAGTCTCTTCATAGTTTTAGGGAGTATATCTGATGGCAAATAAGTCAAAAGCAATAATAGGTTTTTTAAGTATTCAATACTTAAGCTTCATTTTTATTAACTTGTACAGAGGAAATATTTTAAAATAAAGTTCCATTGTTGAAAACTTGTCCAGACTAATTTCTGTATGTTAGCTGCTTTTACCTCATTCACTCTTCCCAGGTCTTAGTTGTAAATATATGTGTTATGGCACAATTTTAAGCCTTTGACACTTTGGAAATCCTAAAATTCAAATTCAGATTTGTGTCCTTGATTCAACACAATCAAATTGAGTCACTAGGAAAATCTTTAGGGAAAAAGCAGACTTTTATGAAGACAGAGATTACACTTGTCATAGTCTCAGTGAGGCAATGAGGCTGTAATATAAAAAGGAGAGACCCTTCCACCTCATCTTCCAAAATTTTTATTTACATGTATTTCGAGTTGTCATGCATCTCTCACAACCCTTCTTCAAAGAGACTGCTTATCATGATAAAGAGTTAAGAGGTGAGACTGAGATGGGAGACTGGAATAGTGAGCTGAGTGACTGTACTGGCAGCCTTGCATTTTTACAGGGTACGATGGTGCTACATGAAGTTTAACAACCTAAAATTTAAGTTAATGGTGTTTCTTGTGAGAAACCAGGAGCATATATCATGCATAAAGCTTGACATAATTCATTGCTAATTTCAGAATGGGACTTCTGCAGGCAGATTGTGTGCAAATCCTATTCTACCATTGCTACACATACCATAAGAGCATGGGATCAGTAGAATCTGGTGGTGTGTATCGAAGCAGACACGCTCTTCAGTGTGTTTGTGACACTGATTGCCCAGCTGTTCAAACTGGTGTCTCTAAAGTCACATATTCAGCTCATGAAGCCAGGTCTTATTGTGCTGACAGTGAGGTAAAGGGGCAGGCAGAACATCCCATTGTTGCCCCAACACCCAGTCAGAGCATCACTGCAAGGCTCACCCATGGGATCCTATCTGTGATGCAGACATAATCCTCATCATACATTGGTTAATAATCATTCAGCAATGGACCGCAGCGAGGGACAGGCTATTTCAAAAGGGCTGGAAAGTATAGTTCAGTTCAGCCAAAGGCATAGATGCAAAAATGCTTATTTTGATAAATCCTAATGAAGCTTCTTCTTCATCATCATCATCATCCTGTGCTGGGTGGAGCATCATCATTCTCCCCATACAAACTCAACTTTTTATTTTTCATCTATTCTGTTTAATTCCCAATTTTCATTTCCCTCTAATTGTCCATTCCTTACAACTTATCCTGAACCAGAATACTTCTATTTCCCCTTCAATTTCAGATATTTCTGAAACACCTACTAACTCTTCCCCTGCCACTGTTTTTAGACCTCTCCTCCTACCCAACATCTACTCTGTTTCAACACTATTCCTCCATCCCTCATCAACATTTACTCATCTTTCTTCATCCCCTTGACAGATCTCAGCACTTCTGGCAAAATGCTGGGGGAAGCAGCAGCACACAAACCTTGTTTGGTCACAGCAGCCCAATGATGTATTGTGCGTCATCAGTCCCACAGAAACCCTGAAGGACATAAATATGGTAATGGCAGCCAGCCCAGAAGAAGCTATCAGATCTGCTGGTATTCTGCCAGGGTTTTGTGGGAGATCAGGAAGGGTAAGGGGGAGTACATGAGAAATCAGAGAGATAAGAAACTTGGAATTATATTGAAATCAGTGGAAAGGGGGAAGAGAGTTGGCCTTTATGGTTTTGTTTAGGTTGCTGAAAAGGCAGTGATTTAAGATGGAATATTTTTATTTCATAGGAAAGCAAAGTGCTGCAGGTTAAAGTTTGATACCAGGTTCACTGTCAATGTGAAGATATACTGAAAGTTTACTCTACTGCTACTGTGATCAATCATCTGAATTTAGGTCACAGTTCCTTGAAATATGTATTCAAGACCTGGATATAGCCGGAGGAAAGCAAGGGGGCAATGGTGCTCACAACAGGATGTATGTGGCTTGTGGTCATTCCCATTTAACCCAGAGTTATGCCCTTTCAGGTATTCAACCAGCTCCAGCTCTACTGTTAAGCCAAGTAGGTTACAGGCTTCTGTTTCTCACGAATACAAAAGCTTAGTGGTGTTGTGGGGGATTGTTCCTTCATGAGAATTGATCCTAATTTTAGAACCCTTTAATAATTCACAAATAACAATGACATACTCTTAAATCAATGATTGAAAACCTTATATTCAAAAAGTTAATTTAAAAACATTGCCCAGACTAATGTAGAGACATATATGCAGACAGCTCAAATGAGTTTCAGACAAACACCAAAATTTTTGAATTTTGAGTTGAGTTTAAAATCTTGCCTTTGCGTATTTCCTATTCTTGGACAAAGAAATACCAAAATAAAATGGGAACGCTTATGTCAAGTAATTAAAACCACATGAGATTGCATAGTTAAGAAAAATACATGGCATAAGAAAGTGTTCTGTTGACTGTTGCAAGGCATCAGTTACTTCTGATTCCAGGTACATGTCTCAGCTCTCCTAAGCCCACTTTAAGATCCAGGTTTCTGAGGGATGCTTCTTATGGCCAGGCTGCAAGGTTCTACTGCATCTGCATGAGATCAAATGCAAAAGCAGGAGAGGACAGGCCCCAGCGTGGTTTCAGTTTGCTCTGATCCAGGCTAGCTGCTGCACAGGACAGGATGCATTCTGCTGGTCAGCTTAGACACACTGTATTTACTACTGCCATTTTATACAGGTAATCATTAATTTTACACCATTGAGCACTCATTTTCACAATTTTGTCTTTTATTTTCCCATTTAATTTCTTTTATTTTCTGCAGCAAATGATGTGTGCATTTTACAGACAGCAGTTGGTATTTTAACTATTCATAATTCAGTTTTGAGGGTTATGAACCTTTAATAAATCACATCTTTGGACCTATGTTCAAATTCAGACATTCAACCCCATGTTACTGAAAGTCAGTCTCCATTACACTGTGCAGTATATTCCAGGTAAATGTACTATTATTGCCTGATTGACTTAGGAAGTCTTTGTAAGAGCATGTTTTTAAAAATCAGGTCAGGAATACCTTAGGCGACATCCATCTTTCTACATTACTTGGTTGTTTTTACCTTTTTCTATCTCTTTTTCTTCTTTTTTTTTCGAATTTGACCAGCAGAAACCTGGTGTCCTCATCTCAGTCAGCCATCATTATCCCTTGGACTTTGAATCCTGCTGCTTCTTCTGTGTTATATGTCTGACTCCATGACTTTTTCTGAGGGAAGGGCAGAGCAACGTTCTCTTAAATACTGAGATATAACCTAGTGTTTATGGCACGCTCCTAGGAGCTGTGAACCCCCTAAGTAGAAGAGGGAAAAAAAGTTAGGTTTCCCACTTTGTAACCCAGAGCAATTGAATAAACAATGGGTGGAGGCAGCACCACTCCATATTTATGTGGAGACAGTGGGACAGTGAAACACGTAGCAAGAGAGTGTTGAATGTAATAATCAAAACCAACAGTGGCATACAATAGACCACCCCAAACACAGCTGTAACAGTTTTTCAGCTATGCCATGGAAACAATGAATAGAAACAACAAGCAGAATAGTTTTGAAAATAACATTTCTACGTTTCAAAGTAGAATCTTAAACTTTGAACTAACTGGAATAATAGAATCTTTTTTCAGATATAATTTTTAGTGCATGAAGTCAGCTGTTCTGACAGCACTGGAGAGGCGTAGACCCTAACAAAGTGATAGGTTAGTGTGCTGCGTAGGAAGTAGTTATGTCCCAGAAGCTGCTTTAACTGGATATTTCCTGATGTTTAAAGAATTGCATTCAGAGGTAATTGCTGTCAATACTTAATCAGAACAACCATTATTTTATATCATACAGACATTATTAAATAAAAATAGATATTTAAATAGTTTTGAAGTATTTTCTGTTTTCATTCTGCTCAAGAAATTATGATTTACCTGGCAGCAAAAACACTTCATTCCAAATCTGTGAGATTATGACCAGAGTAATTAAGTACAATTTCCCTAGCAGGCCTTTGCTGTGCCAGCCTTTGGTGTACCAACCTATAGGTTTGGCAGATGGGCATTAAGAAAAGATTCAGTTAATCTGCACCCTGGGGTGATCATAGTTGAGATTTCCAGAAAATCTCTTCAAGACTGACCATGATCCCATGGGGTGACTTGTGGGGCCACCTCCTTTCTACTGATGCTGAGTGTCAGTACTCAGGATTTTCTTATCACAGAGGAAGGTTCTTCAGTCCATGTAGGAACTTTGCCAACCCTGTCATATAATATTCACTATACCTCACTACACAAAGCTGCCCAAATAATAAATTATCTATTTTCTCATGTCCTTTTCTAGAAATTTCACCAGTATAATACATCTCCAAAATGGAGGCACCTCTTTATATACTGACAAATTCCTCTGCTATATAATAGGGCATGAGTGCTTCTGGTTTTGCATATGAGCTCCAAAACATAGCAGGATTAAAGCTAAAATCTGTAAATTTCTCAAGTTTGGAGTGCCTCATTGATTAGTTGCCCGGCATTAAATACATAGGCTTTGATTTTCCTGGGCTGTTGGTCATCTGCTGCCTCTTCAGATTTCATCTGCAGTTAGAACTGTCAGTGCTTCAGATATCCACACTCTGATTTTCAGAAGCAGAGCCAAGAAATTATATTAAAGCTTAATAAAATAGAGTTTTTCCCTTGTCTAGATTGGAGGAAATAATTGGAAGCATCAGGCAGAAAGACTATCATCATGGGAAATGACTGGGTGGTGAAATCCTTTGCCTAAAAGCGCAAAAAGCCTGAGGTGCAAGTTTCTTCTCTGAACCAAATTGTTTAAACCCAGATCTTCTCAGTAGTGGTTGCACAGGGTAGTAGCATACCTTTCTCTTATTAAAACAAAAAGCAAAAACACAAACCACAAAACTCCCAGCTAAAGTGAGACTTTCCATCCAAAGCAGGGGTGAATCTAATCCTATTTTTAAATGTTTTGGTATGGCAGCACTTTCCTCTGACCCCTTTTTTCTTTCCTACCCTACCCAAAATGTTTGACAAAAATAATCAAAATCTGAACTAATTCTTGCAGTAAGCTTGGCAGATGAAGAAGTACTTTCAGAAGGTGGTTGTCACGCAGAAAGAGAAACAAGTTCACTTAAGTTTTGGTGAGCCATATAACCACGAAAGACTGTCTGCCATCTTCCTGCTGTCCTTTTGCTCTACAAGAACAGACCGCTGTGTGCCTATTGACTTTGGTAAGTCATAATGCTGGAGGAAGGGTTCCTAATGCCAGCTTCATTTATTTAAAATCAACGTTCCTTCTTGGAAAGTCTTCCAGCCTCAGCCCCACAAGAGGTAGAGACTCAAGGGAATACTAGGCTGCAGAGAAGGATCTTGAATCCCAGCCTTAGTGGAGCTACTTTGAAAACAGGCAGAGTTTAACAACTCAAGGGTGTTCAAGGTGTTTTCCACATTTGAAGACATTTAATGGTGTTCTAATGGGAAAAAAAATAAAATGCTGGTATATAATGTGACTTGTATGGCCTGTGTGTGGCACTATGACATTTAGGGACAACAGTGCTGAAGAAAGAAAAAAATATACGTTAAATCAGGCTTATTTCTCTAGTAAGAGAAAGCTATAGCAACATGGACAAAGAAGCACAACATTTATCCACAAATTCAAGATTTAATAAAAAATGTAATGGCTTTTCTTTCTCTTTAAGTAGAGGGAAAAAAAAGGCAAACTTTGTCCTAAACTTCTGTGCTTTCTCACCACCAACATCTCGGTCTCCAGTGTGCACACATAGATCATGTCAGCCTCAGAACATAAATACGCAGCAGTGCTACATAAGAATTAAAATTAACAGATGAATCCAAGGAGTGAAACCAGCTAACAAATATGTCTTGTTAGACTTCTGTCAGAGAACAAGATTTTTATTAGAAATGCTGTTTTTCAGAGGACACCAGGATAATTTCCTCCTAATAAATTTCCATCTTACTGAGAGCAGCTAAAGTTTAGCCAGTCAGAGGGAATCTCCTAAGGCATGTCTTACGAAGCTTTCCTACCACTGGATTAGATGTATTGGTTTTAAAATACAGTGAGCCCAGAGTACCTCTGAAAATGTGTTTAAAAACATACAACAGTGGTAGAAGTTTGCCTCATTTTAAAAAAGATTCACTACTTTGTTTATTGCAGTCTTTTCCCCTGAATTCAGAGGAAATGAGTATGCATAATTCCACATTCCCTGGAAGGCAAAAGGCAAACATTGGTCTAAATAGTTTGTGGTGGTGTTTTGAAATTTTCCTGAATCAAAGCTTATTTTTTAACTGCATCTTCTATAATTTTTTATAAATCTCTTTCCTTTCCCTTTAAAAATATTTAGAGAAAAAAAGAACTGTGTGTCATAGGGTATTAGCTGATTAGTTCATTCAAACAGTGCTAATTATAGGTTTAATTGCTTAAATGTGAAAGTCATTTATTTAAATTAGCTGCATCAAACATACAGTATGCTCAAAACCTGAAACATTTTGATACTGGGAACCAGGGTTATATTCTGTAAACAGAACATGCAAAATATAAGATGAAAAACAATGTGCCTCTATGTACTGATCGGCAAACTCATTTAAGCCCCAAACTCCCTCCTCCCCTGCCTCTGGGGTCAGAAAACAGCCTCATTTGAACAATGACTAATGGAATGCACTGAAATGTGTGAGGGTTGAAAGGAGAAATACTATTCAAGCCAACAAACTCATTTCATTTGTGATTTAGAGGGGCACTGCACCTTTCCCCTGAACTCCTCCTGAGAAAGAATGAATAGGCATCTCAAGGTTATGTAAAAATGGGTATTTCGGGTGGAAAACTGTATTGGTTTTTAAAATAATAAATGAAGAAATAAATAAAGGTTTGTTATGTCATAAAAATACCACAGGGAAAAGATGTTTACACCACAACAAAAAGGTAGTCAGAGCTATAGTGACTATAGCAATAACAGAAAGAGTATGCTTGTGAATTAAAAAATATGCTGTATTAAATACACAGCATGAGAACCACGATCAGAGTGCAAGAGAAGGGCTCAGCCTTTAATCAGAGAAAAAAATAAAGGAAGAATAATAAGATAATTTTAAAGAACAGAAAACATTAGATAATTAACAAATTGAATAATGCCTAGTTACCAATCCCTTCATCTTCCTGTGTTGACAAAGGAATGCCTATAGACATATAAATTTATTTTTTAAGAATTTTTTTAAAGGAACAAAGAGATTCTGAAGACCTAGATTCCCGAGACATATCAGTTTTTGTGTTCTGTATCTCTGTTTGGTCTGTAATCAAGTTGTATCTGAATGTTATTTCGTTTTTCTAAACCTTCAAGTTGATATTAAGCCCCAGTTTTCTCAACCACATTATGGAAGTACAAACAGCAGCAGCAGCGAAGGCTGGGGGATGCAGAAAGCTCCTCTTAATTTAATAAGGGTTTTTAAACCGAACGCTATGCACCATTGACTATGCAGGAAAGCTATTTTTTGCTGCAAAATTTCCCAGCTCATGAATATCCTTGTATGCTTCTCTTTGCACAGCCTCTCTCCGTGCCCCCTTTTCCTGCTGAGAGGGTCATATGGCCACAGGAGAGCCTGACCCCCTGTTTACATTTCACTGTGCAGATTACACAGTGAAGAATAATACTACAGCTGGTTACTGCTTACAATTATTTAATTTTAAAAAACCTAACCAACCACCACTTTAAAAGCTGAATTTATAGAAATCCATCTGTCTCCCTGTCTCTTTCTCTTTCCCCACAGACGAGTTGCTATTTATTTTTTACTTGTAAATTTGCTGTACTCATTCATTACAAGCTTTCTTTTGGGTGGGGAGGATGTTTGTACTTTTGCTTCATGCAATGCAGAGCCTTAGGTTGAAAAAATTAGGTAGTTAAAAATGTTTGGAAAACATTATTGTTGTATTTTATATAAGCAAAGTAAGGCAGAAAGAAGGTACAATTCTAATATCATGCAGCAGTCAGTGACAGAGGAAGCAATATGCTCCCATGCATGAGGCTGAGCCAAGAGTTTCATTTTTAGAGATCCCAACCCTCCTGGCGTGCAGTGGTTTAGAGACCCCAGCCCTCCAGCCCCACAGAGAAGCAGGCTTGAGGATGGCTAAGGAAAAATGCTGTTAAGTGTAATAACCCAAATGAAAAAAAAGCACCAAAAAGACAGTGTTTCAAATATAGAAAGGAAGTCCTGGGTAGATTTTGCTGAGATTAAATCTAAATTGAGTGGATTTCCAATGTGATCAGGGAACAACATGTTAAGGGAGAGAGTTGGAGACATATCCTCGGGGGATTTATGTGGCTATACCTCCAGATGATCCCAGGGCAGTTGGAAAATGAGATACAAAGGGCTCTATTCTGCCCTCATTTGCACAGCACTTAACTCTGATTTTCATGCCATTTAAACAAGAATGTCATGTAAAGTGTCTTGATCATTGAAAATCGTGCCAAATAGGTGTTCTCCCCTCAAGATTACTACATGCAATTCAGATCATGGGACATTTACATTAGTCGAGCTGGCCTTTAGAAAAGATGTACAGACATTGAAATAGAGGTTGTGAGTAAGCTAATCTGAATTGGCCTGTTTCTCAATTACTTAGTCAATATAACCATGTAAATTACAGTTTCTTTTCTTTACAGTTTTACATTTGTATTTACGAGAGCAAACTGGTATTTATATACTAGACATACTTCATATATATTTCAAGGACACAAAAGAAACGCTCAGAATGCCATTGTTTAAGACTATAATCTCCTTTACTAACATATGTAGATCTATAGTATTACTAGTAAGATGCAGGAAAAGGAAGTGTCACATTTTCCATACATTATATGTTATCATGGTAATATGTCTCCTCATTTTTAGGTGTTTTAAAAGCTTAGGATTTCCCAGTTACAGAGAGTTATGTTGCCCTCTGGATAAAAGATGGAGAAATACATGGCAATGCTGACTTTTTGAAGGAAAACTATTACATGATATAATAAATACATGGTGTGTTAGTCCCCACTTAGCTCTGCTGTTGAATGCTATGAATAGGCCTGTTTTATCTTATTCCCACTGTTACAATCCTCAGCCACTTAAATAATCATGAGACACTCAGCTCAAAGGTGTTACAGTGTGTTATTATACTCAGGGTCACATTTCAGTCATTGACTAATCTCCTTATTAAACACCATGTGTAAAGCAAGGTGTTACACCAGCAGGTATGGTCCTATTCTGGACAGGGCTGTGCTTTAAAAAAGCCTATTAGATTCTGTGAAGGCACATGCTACAGGCATTCTTGAAACTCATAGGCAACTATGAAGCAAAAGGCAAGATACAGTCACAAGTCTCTTTTCCACCTTTTATTGACACTTCCTCTGACCCAGTTGGTATTAAATTGAAGGTGCCAGGTGAAAGAGCCCAGCAAAATAATCCAGCAAGTTCCCTTGACCAGCTTTATGCATTTGCATTACTGTCTTTAGATACTGTAAACTGACCTGACGGATGGGCATTACTGTGAAGTTGGCTCAGGCTCAACTGGAAACATAGCAAAAGCCCTCATTTACAAAGCATGAATACGAAGCAAAGTGGGTTTCAAGGCTCAAACTCATGCTCAGAACATGAGGAGGAGCCTTTAATTATTCAAGAACCTCTTCAATACATACTTCAGTGCATATTCAGTTTATGACTAGATTTTTAAGTAGTTCATTGCATACTTGGCCACCAAAATAATATTCTGTTTAGAAAATAGAAAAAGATAATGCAACAGAATTCAGAACGATGTGTTACAGCATCAGAGAAGAATTTTTGTGCTCCTCTGTTTTCAATCTCAATGAGTAATGCAGCAAATAGATTGTATGATGCATTATAAATTATGTGATCCATCATAGTAATCATCATCACTAACCAAATTATATAGAACATAACAAGAAATACTAGTAAATATTGAGTGAATGCAAACTTTGAAATTATGAGCCAGCTTATTCTAGAAGTTAGTCCTAAAATAAAATAAAATTAAATTGTATCATGTAGTCTACCTATAATAAAAAAAACCCACAGCATTCCTGTTAAACAAGGTGTAAAATTGAATGGCCAAAGATTTATTTTATTGCATGATTTTGAGCAGTGTGTATACTTAAGAAACTAAAAACATGTTTGAAATAATTTATAGAGAGGTGTAAAAACAGGAAAATTACTACACTGTTTCTTCTCCAGCCTTTGGGATGAACTTTGTGGGAATGTTCAGTGAACACCCTTTATTACTAAGAATTCTCAATGCTCTTCAGACTGTAAAAATGTAGATATGTGTCAAAGTAAAAATAATGTGCACTGAGAAGGGATCAGGCATTAGCTTTTCTTCACCAATCTCAGTTAATTTTCAATTTGGATTTACTGTGTGTTCTGTGGGAAAGATTAGAGGGATTCTGGCTGCAGTGCTTTTCCTGCAAGACACCTCTCTGTGTGCTATAAAATGACCAAAAGATAGTGTAAGTTTGGAGTGAACACACAGTCTTTTCCACATATTGTCTAAGAATTTTGTAAAGATAACATATGTCTCAATTTTTAAAAGCTTTTCCTTTTATAGAAATAGAAAAGTTGGTATAAACCAAGGCTAGAAAGAGAGTCTAGTACTTTCTTAGTCAGTGAGTACTGTCTTGATTTTTATATCTCTAAACATTATTAACTTTACTGACATCAAAGAAGGCTCATACCCTTAGTACAATATGAAGAAAAAAGGTATCTGGTTTCACTGGCCTCATGTTTCATTGTGCATCACATCACAGGCTGCTGCACTGATAGAAGAAATCACATATCCTCTACAAAAGAGAGAAGATAAATGTATGTATAACAGCCTCTGGAAGTTCTGTAAATGCACGTCAGGTGCTGACTGCATTTTGCTGGCACAATACATGCTACTCTGACAGCAAAGGCACAAAGTCATGCATCTTTAGCAAAGACAATAGAGAATACAGGATTTAAAGTTGCCATTAGGGAGCACAAGTGAATAAGGAGTAGTGCTTCTGATGGGATTTCTCTTTGAATTTTTAAAACATGATAATATAACCAGAGTAACAGCTGTTCTCTTCAGCCACATTTAGCACAGGTAGAGTGGTCATTCCTAAAAGTATAGAATAATAGAATCATTAATAGCATGCCTAACTCAATTCTCATTTCAAATACTTGCTAAAGGGAAAAAAAATCCAAACAATTGAACATTAAAATAACTCATGCCACTTAACAGAATTGCACCATGATAAGAATGTTGCTGTCACCAGAAAAATACAGTTTTTTGCTCCCATAGTAGTGTTATAGAAGTGCATTTCTGCACCTGTGTAATCCTTTGGGCTGAGAGAAAGACTAACCTTTCTGCTGTCTGCCTGCAGCCAGATGCTGGGGCTCAGGGTGGGTTTCAAACAGCCAGCTTCAGACAAGCAAAGGCTACTCCATTCAGCTTTTTAGAAAATGTGATGAGACCATAATATGTACATTTTCCCTCTAAAGATGGGACAGAAAACATGAATAGAAGATAATTATTTATATCCAAAATTTGCCTGTAATGATAGGAAGTGGAGGGGAGTAGGACATGCACACACCCATGGTGAAAAGGGAGATGAGGCTTGGGGTTTTTTTTTTCCCCTAAATGGACACAAGGCACACATTAATTAGATAAAATCTTAGGTATTGTGATTGTTTTGATTATGTATGTAGATAGATAGATATATAAATGATAACCAGTGATCCCTTCTAACACAAAAAATTCTGTGATTTTGTGATATACTTAATTGAAAAGAGGACATTAGAAGCCATATCACTACTTAAGGCCTCTGTGTTCCTGTAAATACAAATAAAAGCATGATCCCAGGGTTATGCAATATATTTCAAGTACCCCAGGTGCATATGTGCTATTTCAAAAATTCTATGAGTTTTATTGCTAGGTATAACCTTTCACAAACACTGGACAAACTTGTGTATGTGGGTAGTAGCACTTCAGCGGAATTGGGAGATTTCAGCTAATCTAATAGTGTAACTTGGTAAGTCTTTTCTATTTAATGTGTTGTGAAAAAATCTAAACACAGTTAAGATCTTTATTTTATTACTTTCATTTTGCCTTTCTTCCAGTGTTTTCAGTAGCATGAGTACTGAGAGCTGAACAAAACACAATGTGATGTTTAAAACAGTTACCGTTTTTCAGAACTATTTTTTAGGAGGTGGTAGAGATTGAGAGATTGTTTTCTAAATTAAGATTCCAAGATTTATGGGTAATTTGAGTGGTACCTGGAAAATCAAAAGGAGTCAGGGGAGAGAAAGAAGTAATGGTGTTGTATTCCAAGCAAGAAATAAAAAGCTTTTGTTGTCAAATTCTTATTACACGGATTTAGTACTTTTGATTATTTATTTGAGCAAATACCTTAACTTGTTCATCTCAGTCTTGAAACACAGTTGGAAAAAGACTAGGTCAGGCTATCAGGCTTGACCACTAGTCCCTGATGAGGTAGCAAGTGAAATAAATGTCACATCCCTTGAGTGCTGCACTGAGATACCTGAAATTTTGCTACTAGCAGGGAGTGGCATGGCATACTAGTTAAAACACAGGTCTTACAACCTCAAATATAAAGGCGAAATAAATATGTTACAAAATCTGAGGGAATATAGACAAAGGGTCCAGGCTGCCTGTACCTCCCATCTCCCTGTATCATCTTCAACTGCTCATCCAAATTGAAAGGAGTCTGGGCTGGCAGCTGACTTCAGGGCTAGACCTTTTTCTCCCAAAAGTAACCTAGAGCTGCTCTAATATCTCACAGAGGTTTCTATGGAACAGTCAGTGCTGCCTTGCTTTGTATGGAGAAGCAAAGTCATACAGGAAGCACCATCACTAACACTGTGTCCCATGGGAAAAGCTTGTGCTTTGCTTGGTAGAGTTTCAGAGTTGTGGTCACTGTTGCTTTTGACATATGTAGATTATTAAATATTTACATTAGAGAGGATAGGGTCAAAGAAGAGTGCCTTGCAACTGGAGCAGAAGGCAGTGAGGTCTGTGGGGATTTTTTAAATTTCCGGAGTTCATTCCAGTGTGAGATCAGCCCTGGAGAAAGTTATCCTTTCCACAGGGATGAGATTCCCTCAGTATAGAGCACTCCATTTTTCACAGAAGTGTAGTGAGCAACAAATCCCTTCCACATCTCTCTATATATCTTGGGCAAGGCAATGAAGTGTGCCTTTGTTGTTGTATAAGGCAATGAGGTACACAGCTGAATCTAAGCAACAGCTCCCTGATTCTGATTTAAAATCTAAGGGGAAGCCAGTGAAAGCATCTAAGGACATTTCTTATGTGCTCATGGTAAGTTTCCTTGTTGAAAATACAATTTTAAAAAAAGTCTCTGTTCTCCAGGGCTCATACGTGTTGAAGACAATATAATAGGTTTCCTACATGTTCAAAGTTCATACAAGAGTCTCCAATGTACAAGTATCTGAGTGTGGATCCTCAGCAGGAGATGACAGTGAGAATTCAATAAATAAACTGCATTCTGGGAGTTCAGCATCTGCATGGGATTCAATATGAGTGTCCACCTGCAGCCCAAGTTCTCCAGATCCATGATGTACACGTTGATGCACACAGGAACGTAGAGAGGACACAGGTGAGATAATGGGTGTGGGGTTGGCACGACAGAAGTGTGATACCCTGCCTAGTCCCCCCTGTGGATCTGGGCTCTTTTCTGCCCTCCTGGGAGGCAGGTGAAACAGAGCACCTTGGGAACATATCACATCATAAACGCAAACCTACATTTGCATTTCTTTCAAAAATGCATGCATGACATTTTCTTTCAAAGCTGCAGGTTTAGTAGTGTGGAATAGATGCCTTCAGGATGCTATTACTGTTTGGCCAAAGTTACTGATAATCACTCACCCAGCAGGGCCCACTCTTGCTACAAATGAATCACTTCTAACATTCTGCTTTTGTCCTTCTTTCCCATGTAATTATTCCTGAAAATAATCTCTCATCAAATAAGTAAAACCTGAGCAGGGCCACTCAAATTCCATGAAAATGAGTACAGCATTTTCTGAAATAAACTATCGGTTTCCTTTTTTTTTAATGCTTCAATTTTCAGCTTTCTTTCAAATTCGCATTCTACGCCCAGTGCATTTTAAATCAAGGACTTTATATTTAATAGATTATCTCTAGCAGTCTTGTTATTTGTTCAAAAGTTGTCAAAAAATTACTTAGCTATTTCTTCAGGAAGAAAAACTAAAATTTCTTTCTCTTAAGACGTAAAAACTCCAGGAACCTTAGACCATACTTCTTATTTCACACTCATTCCACACAATGTACCCCTCTTTTTGTAGTGTTGTAAGTGTAAACATCTAATTTTAATCAAGTTTAAATAATTTATTTCATAGCCATATATGTGAGATTTTTAATATAAAATATCGAATTTTCATTTATTCAGTGTTCAGAGGGAATAAGCAGTGTATGAATTGTCTATAGTTGCATCCTAGTAAAAAAAATCATCAAAAATCCCTAATATTTTCGGATTTTTAAGAGCACATTTCTTGTGAAGAATTTACATAGGATCCTGGAAACTAGCCTAGACAAGAAAGTTTATCTGTAATATATAAAACAGTGTTAAAAAACAGTTACATGTGTCCTATTTATTACTTATTCCTGTGTTTGGGCAAATAAACTCAGCTGCATTTCACTTGTGAAGTGCAGAGTATAATTTGTATGAAGCATAGCTTCCTGCCCAGTTGGTGTAGAGCAAATGCCTTGCAGTGGTGCAATTTGACAGTGTTACAGCACAAGCAGTTGCTCTCTTTTCTTGTTAGTTTCAGAAATGCATTTTATGGCAGTAGAAACAACTGCTATTTATTTTAGCTGATTGAAATAATTTATTGCTGGCTAATTATGGAAGAGATACAATCTTGAGATATAGTTTACTAAACAGTTTCATTTACTGTTCGGTATAGTTAAAATTTTAGTATTCCTGATACAGTACCAAATAGGCTTAAACAACTGTGACAGCTGGAAAGAGGCAGACTTTTTGTTTGACTATCTTGCAAACTTCAATTAAATATCCACAGTTGAGGCACTCTCATAAAAAGTCATAAATTTCTTCTACAGTAGAAAATGGAGCCAAAATAGTGTGGTTTTTTAGAAGAAGTTGCAGGAATGTTTAGGCTAATTAAAAACAACCCAAAACATCCACCCTTTTATAGGTACAGTGATTGTGGTAGGTGGAGTGGAGATTGTCAGACAGGAAATAGCCTCTTACAGGCACACATACACCACAAACCCACTACCACAAATCCTAGCTACAGAGAAACATATATATTAACATGAGTGCCACAGGTATATCTCACAGCCTTTACTGACACCCTATAAGCAGTCCACTGTGTTGGAACAAACAGGAAAATGGGTGCCAATTCATGTAGGGAAGTGCATTAAGCTGGGACAGTTACAGGAATTCTTGCTCTGTACTCTGTGTCCCACATGTCTCAGTAGTTGGTGTCTCCAGAGCCTGGGCACACAGAAGTTCCATAATCTTCAACCAACCTTTTAATCTGAACCATAATAGGAGAACTTTTTAAACAAGATCTTTTCCCACAACTAGAAAAAAGCAGCCAACATGAAGGCTAATACTGGAATTAAAATAAGTTTAAACCTCTGAAAGATAGCTCTCTTTGCTTGTGCCAAAAGGATTTTGCTTTTCTTGGTGCTTCATCTTCTAAAGAGGGCTGTAAAGTCTATACAAGCTGTGCTTGCATAGCCAATGAAAACTGGTTTGGAACACCTAGATTAAGAAGCCTGGATATAAGAAGAGATTGATAAATTGTCCTTAGGCCCAAGCACAAAGCTGGTGGTCTAGGTTTGTGTTTGACAAGTCCAGAGAGCAGGAACTGCTACAAGATGGAAACTACTTACTTTTTGTCCTGTAGCTAAACTGGTAAAGTTTTCTTACTTTATATAATTCATGAGAAATTTGATTGCAAAGCAAACATTACAAATTTTACCTCCATGTCTTTTCTAATGCTTGTCTTTGCTGAAGTTTCTGCTGGACAGGTGGAATGATGGAAAAGGATGTTCTCAGTGAATAATAAAATTGCTGCAGAATGCACTGTAGTAGGGAAACAAATAGCTTGCAAAGATCAGAAAAAAAGTGTTTGTGTCTGAAACTGTTGATTATTCTTTTTCAGAATAGCTCTTTTGCTTTGACATGTCTTTTAAAAGGAATTAAATAATTCAAAATTAAATTAAGTGCTTTATCTTAGGTTCATCGTCAATTTTAATTATTTGTTTCCCCAAAAGCAGACAATTTTTTTTTTTTAAATTCTGGAACAGACCTCAGTTGTTTTCCTAGCCCAGTTAAAATCTTACAGTTATTTCCATTGAGAAGAAATCTAACAGCCCAGCTAAGAGTGTAAAGAAAATCTATAACTAAGCCGCAAAAGAGCATTTAGACAAATAACTATATATTTTCCCAACGCTCTTGCATTGCCACTAGAGATATCAAGCACAAGACAAGAAATCAAAGAGCAGGGAGCACGGATCACAGTACCTTACTGAGGAAAGACATCCTTCATTCATCTCTAGCATAAAAGACCAACCAAAATTGAGCATTCAAAGATATGAATGGGGAGATTGGTAGGAAGACAGCAAAATGCAAAATACATTCTGTTGTAAAAGAAGTGACACTCATCCACTAGTAAATTCCCAGAATGTCATTCTTAATTTGCTGTCTAGTTTTGTACTATATGTATATCAGGCCTCTTTCACTGATACAAGTAGAACTAGGACAAAAATACTATTAAATGCAGAAGGTGTGCATATGAAATTCAATTTCTATTGCTGCAGTTTACCTGCTCAGCTGTGCTTGGAGAACTTTATGATTAAAATATTATCTTCAAGCTCAAGGTTGCTTTAAGGTTTCCAAAATCTTAGAATTTGTCAAAAACTCCACTGTGCATCTTTTTAGGATTCCCTTTGGCAAGCATCAACACAAAGTTAACTTGATTTAAATTTGTACACACATCTCTGGTAGAACAAAATCAAACCTGCAGTGACCAAAGGGTTTTGAGTAACTTGAGAGAGTCAGCTCTAAAATACATGATTGGAAATGAAAATGAAAGTATTAAAACTGTATAATGAAAGGATGTTGTTACATATCCATTAGATTTATGAGTATTTACTTTCGTTATGTCTCTGATACTGGTTTAAAATGGGCCAAATCCAGATGTAGAGGCATATGCCTTCAAGAGAATTCTCTGTCTTCAGAGAATTTGCTAATGGGAAAGCTTTAAGAGCCATGGAGTTAGTCCTTGGATTTGGAATTGATGCATCTGCCCTTTGCATCTTTAAGATGCTGCACAAACTACCTTAATTACTAAATAAAACAGTTCAGATCTCAGAGGAGAAGTACTACACGTATTTGGCAAGAAGAAAGGGAATCTTATGAAGCAATCCAAATGCCTTCAGGTATTGCAAGTACAATTGCCAGTGAGGTATGTGCATGCAATTCAGAGCATATTTGGGTCCATTTGCTACAATTAAGTATTAATTATTTCATTTTCATCCCTAATAGGTCAGTATGGGGAAAAAAAGGGCTGCACAATGATGCAGAATGATATAGAACCTGCCCATCTGAAAATGAATGCAACTCTAGTTAGTCAAGCATATTCTGCTTCCCCTAAATAGCATGATACTAGAAAATTGTCATGGCCAAAATATTTCTCAATAAACTTCCACAAAATACTGCAAAATACAGTGTCATGAACCTGAACACTTCATATACACTGTTAAAACTGTCAGTGGGGTAAAAAGCCCATAGCTACTTTCTAAAAGAGTCCTGTAAAGAAGGATGGCAATGAGCCATGATGGATTCTTTTGCAGCAAGTACTTTCAGGTCTCCCCTGTGAAGACAGATGCTTTAAGAAGCAGACTGCAAAGTCCTTCTGCTCGGGCATTCTGTAGATCAGTAAACAAGTGTCCATGAGAAATGCAGTGGCATCAGTGATGAAGGCAACAAAATGTACCTAACAGTAACAGACTCCAGCCAAGCAGCAATACTGTTGTGTGTTTATGGGAAAAAAAATCAGAAATTCAAGCTTTGCCATCACTTACTGGGGATTATTTATCCCAATGTGAAGAATGTAAAAGCACACAAAGCCACAAGGCTTCCATTCCACCTGCCTTTTCTAGAAAAAGTGAATGGGAGACAAATGTCTGTTTAATCATAAAATAAGCTTCAGCAAAGCAAATGAACTTAGGTATTTCAAAAGCAAGAGAAGTCTAAATTGACTCCTAAACTCCTTCTACACGAACTTCCAGGACAGTTGCGTGCTTTTCTTTCTTCCAGCAGAGCCCCTTTTAATTCCTTATTGCTGTCAGTTTCCTTTTATTTCATGAGTGAAGCTGTGACAGGGCATGGGAGCCGTGTGGCAGGAGGTTGTGCAGGCACAGTGGCTGCTGCAGTCACCCCAAAATACCTGTGGCCACTGGAGTGGCCTTGGGGGCACCTGGCCACTGCAGGCACTGGGGCATCCACGAGCCTTCCCTCTGGATGCTGAGCACCAACATTCTAACACAGCCAAGGCTCGCTTTCCCTCTCGATCTCGCTTTCCCCCTCTTGCCAAAATAGGTAAGGAATGTGCAGTATCAGTTTTCAAAATGCAAATTTACCTAGGTTTTATTTTAGCCATGGGGGGTTCTTTAAAAGATGAAGAAAAAAGTCATACATTACTAAAGAGACCGTTTAATGTCTAAAGTAAATCTTTCCTCTGTTCTTATTATGCCAGTTTGTTTGCTCCTGAAAAGTCGCCAAGCTGTGTGACAAAGGCAGATGAAGCACAGCCAGGTCTGCTGGGACAGGCAGCACATGGCAGCATGATGCTGTCAAGGAGAGGAAGCATGCAAGGGCAGCATTTTCTCTTTTTAGGCTGATGTCTGGAACCTCATTTATCCTAAGGTAGGCTGGTTTGTTTGCTTGTTTATTCATTGAATGCATCTTAGTCTAGTGAAAAACCACCATGATGCTCCCGAAGCTGCCCCTCTGGGTTCTGCAGGAATCCATCCTGGCAGACAGATCTGCAGACTTGGAGAAAGTTCAAGTATTTTCCAGTATATCAACAAATATGACAAGAAATCCCACTATATTCTGAGTGATGCCATAATAATAAGTGAGGAAGAAAGTAGTAACATTAGATAATCCCCATAGAAGTCTAACTCTTTGATCTCCAGCATTTACATGCATGCCTTTACACTTTGTACATTGTAAGCATTTGATTTCTTACCAATAAAATACAGCTACAAACTCCTCTTGAATGTTCCAGAAATAAAATTCTCCTTGATCCAGTTACATGCCTTCTAAGCAGTGAGGAAGAAAACTGAGGCCTCAGATAACCATGATGAGTAAATGAACAAGTAATCATACAAATGCCAAGAATTAATAATGTTTATTTAGTTTAGCTGCTTCTACATATTAAGTCGATTATGGTTCTTCTTTTTCTACAGGAGTCAGTGCATTATCACTATTTTAATTCTTTATCTTCCAACACATAGGCAAGCCTGACACTAGGGCTTGTGTAGATAGGGAGTGTTAATAAAAAATTTTCATAGCCCCATTTTTGTCGCTGGCGGTAACTAAACCTAATTTTGCAAACAAATTTTGCATCAATTCACAGAATAAAATCCATACTCCCTCATGTCCTTGACCTCCCTAGGCCTAGAACCTTTTGATTTTATTCTGTCCTGGGAACATTCACATACTTGAGCAAATGTGAAATAATGAGCTATGACCTCTCGCGATACTGCTTGTCTGGTTACATCAGTGAATTTTCAGCAAGGGAGCTATTTCAATGGGTGTCAGTGTAAAGGAAATGACTCACTAGGCTGGCTTATAGCTGATTGTAACTACAGAGACTGTTAACTAAATCCTAAATAAATACCAATAAATAATGGAAAATAAATCATGTTTCATTGCTTGTGCTAAAATCCAGTACACGCATTATTAAAATTAAATGGATGCAAATAGTCAAAAATCTCTGAGAAATATTTTTTTAGCGAAAGAACTGAAATTTTTTTATGACTATCAGGAAGAGAGACGAAGAAACAAAGAGAGGGGAAAATCTAAAAGGAAGACATTTTCCAGGCTGTAGTGCCAGAGTCATTCTTTCACAGGCTTTACATCACAGAAAGCTCAGATTCAGATGTTGAAAATGTATGTCTCCAAAATACACCCATCACGTTTCACGATTTAAAGCAGGGTTTATTCATGGCTGGGAGCAGCAGTGGTAAAAGTAAGCAGTTAAAACCAGGACACATTCCTGGGACATTATAATGCATATTATGCATTGTCTCAGCTTGACTGTGAACAATGCACATGAAAATGAACATCAGCTAATTAGTTGCATACCATAGAGGAAGCTTGAGCCTATTTCATTTACTGCACAAACGATTTCAGACTTTGTTCTTCAGCTCAGAAGAGGCATAGCCCTCCACTGCTTTCTTGGACGTGGAATTTTACATGTGACACGGCAATGCAATCTGGAAGAAAACAGAAACCCTGGAAAGCCACAGACATAAAAATAGAGATAGGAGAATTTTAGCTTCCTTTCTGCTTAAGCAAGTGTTTGAGAAACTGAAATCTGGATCTTGCTAAAGAAGTTTGCATCCACACCACAAATGGCACCGCAATGTAGATATACCCTAGGCAGCTGAAAAAAAAAAAAAAGGCAGCTCACTCTAGTACCATATACTATTTAATTATAACATCACAGAGCTTAGCTGCTCATCCATATGGATCCTCCACGCTGAATTCTGTGCTGCTGTGAGTATTCATGTCTCTGAGCAACCTCACCTAAAACCCCTTTAGTACCTTCACATTGCAGTGAAGTCTGCGATAGATGTATCTTAAGCTTGTGCTTTTCTAAGCTATACTCCTGTCAACCCCATGCAAATGATACCACCACTTTTGAAATATAAGTACTCCAGTTTCCCCTCTGACAGACTACAAAAAATCCAAATTTGAAGTCTAAGATGGTGAGGGCAACAGCAGTCTTCTGCTAGCTCTGTGCAATAGCTCGCCTAAGAGGGAGCTGGCTACTGGGAAGCTCTGTGAACATTAAAATATAAATGTAATGAAATGACAAGGTTCTGCCATTTCTCATCCTTGTCACTAATTGTATACATTCACAGCTCTCTCTCTGAGTCCTAAAACTCTCTAAACACCAGAAATGTGAAAGTTTTAGAAGATGACTAACAGCCTGAGAAAAGTTGGAGTTACAGATTGGGAAGGCATAAAATGGAAATAACATGTGACTGCAAAAGAGGCATTTTTTAGTTATTCTTACTGCTACCATACAACTTTAGCAAAGTGTGCAGTGACATTAAGCTCAATGGACACAAGCTAACTGGTTGTTAGCAAGGCTGAGCCAAAAGTCCCCACATTCTTTGGTCACCCTGTGGTGAGCACCTAGACAACTTGTCTCACTCCTAATGAAGAAATAAAAATGTCTCTCCACACCCTAGAGTGCAAGGTGTGTACCAAAAATTGCCTACTAAAAATTGCAGGTCTCTTGTTCTCACATGCACACTCAGAGCTTTTGAATAAACAGTGCTGACCATCACACCAATTGTATCAAAAGACCCAGCATTCAAGTCCATTCATGGTTTCAGAAGTTTAGGAAATGATACAACTAACAAAAGCAGTTCAACAAGCCAGTGTGTGACTGTATGTCATATTAGCACTTCAAGCATGTGACAGTATCAGCTTCATATAGGAGCTTTTGTCTTAGCACTTGAAATTTCTTTTTTTTTCCCATTTCATTCGTGGACTAATAATACAAGAATTAAAGTAATTAACAGTTCCTGAAATTTGAATACATGGACCAAATATGACCACCACTTTTATGTCACTGATCATTATCTATGAAAAGGTTGAACTAAGTCATAGATGTTACTGACAGTTGTGGAAATGTATCTAGGGAAGAGGGATTCCAAAAAAAGGGTGATCCCTCCTTTGCTGAAGTGGGTTCCTATCCAATGCTTGAGTAAACTCCTTGGATAATTATTTTGCTTTTGCCTCAAAAAGAGCTTTCTGGCAAATCAGGATGGTGCTTCCTCTCGAGTACTTGGACAACAAATACAGTGGAAGTATTTTCTAACTTTACCTTCAATTTATGTATTTGATGGGGGAAAATGCTTATATTTAATGAATTTGAAAATTCTCTTTTTACTCCTAAAAATATGGCACAGTTTGATGTCAGAGCTATGTCACTATTTTTTTCCCTCAGGAATAACAATACATTGTAGTTGTCAGTCTGAATTTTTTGGTAGTTCTCTAAAACAAAATCTTTCAAAGAAAGAAAATAATCTTTGATTTATCTTCCTTTGCTAATACTCTCAGTTTTGTTGTCATGAGAACATAAACATAAATCCCCTAGAGTTTAACCTTCCTTCTTCCTCTCTTGACACGTAGATTGGACATTTCTTATTCTAGAATTTAATTTCCAAAACAGTTTGTTAAACTTTTCCTCCAAAGGAATGTTTTTATTGATTGCTTATATGGCTGTAAAACATATTTTCTGTACTATAAAAATGTTTGCATTTTGTCTTTGTAAGTCCAGAGGTAGAACTCTAGTAACAGAATTTATTTTTTTTCTTCCATCTAATATCTGTATTAAGGCTCTCCTAACCTTTAAGGCAAGCAGTTTCAAATCAATTAAGTTGTTTTTCAAGAGGGACTCTATGGAAGAATTGAGATTCCAAGTTAAATTCTATTTACTCTTTCACAAACATTGACACATTTATAAGTGATCAGCTAGGAAAGGTCTGGACAGAGAGAACTGAGTATTGTAATTGAGAGTCTGAATAAAAAAAGAAATAAATTAGAGACACTGTATAAGAATAATGATAACTTCTAATGATGATTTAACTGCTGTGGTGGCGTTATAGTGTACATGAGAAACAACACATAAATATCTAATAGAGTTCAGAAGAAGTTACAGAAATAGAACACCAACAATATTATCTGTTGCATACTAATGGAATGAGAGAATTGGAAAGTAAAATATTGAGTTTTTTTCTGTATTGTTTATGTTGGATAGGAAGTTAGGAAAGGTCTCAAGAATTTTTCCCATATAAAGAAGTCTCAAGAATTTCAGCATTTTATGGTTGCCTGTGACTTTTTAATCACTAGAGATTAACAGTACTGATATTCATTAAGGAAAATTCAAATAAGTTTCCTGGGAGTTAAGAATGAAAGACTGGACTAGTGGTCGATCTTTTTGAAAAAGCCCTGACAAAAAAGCAGTTCATGTTGATAAGCTGTGATCTTTGTGTCCTCTGTAAATATGTCCAGCAGAACATACCTTATTTGAGATTTGTACAGGTATAAATGTCCTCAGAACTTGGCTTAAAACTGTCACTAAATCTTCTCTAAGGAGAAGACAAATGAAAAGTGATAAAGCAACACTTTTGCAATGTTTCTTTGTCAGCTATACAGCAACTTAGATTAAATTAGTTCTTTTCAGAGTGAGAGACAAAGTCAAGGATTCAGTGGGTGAGATCCAAAATAACAGCAGTCATGCCTCCAAAACTGGGGAATAAGTCAGGCAAACCAGAGCAGTGACAAATATTCCTCAACTGCTCCCTGAGATGTAAACCAGAAGACAAACCATCTTTTTAATACCTGTTGAGAACTAGAAAGGCATTGCCAGGGTGTACAGAGATGCAGCTAGACAAGCAAAATCTCAGCTTGAATTGAAATTGTCCAGAGATGTCAAAAACTACAAGAAAGGCTTCTTCAGGTACATAAACAACAATCAGAAACAGAAGGAAAACACTGTTGAACAGCGAGATTAATTAATTTCACCAATCATGTTGAAATGGCAGAAGTTCTTAAAGCTTTCTTCACATCTCTCTCTGCCAGCACTGTTGAGCCTCAGGCCTTGGGAACATAAATCCAGGTTGATGCAAACACAGAGCCACAACCAGTGAAGCAAGGCTTGGTGTGTGAACTATTACAGGGGCTTGACCTCTAGAAATCGATGGTCCCTGACAATATTCACCTGTGGGTGTTACAGGGCTGGCTGGTGCTGTCCTGAGGCCCTTCTCAGTCAGTGGTAGCCACTTGACAAGTGTTATGAGAGTAATATGTATAATTCTATATATTCTGCTTGTGAATGGAAAGGAAGATTGATCCAGACCTGGGTGTTAGACAACAGTTTCAGGTAATCTTAGATGAGCACGATCCTACGTATGTAGAAGTCTGTGGTATCCTCAAGGGACAGAGAGATTTTGAGAAGAATTGTTTACTTCAGGCTTAGATTTTGATGGCACAATATTCTATAAAAGTAAAAATCCATAGCATGTACATCTAACCCATATAAAGTCAGGAAAAAAGCCAACCCCAAAACCCAGAAGAAAGTAGAAATATAGCAAGGATTTAAAAAATATTTTTTCCACCAAGCAGACTCAGAAAATCACTGGAGACATGAAGTGCATTTGAGACTCCTCCAAGTACAAGTTGCTTTTATAATAATTTCAAAAAAAATAAAAACTTGTTTTGTGGTAGGAATGAGGGCTCCCCAGTGAGAGTTTTAAAGACATGAAGACATTAGAAACATTTGCAGCCACTTCATTGATTTTTAAAAGAAACCTAAACAATCCAATTCTGTCAGCTAATTAAAATGGTTCTCTCCAGTTGCACTGAATTTCTTTTGGAGGATCATTACTTTCCTTGCAGCAAATTTTGGTACTTTTTTTTAAGGCTTCAGATTAATGGAAGGAAAGTTGAGGGGACACAATAAAGCCATACAGCAACGTGAGGTACACAGGAGCACAGACCTTTTGGTGTGGCCAGTTGAAGCAAATGCCTTTGATTGAGCCAGGACTTGGCTGCTTCCTGATGAAAAAGTCTTACAGACTACTATTTCCAGAAAGAATAATATCATAAACTATACAAATAAAGGAAGTGATATTTATCTTTCTTCTTATGTCAGATATTAAAAAGAAATAGTTATGAAGGACAAAGTTTACTGTTCCTCTTACCCACTCAACAGGGAACAGCTTCTGACCCTGTCATCACACAGTACTTGTTAGTGTTATTTCTTACGGGTATTCCCTAGGCACAAATGTGATTAAAAAGACTTCTCAAAGGTCACTGGTCAGAACGTCTATTATCTGTCCTAAGACATGAATTACAGAAAAATAAAGTAGCAAAAAAGATGACTGACCCAGTGACTAAGCAGAAGTATAGGACTTTGCAGACCTGACCTCCAGACCCTTTGCTCAGGCAAGACAGGCAGATGGCCATAAATGTCTTCAGTAAGTCTTCAACATGCCTAAGCATTTCAGCTTTTTTTCTAATCCCATTTGATATTCCTCTGCTTTCTCAAGTGTCTAGACATCTATGAAAACCTGTTACCTAGTCTCCTGAAGGGATAGTGTTACTACCTTATTTAGGTGCTCAGACTCCTGAACAGTCTTTTCAGAGACTAGGGTACAAGCCAGCCAGGTTAAGTTAACAGACTGACCTTTTTTATAGCCCATGCTGGAATCAAAGGCAACAAAGTGAGGTCTAACTTAGACAATTAAAGCTGGATGGTATGAATTACATTCAGTTTTCAAAATGTAGCTAATGTACTCACTTATTCAGAGAGGCCTGGGGCAGATTCACACATTAAAGGATATGAAACTCATATATTATGGTAATGGGAACCATGAAAATAGATGAAGATAAATAACCACATTTGAAGAGTGCACCCCATGAATCTCCTGAACATAAAGGCAATTATCATATTACAATATGTAAAAAAATGTATTGAAATGTTAACCTTATAAATAGCATCAAAAATTCTGGTATTTTAGGTTATTGAGATGAGAACCATAGATTGGAACTGAATTAATTAATGCAATAATAATCAGAAGAATCAAATTTCTGTTATTCCTAAGCACTGGGGCTGAACAAATAAACCAATCCATAGTTACACCATTCCTCAGTGCTCCCTCATTTCATGCAGAGCTATTCATGAGTCTCTACCTTGCACTCCTGGGTCAAGTTCTGCTGAGGTCTATGTATAGGCAAGGAGTCTGTGTCCACACCTCTGCCAACACTCATCCACCAACCAGATAATCTTCCTACTGGTAATGGACAGTTGACTATAATTGCTCAGGTGTTTGTAAGTATACAAACCAGAGACAGCTAAAATGAGACAAAGGGAATGTCTCAGATGAAATCTGGTGTGACCTTTTCAAAATGGAGAGCATTTCAATGATTTTAATTAGAAGCCTAGGATCAAGAGTTAAGTAAACTTGAAGATGTCTGCTCTTTCAACTGAGTCTGGTGGGCTGGTAGGAAACTTTGTCTGCCTGCTTTACAGCACATAGGTTTTATAGCCTCTCACTCCATTAAAAAAAATAAATAAATTAGAAGCCCCAAGGCAGCCACATATTTAGAAGCAATGAAAACCCAACCTGTCTACCTCTAAAGCATTTAAAGGGAAATGTATTTGGGCTTACAACCCAGGAATGAAAGCATAGCAGAATGAATTAAAACATTGTGACTTCTCTGTAATTTACATTGCTGCTCATGGCAGAAGTCTGAAGATCCCAAATTCATTCTGTGTTTCTTAATATTTCATAGAAATAAAGAATCTCAGTGCTAACAAAATTAACATTGTGAACAAATGTATCTCATTACAATGTCAAACCATGTAAAACCACAATGGTCTATTCCAGGGGAGTCAAAACCAATTAGTTGTATCAGAAAATCTACCAGACTACAAAACAGAGAGGCCTGTGAACTTGTGCTACTGCTTCGGAGATTAAAGAAACTGCAACACAGCATGGGGACAAGAGATAAAGTGAGTGGGTTCAGAAAGACTCCAAAGGAACTAAGAAGTTCATGCCCAGTTTCAAAACATACCAAAGTTTAGAAATTATGTTCTAAGCAATTTTAGACTGTTTCTCTTTTTAGAGCTAAAATCATGCTCCCAGCCCATAACGTATAGCTCATGTCCCTAAATTGACCACCAATACAGGACTCTGCCAAGAGACTGATCTCTTCTTTCACCCTTTTGTGTCCCTGTTCATACTTTTATTCCCCTTGTGAATCCTGAAATGGAAAGATGATAATCTAGTCTGAAAGCATGGCCATTTCTGGCCTTAATTGTAGCTTGAATCACTCATTAAAAAAACCCCAAAAAACCCAAAAAAACCCAAAAACAAACAAACAAACAAACCCAAAAAAACAAAACAGAGAAACCTAAAAACCAACAACCAACAACCAAGCCAAAACAAAAAAAAACCCCTAAAAAATATTTCTCTACCTCTTTGTTTCCATGACCATTACCAGATTGTCAGATAGGTCTCAAGCTGCAAGTCAGACAAGGAAAAGGTACTATTTCTTAGTATGCTCATAATATAAAGCACAAGGCATGGATGATCACAAAGTAAACTCAGCTATAGACATTTTTAATAAACACTGACTAATTGGAGAAATGTGTCAACCCAGGACTGTATGCAGTCTTGATCTCATGCAGTGCGAACTTGAATCACTTTCATCATAGAAATACTAGGTGAATGAAAGATTAAGCTAAAACAAGGTAGATCACTAATAAACTCAAAATACAGAAGCTTTATGTACCTGTCTCCCCATGTGCATTTTTAAAGTGGATATATGTATGTATTAGTTGCTGTCTTTCACTCCTGGCAAGCATCCAGCATTGGCTGGCTGGAGGAAATGTTAAGTAACCCCCACCCCTAAATAACTACTTGGCATAGAAAGATTGCTTGTAACTTGTGCAACATGCTTCATATTAAGGGCTCCTCAGCTTCAAAGATACTCTTGAAACAGGGAATTAAGCACTTACATTGCATGCTTTGCAAGTTTAGCTCTGTGCCTCTTGATCATCATCAAAGTTGCCCTACAGAAATATTCCTCACTCAATTTGATACCAGTATTTGAATTAAAAAAGATTCTGTACAGTATTTTAAACACATTAAAGGGAGCACTTCCTAGCGTAAAATCTGGCTTGCTATCATACTGGTTTTGTGGTCTGCAATTCTAATAATAATCATGAGCCTGTTTATTGAAGATGAGGAAAGAAAACATTGTGGGGCAATGTAGCTTACCATGCCCATTATGGGCACTCTTTTGGATTCCCTTTGTTAACTTCTTTGAGATAAGCATCTCATCTAATCAAAATATGAAATTTGCTCTGCTGCTTCTCAAATGAAATACAGTTTCTTGTGTCTCGTGCTTGTCATTTTCACCCTTGTCCAATTTGTTATCAAATGAAACTTCCACATCAAAGAACAAACTTTGTGAAGGCTCAGTTTTGAATTTCTCCCTCTCTCTTCTTTCTACTGTCTTGATATGAAAAGGAGAGGGAAGGAATGTGAGAAGGTGTCTAAACTACATTAGACATACTGAAGAATTAAAAGACTTTTTAATGTCAACTAAAATAGGAATTCAGTGTTCCAAGGTAGCCATTTCCCACAAGACTTGTGTTCTAAATGATGCATTTTCTATAGCTTAGTGCAGAAATTAGTGTTTCTATTCAATTTAAGAGAAAAAAATCCCTGCTTTTTGGGTCTTGACATAAGGAGGTATTTACTTGGATCATATATGCCAAACATAATTAAAAGATAGCTATTGGTGTGTAAAAAATAGATTTGCAAAGATGGCTAATTAACAGAAAATAAAGGCATGCATTTGTGGGATTTACCAGAAGAGATTGTATCCAATATTCAGTGGAGTCAGACTTCAACATCAAGCCTGATTTTATTTATCTCATCTTAAATACTCCTTGCTAGGTTTTATCAAAACACACATCGCCCTACATTTTTGAAAGAAAATCTTTGGGTTTCATTTTCCAAATTTAGGGTGAATTTTACCTCAGTAGTTTGCAGGATTATGAATATCTACTAAATGTCATTGTCTCTATTTTCAGCAATGGAATTCAATAAAATCTATATTCTGCATTAGATGCAAATTTATGCAAAGGGATACAGAGGAAAGCCAGCAATGTCACATTAAAACTCTTTTAAGCTAATATCTAATCTGTGCAACTTTCCAAAAAATGCATCTGAAAAAAATTGTCAGTGTTATTTAGCTTAAGATAAGAAACTGAAAAGAAATTTAAATGACAGGGGTCTTTTTACAAAGAGATAGTGCCATTTTTTAGCAGAGACATTTCTCTTCACAGGTTTTTCAAATTATATGTTCTTGTGAAGGATGTTAAATGTCTGGGTTGTAAATTTCAAATTGTCACTGCATGATGAACTCCAAGATGAGAAAGAAAGGAAAAAATTACTTGTTTTTAATTCAAGCTGAACATAAGCTATTGAAAATTCATATTTCATTTGTGGATTTTGCTCAACATTCACAGGAGCTGGAAGTGCTACTTCAAGGCTAGCTAGCAGAAATGAATCAGAAAAAAAATCTGAGTTGTGCTGCTGTTATTTCACCATCTTGGGGTAAAAATTAGAGCTAGATGAAACCAAAATTTTCAGTTTTTAAGAAAATTTTAATAAATTTTTTACATCTTCTTATAATTAAAAATATTCTTTACTGATAAACTCCAGCTATTTAGTTCAGTTTGACTTTTACATGATGCATAGTATCCAAACAAATTACCCAAGAGGTTATACACATTGTGATTCCATCAAAAACTTTTAAAATGAAACTTAATCAGAAATGGCTGATTTGCCATGCAAACTTTCATTCTGAGAAAGCATTCTGAGAAACACTCTTGGCCAGCTCTGGAAAGGATGCTACGCAGCCATGCTGACAAAACACAGTAAGGTTCTACCTAAAATTTTGTGTCTGTAAGGAACATAAAGAGCATGTAACATTAGTATCTCAAGGGGTTTCTCCAAAATATGGTCTTGCTTGGTTTTGCAATAATTTAAGTTGCAGATATTTGAGAGGAAAATGAGGACAGATTTTTCTCTAAGGATCATGAAGATACACTTGATTAAAATGGATGTTGGGAGCTTGCATCAATAGGATCAGACTTGAAATTATTCAGAGAACTGTGATCCTCTGCACCACTAAGTCAACTCACACAGTTTTGGGCAGACACAGTCTTTTTGTACCTCCAGCTACCCACAAGCTGTTCCTTCTAGGGCTGCTGTAAGGCTCATTTAGCTCTTCTAAAGGACTCTGAATCTCCTGGAAAAAAAAGAACATGTAAGCTATTGCATGCTGTCCAAATCAGTCTTGGCTCAAGAGCTGTTTGTCTTGGAAACAGTGAAGTGTCCAGGCATGTTACTGCAAAAGCCCCATTTTTCGTGAGATTCAAAACAAAGTGCTGCAGTAATATGGAGAAAGCAGCTAGTTTAGTCCTTGATTGTCTTGATAAGAGGATTTGTAATTATTGTGCCAATAACAGGAGTGGATAGAATAGAGAAAAAAAATATTTGCCATCATCAAGACAAATTAATCCCAATTTACCACCATAGGAGAGAATAATGGAAAGGCTACTGATGGATTAACCAATGCCTCTTTCCTCTCACTCTTCTTAGACAAAACACACACTGATGTGGGTTTATATATATTTTAACAGAACTGTTATGGATCTTTTATGTAGTGGAAGTGTTGTGTACTCTAATTCAAAAGGGATTTAAGGAAACCAAGTAAAACTGAGCAACTGGGGAGGGGAGTGAGGGAAAATAAACTTGAACAAGTATTTCCATGTACATCAGAAGAGCATAGCAAGTAGTTTTCTGCAGATATGAAATACAATTTTTATTTATAGATGTGTTCCCCGTGTGTTCACCTGTGGAATACATTCCAGTGTACCAGGAAAAAATATTGTAGTGGCTTCATATCCACCATTTGCTGCACACTGCTGGCAGTTTCCAAAATGTCTCGAAAGAGAATGCATTCCAGCTGTCTCCTGCACTCATCCTCTGCCTGAGATGCAAGCATAACAATGCAAAGAGAACAAAGCTACTCCCCTAACAAAGGCAGCATTAAATACTGGCAAAGAAATAAGAAAGAAAATATTCTTTTCAAACATAGAGAAAGCACACAAGTTCACATTTTTTCTTTTGCTTGTTTCCTTAGTAAGGGTTTGTGTATCTGAGAGATTAAAAATGTAACACATATTTGCTTCAGTTGCTATGGTAATTCTGTGGAGTTTGGGGTTTTTTATTATTATTATTATTATTTAACTGAATTGCACTGTAAATAGCTATATAAATGTCCAGAACACAAAACACAGCTTTGCCCCAGGCACCTTCTATTTACACACCCCTCTTTCTCGACAAAACTTCATTATTGTTGCTTTTAATGAATATGCACACTCTATGCATTGAAGCAAATCTGAAGCAGAGAGGTACAGGAAATTGAATCCCCACTAATGAACAGCATGGTATTTGAGACTGTTTCAGAACCCAAATGTCAGATGTGTTCAGGTGGAAATTATTTGTCATCTTACGAATTCAGAAATGGAAGGTTATGAACAGGACTTTCAGAGTGATCATCTTTTCAGTATCACTGACTCACCACTAGTGGAAAGGAACCTCTGTGGTGGATGTTCTGGAGAAAGTTAGGACAGACTGAAAGGTTAGAAATCAGCATTTGCTGCTATGCCTCTCTGAGGGGAAGAAAGGGATATTCCCATGCAGCAGAAAACTTCACAAATTAAAAGTATCCAAAATCTTGAGCATGCTAGCAGTTTTATGACCCAAATGATCTAACTTAATAGGACACTGACAGTACCTGTCAAGCATCATTAATAGCAGAAGATGTGCTTTTCTGAAGGATTGGAGAAATGCAATTGAAAAAAAGAAGTAGAATCAGACAAGACATATGTCTGATGAGACGGGAACATCTCTCCCAAACTGGTTTTAATGGCAAGACATGTTCAAGCACAATCATAGAAATGCAAAAGCATCACTGCAGGTCCAGTCAGATCCATGCTCCATGTTGTAGCTAAGTGTGGAAGTGTCAGTGCTGTGTGCCTGCATGCAGGCAGTGCTTTTCAGAGAGCAGGGAGAGGTAACAAATAAACACCAATCCATCAAAGTGTGGGTGGAGCAATGCTCTGGAGAGCAATTTTAGCATGCAGAAAGATGCAGAATACTAAAGCTGCAGGTTATGGAAGAAGAGATGATTAAAATTAATCGTTGGGGCTTTGCAAGGAGAAAAGTAAAATATGAGACAGAAAACAGCAGAAGAAAAGGGAAAGGGAAAGGGAAAGGGAAAGGGAAANAGGAAAGGAAAGGAAAGGAAAGGAAAGGAAAGGAAAGGGCAATAAAGACATATAACATCTTTCTCATAGGACGTGGATTGGTTACAGGGATATTGTAGCTTTCTAGCCTTTTATGGTAAGTGGTATCCTAAGCCTTGTACATCTGCCTTTTCTGAAGAAGCTTCAAATAAATTTGGTCTTCTCAGAGCAGTCCCAAGACCACAGTATCCTGACTGTGTCCTGAGTCTCCTATGCAGCCTGGTTCCCTCTGTGCCATCCTCCCCAACTCTGCACCAAGTGGAATAAATAACAGTCTCCTTAGCAAAATAAATAAATAAATACATACATACATAAATACATACACACATATATATATACTTAACAGGAGGAGTGATTCCCTTAAGAAAAATGTGGGGGGTTTAAAATATCAGTCTATCTGTAGATATATTTATGTGCCTTATCTAAAGACAAACAACATCCTGAAAAAACTGGTAAGTCAATTTTATCCATTCACCTCATTTATTCTCCAAAAACCAATCCACCCCTCTCCTCAAAAAGTCAATTTGACAGTTTATCCTTTTGCCTTCTTGAATTGTCCCACCTGTTTTCGTTTCTGAAGTTGAGTGAAACAAAAAGTAAAATTGACCAGCCTGTATAACCAGAATTGTCCCTGAAGGTCAAGGGTTTAGGAAGTGGCTAAGATGTGGCTCAGCCTTTTCATTCCTCTCTCTTTTCACTTTTGCTCTAGTATGCTAAACACATAAATATTATTACAAATAACATAAATTCGGATTAGCAATATAGTGTGCACTTTGAATAAAAGCAATAGTGTAGATATTTTCAGAGAAGTTAAAAGATACAAACAAAAAGCAGTTTACTCTCTCGTTTCTGATGAAGTAATGCAGAGTTTCTCCATCTCTCAAGTATCATACTGTAAAAGAATTGAAACACACACTTCTTTATTGCTTCCTCTTCAAGTGTTAGTTATTCAGTTGCCAGGGTAACATGAAAAGCAACTACATAGCTCCAAAGTACTAAGGTTTATATTGCCTGATAGGAGTGGTATAAGAAACCAACATGCTGAACAATGGAAATACATTCCAAAGTAAATAAAAAATATAAAAGTAACTATTCTATATATAAGAGAAACCCAAGACATGACTTTAACGTTATTACAGACCCTCTTGAGCAGTGCTGCTATCTCTGTTATTTTCTGTATCCTTCCCTTGGCATCGCTTCTTCCTCTCTACTCAGGACCACTTTGGAAGACTGATCAGATGCAAGGAACTGACCCAACTGTGGTCAGAACCTGCATGCTCTGATCACAACTTCCCATGATTACAGTTTTACTGATCACATGCTACACCCTCAGGCATTAGCCCTGATCTGATCTTTGAGGTACACCAGCCTGCCTTCTGTCATATCAGTAACTACAGTTAGAGCTCCCCTAGCAGGGTGCAATTTTACCCCTCACCAGCCCTGTGGACAGCAAAACAGCAGCGATGAACTTAGAATTTCTAGCCAAACTTTAAATATTAACAACTGTTTGGTTTTGAAAATTAAATCTACTGTACTTCAAATATCAGTTCGTGTTCAGGCCAGGAGAACTACTGTTTGAAAGGCAGCTGTGTGAGCAAGGATGAGTGTTTCAAGGCAGAATGGAAGAAAAACCTGGAGGACTTGCATTTGTGTGCTCAAAACTTGATTTTAGTTTACCTAATTGTTATTTGGCAAAGTGGTCACAAAAAGACTGAAGTTAAAAAGGTCTCAAAGAAATAAGATCCAGGAAGCTCACACTTGCTCATGCCCCTACGAAAAATGATCCACACTTTTAAGTATATGCACATATACTCATAAGAGGGGTGCTATTATGGATGGCTTATTATTAATGTTTATTGCTTTGGGTCTCTTAAAAGCATCTCGATTTCAGGAGAGATTTGAAACCATGCTCCTAGCAAGTATCCCAAGAGCTAGCATGCCAATGGCAAGGGCAGGCTAGCTCAACAACCATTATCTTCGATATATTTATTTGTGGTTGAGATTAAATGAAAGGAACTCAATATAGACCTATGTCTGTTCTTTCTTAATTGAAAACTGGCCTAACAAACACAGAGACACCTGTATAAAGCTTACTAATCTTTCACCGAATTGATGGTATTTTACATTTTTATTCCATTTGTGTTTACTTTTATTTACCTAGTGTTGAGGAAACCTTCTTGATAATTACAGATATTCTTTTCAAGGTACAAGGATTCAAACAATTGTTACAAAATTTGAAGATGTCAGTTAGAGTTAATACGGCACTGCCAGCCTCTCTTGGTCTTTCAGGAATTTTAGGCTTTTTAAGAAGGATTGCTATTGCAAAGTATAAACACACTGAGGTATTGCTTTAAAAATGAAACACAAAATTTCTTATTATATGCTTAGCAAGAATTTTGCTTTGATTTGTTCTTCATAAAAAAGTTAATTCCTCTCAATCAGAAAGAAAACAAGAGAAATATTCATGCCTGTACATTAGGTAAGCAATAGTTTAACAGTCAATTAATTAATCCATGATTTTAGATGAAGTAAAACAAATTAATGTTAAGGAAATACATAATTAATAAAAAATACTGTTATTATATCATTTTTATAATTCTGTTTTACAATATTTATGCTCTTATGACATTAATTTCTAAATTATTTTTGGTGATAATTACAAAAGAGTAAATTTATACATGTGTGATAAGCGAAATTTTATGTTGATCATATCCATATAAAGGCATATTTTCCAATTAGCAATATTTTTTAAAAAGCTTATGTAGACCCATAGTCTTCCTATGGTTTGGGATGTTTTTGTTGAGGTTTCTTGCTCTTTACACTGGGGTTTTTTTGGCTTTGAAATCATTACTAAGATAAAGTTTCCAGTACAATAACCCGAGTTAATGTCTGACGCTTTCACTTTTCTTTTACATCTCTGTTGTTCAAATGTCAGTGATTTTAGCACTGAATTTAACCTTTACACATTTTTCTCTTGCTTCTGAAACATTTCTAGTTCTCTCCTCTGCTGGATTTGGCTGACAGTAGCCCAGAATGCATCATGCACATACACACATTGGTGTTTGAATTCCTCCAGGCATTTCATGGCACATCTATTGAATGACGTTGTTCTCTCAGAGCAGGCACACAGAACCTCAGACCTGAAAGCCTGCTAGATCCCTCAGAGGAATGTTCTAAACAAGTCAAAAGCCCACCTTTGTGAACTGTGATGACCTAGAAGGTCCTCAAACATTTTGCTCTTTCTTCACATGAGTTTCTAAGAGTGTAGTGAAGAATTTGTAACCCTTGTGGTGCAAAAAGCTGCATTTGTTACCAAACTAACACTAAAACCTGGAAACACAGTTTTGAGCTATCTCTTGTGAATCATTCCTCCACTGGATAGCCTCAAGCAAACTCTAAGATAAGATACAAACCTATACTCCCTGCACTAAAAAAAGAAATTTTTCTTTATATAATAAAAGACTATTCTGCAGTCTAGAGTCTCATTTATAATGTCCATCTTACCCTGGGTAAAGCTGACCCTTTCTTAGGGACTCAAAGTAGGAACCAGATGTCAATTGAAGTATTCAAACAATTTCATGTTTTCAGTAAATGTTAAGAAGAGATAACATAAAGACATTTGTGATTAGTTTCTGGTTAACTATGGAACAACTGTTCTTTTTCAACCCCTTTTTTATCCTCATAGCTTAATGAATGAACATGAATGTTCATCCTGAATCTCACATGAATGTTTTGTGATAGGGAAAATAAGGCAAAGAGAAGGAAGTTAAGTGGCTTCCAAAAATTAGAGATGTACTGCAGAATTGCAGTGCAACAGTTCTTATCTGTTGTTTTACCCACCGAGTCATGTTGTTTCCTTCAAGAATTGAAATGCTAATTATTGACCATGCATGGCAGGGTGAGTGCACTCTTCCTGATCTCTGCCTATATGGTTGAATTTGCTTTTCTTGACTACTATTACATATCACTGCCTCTCTGTAATAAGGCTAGAGAATTCTGATTAAAACCTCAATAAAAATAGCAGTTTATCAGCTGATGCATTCCACAGGGCTAGCAAACATCATAATGCTTGGTAGTAAATGGTTAGCATGGATGCTTATTTAAACCTGGCCAAGCCTCTCTGGTTCTGGAAACTGTAAAACTCCTAAGGCTAGGCTTATGAAAAAAGTGTGTGCTAAGAGGATGAGTATAAACTCCAGACAATAGAAAAGAACTTTGCTTAATGTAAAAGACATAGACAAGTCACAAGCCTGGGTCCAGTCTAAAAATGAAATAGTTTGAAAGGGGATTTTCCTACAGTGCTGCCATCTATGAGTTTGGCTAGGTCCCAGAAAAGCCAAAAAGAGACTCTTTCACATTTTGATTATTTCTACTGCTAGTTTTCTTCCACTCCCAGGAGGCAAGATCACAAAATCCCACTTTTATCACTCATGGAATACAGTATAAGCCCCTAAAATGAAAAAGGAAAAATGCAGGTGACCAAGAGTATCCTTTTATTTTCCCCCTGGCATCTTATTTATTATAGCCACACATTTAAATGCTTTGGTACCTCATCCAACCAGGTGCTATCAGCAAGTCTATGAGAATTTCTTGGAATGCACATCACCAGGGGACTCTTACTTTGGAGCTAAACTCTAAAAAAGACATGATGTTGATAAAGTTTTAGTTCTCTCACACTTTTTCCAACAGTAGGTTTCCAGTGATATTGCTTAACTGACAGAACTGTATTAACATTATCTATATATATATATATATATATATATATGTATATCTACACATATGTATGCATCTAGAATTCATCTAAACCTCCATTGAAGGAGATCAAGTCTATTCTGAATTTAATTCAAGGGGGCTCAGGCCTTACATATACATATTCTGCAATTGGCATTTATATGCCTTCATCCTGATCCTGATCCAAGCCTAATGAAATCAATAGAAAATGACATCACTTGACTTCAGCGTAAGAACAGTTGGTTATTTAGTCAAAACTGGTATCTTGAGATCATTTCAACAAATCATCAGAAACCAGGGTGGGAGAAGTGAGAAGCCATCTAGTCTATTCTCTGCTTCAGCAGAGTATCAAATATAACTACCATATTCCTGACAGATGTTTACCCAATCTGCTTCTGAAATCCCCAGTGAAAGTAATTCCACTATACTGTTAGGCAATTTCTTCCCAAACTAAAATATTCTGATAAGAATCCCTAATATCTAGCCTGAATCTTTCTCGCTGCAGTTTATGACCAATATTTTCTTTACCTACAGAATGAAAAGAATTTCTCCAGTTGATTCACATCTTTCTCGAAGTGTTATGCTTGTAAACAGACACATTTCTCCAGCTGAGGCAACATCTGTCCTGAGTAGATGAGAAAGATGGACCAGAAAATAGTAATCTCTCCATCCCAGTAAAACAGTTGACTTTTCCCCAGCAGTGTGCCATTGCTGATCTGTGCTACCCACTGATAAATGTTCAGCTTCCAATGTGCTGTGCCTCCCAGACCTCCAAGACCACACTGGAGTCCTTTGTCCCTTATCTTACCTTTTTAAAGTTGTTCATGCCTAGCCCTGTACTTCTCTTCCTTCCATGCATTTTTTTCACATTGTTTCTTAAGATGTTTGAAATGGATGTCTTCCTTCCCAGGACTTTTTTTTTTTTCCCAGCTAGGCACTGTGAATTTTGTACATATGCTCCTTCTCCTGCTATCCATTCCATTACCGACAACATGAAATTCACCACACCCAGGAGAGATTCTTGCAGAGCCCTACTCAGTATCTGCTCCAGGCTCAACACGTAACTGCCAGAGTTGAAAAAGCATTTGGGCAATGCTCTCAGGCACATGGGAAGTCCACTGCAGGGCTAAGAGTTGGACGATTATCCTTGTGGGTCCCTTCCAACTCAGCATATCCTATTATGCTACTATAGCTACTGCTTTTCTCAGTACTTTATTCAGTTTATAGTGATTTGATCCAGACTGTGCCATAAGACAATGACAAAAGCCTGGGTACAAACTAGATGTGTGACATTTATTTACTTCATATTTATGCTCTTTTTTACCTTATTAAGCAAAGAAATTAAACTAGTTTGACACATTCAGTTTATAAATCCATGTTAGCTCTTATTCTTTTCCTTGTAACACAATTGTTAACAAATCTTCATTATTTGTTCCAGTGCTTTTCCAGTGACTGTTGCTAAGCTGGGAGGTGTGTAAGTCCCCAGAATTGCTGTTGCTGTGTTTCACAGGTAGACAGTGCCTTTTTCTGCCTCCTGTCACCACATCCATGAATGACCTGCTTGTTCAGGGCTGTGACACTGCTGACACTATTCTTGAAGTACTCTGCAAACTTCATCACGTCCAACCCAATTAAAATGGACATACATTCCTTTCAAATTCATTCATTTATTATTTTTAGGTCTTCCCAGTGTTTGCATAGAACTGGTTTTGTTGATTTTTTAAATTCTAAACTAATCTTCAAAACATTTTATCTTGTTTTACCAGGATGCCAAAGACAATATGAAATGCCTAATGCACGCTCTGATTATTCCCTGCAGCACTGTGAACATTACACTGACTGACACATCAGCAATAAAATGCTACACAGTGAAATAAGTCACTAAAAATCTAACATGTTAATTACTTACAGAGGCACTTCTTTGCAATAACTCTGAGTAGAAGACAGATTGTGAAAGAAGCCACTAAAACAAATGTTAAAATTTAGAGTATTTATTCTTTGCCTTTCTTAATTTTCTTTAATTGAAAAAGGGTTTTTTTTCAGTAATTATCTGTGAATAATTAAATATTCTAAGTCTACTTATTTCTGTATTTTTCTGTTTTGCTAATAGTCATCCAAATCTCAAAGACATAATTCGAAAAACATGAGTGGTAAAGAAAATAAAAAATGTTTTTTGCCACAATATTAATTCTTTTAGTAGTTACTTGATTAAAAAAAATTAGTATACAATTGTCTTTAGTTCCAGAGACTGCTCTTTACTATAGATTTGAGTTCCTTTAATTATTCATGAGACATGCCCTGATGATGTAAAATGCATTCCAAAACCTACATTTTTTTTTAGTACCATGGACTGCACGTAAATTGGTAGCCCATAGTAACAACATATGTTTATAATTATGATTACCATCAGGGAATTCAACCTTACTGAAGGATAGAAAAGAGGCCCAAGCAGGGAAACCGCAAAAAAATCTATGGGAAAAAATAATAATAATAAAAAAAAAAGGCAAGGAGAAAGTTGAAATGGGAAAACCAAAACCATTCTTGAATAATGGAAAAGATTCAGTTGTAAAAGCAAGCACAACTTTCAACTGACTCTGCTGCAGAAATTCCAATATTTTAGTGAGCAAAGAATATTTAGTAACTAATTATTTTCACTATTCAACTGATCTCTGCAATGTTCTCCATCTAAGCCCTAAGCATAAATTCTCTGAATTTGTCACAAAAAAACCTGCTAACTGATCGGCTACCTGACAGCAAGAATAAAATGCTGCAAATGCTGCTTTATATTATTAATATATTATGCATACATTTAAAAGTGCCATAGCTAATGCTGAATTGTTTCCATTACAAAACTCATTTTATGAGTGTTCAGTAACTCAGCTGTTTGAAATCACACTGGGCTGAAGTTGGCAAGCTTCACTTGTGTGTGCATAGAAGATATGACTTTTACAGCACATAAGTGAAAATCTCTAAGTTGTGGATGAATCCTGGAATATTCACCTTTAGAGTTTACCCTGACTGAGAAAAACCCTCAAACCTCTTGGATCTAATGAAATAAAGGGAAAATATTCCAGAATTGTCACTGTTCATTCTATTAAATTCAGCAGGTTCATAAAAATAAAAGTTCCTCCGGGTTACAGGTACACATTTATCAAGATATTTTTAAATCTAAAAGAAAAAAACACTAATTCAGTAAATGGATAAGATAAATTACTTTTACTAAGAGTTAAAAAATAATGAAAAATTAATTAAAGGTCTTTAAAATAAAATAAATGAGATTTTTGAGATTTTTCTTTACTTTTTTCCTTAGATGAATGATTTTCTAAAGAAATTTCAGGCTAGATAAGTTTTGCAATTTTAAAAATAGATAAATTTTTAAATAACAGGTATGTTACATTATCAAACCTTTTGCAGTAACTTCAAAATGGAGCTAGACTTCATTCACAGTGATTTGTTTCATGCACCTTGTTTTATGTAATTGAAAATCTCTTTTAATGTTAAAAATGACTGAAGCTGTGGTATTTCTGCACCTCTTCACAATGTTAGGGTGAATTAGAACATGAAGTTCATGTAACGTGTTTGGAAGCTCCTCTCTTACCTGGCTCCAGCCTCTTTTAAAATGTGATTCAGCCCTGAAGAGGCCACACTAGCCTGAAAAAAAGCTCATCAGAGAGAGGGAAGGAGAACCATTTAACAGCTGTATTGTAAAAACAAAATAACCTGAAATTCATTATACCTGCAGGGCAGTGCCAACTCACAGGACTTTAAAGGTGTGTATCTTCTAGCCCCAGCTTCAGGATTCACATAGTTATGATTGAATCTCAACTTTCTTTCTGTCTTTTATTTTTCTCTTTCATCATTTTTAAGAACTGCATTTCCACACTTCATGGTTGTAGGAAAAAATGTCTGATAAGGAAATTGTTCAAAAGCTAGTGAACAGTAAGAATTCAGTTCAGAAACTGGAAAAAGCTGAAAAGAGGCAGATCTTCAATAACATAGTGGACATGTCCTCTGGAGTGTTAGGTAATAGAAGCTTTAAATTAAGTTAGTTTCTAGTTGAACTAATGGTGATTTCTGATGCTTGATTAGAATGCAAAAAGATCAAATAATAATAAATAACAAACCTCATCGGAAGCCGTGTCATGCACTATTGGTCAAACATGTTCATTAATTCTCATACCCCAGGGTTTACACTGAAGAGAAAAAGCTGTGAACTGAAGTTTCAGGTTTTTTATTTAGTGGTCACATTCTCCTCTGAAGTGTTTCTGAAACATGGTAACCTATCTACAAATTTATAACTCCATCTAGAAGTACTATTGCTACATTCAGCCAAAATAGGCATTGTCCTTTGAGTCATCCAAAGCTCTGGAAGGCCTTGCACACTGGTTCTCTAGCAGGCAGTGATTTAACAGAAAGACCCCTACAGGAAGAAGTCACATTGATCCAAAAACTGACTGCACTTAGACAGAGGTGTAAGACACAACTTTGTGACAGAGCCAGGAACAGCACCTGTAAATAATTTTCTGTTAAAAGAAACTTTTGACCACATGAATTTCCTGGAAAAGAGGAAACAGGTACAGAAAAATATCCTCCCTTTGAATTCTTATTTCTTGACTTTGCTTGGGACCTGAGTCCTCAAACTTATCATTGTGGTAATTACTGGCTACTTCTGGCAAGTGTGAGGCTTTCTTTAGACTTTATAACCCAGCTTTCAACTTTTTCCTTTAGTCTCACAACAAAGGTAACATTCCATTACTACATAATAAATAGTAAAGCCAGTCTTAGGCCCTAAAAATCTATTCCCAGTAGAAATTACTGACTGGAGGGCCCCATGTTTCTTTGAAATGTCTCTACATAATAGTTACATGGGAAAATCTTATGAAGATCTTTCATTCTTGCCTATATAATGTGGACTTTATCCCTGCACCTTGGATCTGAACTAGCATTACATGATCACTAAAAAGATGAAAGCAAATAGCCCTTCAGGTTTTGAGAAGTGGGAACTGATCACAGTTCCAGTTGACTTCAATGGTTCTTTGTGTGCCTCACATCCCTGTGAACCACATCCTGAAATACTGAGCAGGTATGTCTTACTGAGGATTAACAATCTTAGAAACACATTTTTTATTTCTGAAATCAGGTCTCAGAAGATAAAATGCTCAAAGTTTTTCTTATATGGAAAAAATTATGTACATATCTGAGGAATGTATAGCTTATAAACTTATAGCCTTTATATCTGAGAACCGACTGGCTTGTTTCCAAAATATCTCATGGACTGATTGATTGATTGATTTGAAAATAAATCTGAAAGATCTTTCTACAAAGTATTTAATAAAATGTAAGTATTTTATACCAATGCCAATAATAATTGGCATGATTACAAAATTAATATACCGTTATGGCATAAAAAAATCTTTAGAGTTTCAGCTTCAAAAACTTTTGGGAATTTAGTGATTGGAAATTGTGACCAAAATCCTAAGCACTGTTTAAGCATTTAAATACATAGTATTTGAAAGTCATTTTAGCCAAACCCCTTATATTGCTGCTGAGTGATAAAAGAATCAGACTTGAAAACTGTAATAATCACATAGTAAGGAAACAGTTTGGAATAGGAATATTGCAGGGAATAATATTTCATCTGGGGGTAGAAATCATTATGCAAATGATAGGGAAACATAGCAAAGGTCCCTAAGACTTTAAAAGTCCTGTAGATCCTAACATTATTTCAGTTTTGAAGGGGTGAATCCACTCCAAGAACTGACTTCCACTATCTGTTTGTTGTTTGATGCTTGTGATTTATAAGCAACTGAATTTTTTCCATTCTTTAGGCTGGTTAAAGTGTTTTATGACTTGCTGTTTCATAGAGTTGGGATAAGATTTTATTCAAGTTCATTAGCCCATGGACCCCTGATGACAGAGGATTTGAGTCAGCTTCCTGATGTGAGGACAGCTTTTCTTTGATATGGGGAGAAAGGTTTTTTGTGTTTCTGTTTCTTCTGACATATATACAATAAATTTATGTTTAAAGTATGCATTACAGATGACGAAGAAAAAAAAAGGTAAGTATTTAGAAGAGTTTTTGCTTAGGAATTCAAGTTCTTTATATACAAATACTTTCTTCAAAATTATATTGCTTCCACTTCATCTTGAGAAAATGGTGGGCAGTCACTGAAACCTAGGATGATCTGAATGACTGCAGTATTGAAGTATGATTATACACTAGGTGCATGGGTAGCAGCAGAGGAGCCTTTATCCCTCTGCAACTAAAATCACAGGGTGCCACTCTCTGCTGAAGACAATACTCATTTTAGAGCTCAAAGGCAAAGAATCTTGAATGGACCAATGTACTATATGACAAAGCCAGAATCTGATTTAAAAAAACCAAACATACACCCCCAAAATATAAAACAATAAATTAAACCAAAACCAGGGTAAAGTACTTCTTAACTTTCAAAACTGTAGAGGAGAAATATATTATGGGGTACTTCCATTTGGAAGGCAGATGTGGAAACTCTCACCTAACAAATAACAAACTTCTTTCTTGCAGTTCAGCCAATAGTAGCAGTAAAATAACTTATAAGAAGTTTAACTCAATATAAGATAACTATTTTAGATTGTTCTTAATCTTAAATAAGGTCAAAATATGAACAATAGGTAGGATGTATAAGTGTGATCTGTTGATTTCATATGGAGAGAATTGGAAATTACTAAGAGCAGATGTATTTTTGAACAGCTAGTTTCCCAAAGATGCAGAAAGCTCTAAGCAAGACTGACTGGGCAGGAAAGTTAAAGATGACAAATAAATAGAAATAAAATCTTTTTAAATGCTTACTATCTAGGAAGAAAAGCACAATTTCTCAATCAAAATCCAAGGAAGGATTGAGAAGAAAGGTACAGGCATTTGGTAATATCCAGGGCTGACAGGGTTCCTGGCTTTTTTTTGTTTATTTTGTTGGGGCTTTTTTTGAGTTTTTTGCTAAGCATATTATTATACCAAAAGAGATTTTTAGCAATGCATTGGCTACTTCAAGAAGACAAATTGCTAAGACATAGCATACACTGGAATAACATAACATACACTGGGATGATGATTTTTTTTTATGTGTTAGTAACAGAGCTGGGTTTAAAAAAAAAGTTACTTGATATAAATATTCAGAAGTCATTGGATCTTGGTAATCTTCACCCAGGTATGTTAAAGGAATGGCCAATAAAATGTTTGTCAGCCTGATGTTAATCCATAATAAATCCTGTTCCATTAAGGAAATTCTAGATGATATGCAGAGTGTCACTGCTCAAATACTCTAAAAGTATCAAGTGATAAAATCAGATAACTATTGCCCTAGGTTTAATCCTAGAGATTAAACCAATGGGATATCACATACAGTACTAACCTGAATAAAAATTAACATTAAGAAATCTCAGTAAGACCAGTTAATCACTTTTACTGATAATAAATTTATCAAATCTGACTTATTTTTAATAGATAACAAGTTTGGCAAATGTTCAAAAAATGATAAATATAATTTAATTGAATGCAATATACTTAACCTTTTAATAAGGCACTAATTTGTAATGTGTAACAATCCAGTTGAAACATGACCACTCTACAATATCAAAAAAGCCCATATTACAGGAATGGAGGCCTGGACAACTGACCAGTTGCTAGCATAAGGAGTTTGCAAGGAAACCCTAAATGGGGATATTTATATATCCCACCCTATTCTGTTTGGCTTTGAACTAGTCAACTATTTTTTTCTTTAATGATAATTTGGAAATAGTAATAAGGTCACTACTTGTCAGATTTCAAGTTAAAATTAAAGCTGAAGGTGTAGGAAAGGTCTAGAATAAAGCAGTATGATGACCATTCTGGATGCCAATGCTAATATCTTTTAGAGAGCAGGTATCTCACATTTAATTATCCTCATTCTGTGATGAGTGCCTGCACTCCAGTATCCATTGACATGTTCCATGTATTCCAGTGTTCAATCCTCTTTTCCATTCTTTTTCAGTAGAACAGAGCTGAAGAGGTGTGTATAGCGTGAACATGCAGAGCAGGGAAGATCAGAGGGGAATGAATGTGCTGGGATGAAAACAGCTGTTGCTATTTGGGACCCATAGGCAAGGCTGGACTAACACGAGTGCCAAGGCTGGACTGCACAGAGCTGTACCACACAGCACTGGGGTTCAACTGGTCATCTTACTCATTAAAGGGATTCCCTGCCATACTCCCCTTGGGTATCAGAGGCACACCCATAGAGCCTCAGAGCTCAGGCCACAAGCCATGGGTAGTGATTTAATCCAAGCTCCCATATACTGAAAAACATGGAATGTCGTAGTTTTTCTGTTACAGAATGCGAACAACAATCCTTATTTATACAGAGACAGAAAATGAGACAAAGGATTTGCAGACCTGCAATGAAAGACGTAAAAATCATATTGTAGTAACCACTACTTTAGCCCAAAATAAGGTACTTTGTGCACTATGTAATTGTTAAAAGCACCACACCTTCTTTTGTTCCATAATTCACCACTCTTTCCAATATATGAACTTTTCTTAATTCTTCTTTTAGCACATGCCCACACCACACTTTTTTTCAAGTGAAGGACTCAATATCTATAATTCTAATATTTTAGGATTTGTTTTTGCAAGAAGCTTTTAAATGGATAAATAATGAACAGATGATAATTCAACCTGCAAAATAATGGTAAATTGAAAGAGACAACAGTTTACCAATGAATATGTAAGAATCATTCAGCAATGCCTGTAGTTGTGACACTGATTGGTTAGTGCATTTGTATCCTGGTACTTTCTCTAGGAAGGAAAAGTGAGACAGCAGAGACCAAATTACTAAATTATCCTATTACACTTTTATTTAGAAATGTAAAATTCATGCAGACAGACTGAATAGACCGGATTTTTACAGCAAAGCAGTGCAATTCATGCTCAGGCACCAGTTAGCTGCAAAGATATTTTTCACCATCTGCTTCTGGAAAATCCAGATTCTTGTTCCCAGCACGGCTCCCACACATTTTCTCTATGAGTGTTCATATTCCATCCTAAAAGATTTTTAACCTGGTAATACTTCTGAATTCAAAATCCTGTGTAAATTCATGTCCCTTCCTGAAATCAATGGCAAAGCTCACTTAGACTTCAATAAGCCAAATAAGTTGCCCTTTAAATTTTAGAAGTCTGAAGTTTGCCATCTGGCTCCAGATGGTCTGAAACTACTCTTTCAGGACTTTTTCTCCAGAGCTATCTTAGAGAGCAGATTCCATTCCTGCTGGGATTGGAGCCATCAAGTCTAGGGTCACTTAGCCAACACAAATGGGAAGACACTTCTACCAGTGAACAGCCCACCTCATTTTCAGTCAGTACTCCTTACACTCCCTTTCACCAAATTGCTGACATTTCTTTTACCAACAATTACACATACCCTTCCCCATCAAAATAACAGTGCCCTAAGTTAGATGCAAATAGCATTATTGATCATTCTAGTTTTATGTATCTCTGCATTATTATCAGTGTATATTCTGAATTATATAGGTATATGTTCTGTATATTTTATGTACATATATGTGTATCAGGCAAGGAAGACAGGAGACCTGCACAGCTGAGTAGGAGCCTGCTGGTTAAACTAGAGAAAGATGGCTGAAGTAAGGACAGGGAAGTCATCCAGGAAGAGTATGGAAACAAAGGTCAGTTGTGTAGGGAGACCAGGATGAGGCTGGGACTGAACCTGACAAAGGAAGCAAAGAATAAAAGGAAGAGCTTCTTAAAGTATGATAGCCAGAAAAGGAAGGTCAGAGGTAAAACTGGTAGCAATGGTGAGGATAAGGCTGAGGTACTCAACAACTTCTTCAGCTCAGTCTACAATGGCAAACTCTCTTCCCACACCACTTGAATGGATGGACAGCAGGATGGGGACTGGGGGGACAAAGTCTTTCCCATGGTAAGAGAAGATCAGGTTTTTGACCACCTGAGGAAATGGAATGTACATCAGTCTATGGGACCAAATAAAATTCAACCCAGAGTCCTGAAGGAATTGGCTGATATAGTTGCCAAGCCACTCTCCATGATATTTGAAAAATCACTGTAAACAGGTGAAGTTCCAGGTGACTGGAAAAAGGGAAATATTGCACCTGTCTTTAAAAAGAAGGTAGAAAGAAGGATCTTGGGAACTACTAACCTGTCAACCTCACCTCTGTGACTGGAAAGATCACAGAACAGATCCTCCTAGAAGCTGTTCTCCCTGGAGAAGCTATTCATGGAGGACAGGGAGGTGATTCAAGATGGCCAGCAGAGCTTCACCAAGGGCAAGTACTATCTAACCAATCCAGTGACCTTCTGTGGTGTAATGACTGCATCAGTGGACTAGGAAAGGACTACAGATGTCTTTTACCTGGACTTCTATCCCGACTTCTACAAAGTTCCCTACAACATCCTTCTCTCTACATGGGAGGGAGGTGGATTTGATAAGTGAACTGCTAGATGGATAACAAAGTGGTTGGATGCATCAGAGGGTAATGGTCAATAGCTCAGAGTCCTAATCGTCATCAATGACAAATAGTGTCCCTCTGGGATCAGTGTTACCTAATATCTTCATTAGGATGTAGGAATTGAGTGCACCCTCGGCAAATTTGCAGATGACTGAGTGCTGAGGTTGCCACACCAGAAGGATGGGATGTCATCCAGAAGGACCTGGACAAACTCAAGAAGTAGACCCATGGGAGTCTCAAGAGAGGGAATAAGACCAAGTGCAAGGAGCTGCATTTGGGTTGGAGCAACCCCAGGTATCAACACAGGCTGGGGAGGAACAGATCAAGATCTGTTGAGAAAGACTTGGGGATTCTGAGGGATGAGAGGCTGGACATGAGCTGGCAACATGTGCTCACAGCCCAGAGAGCCAAACGTGTCCTGGGCTGCATCCCAAGCACTGAGGGCACCAGGGTGAGGGAGAAGATTCTGCCCCTCTGCTCCACTCCAGTGAGACCCCAGCTGTAGGGCTGCTTCCAGCTCTGGGGTCCCAGCACAGGAAGGACAAGGACCTGCTGGGGTGAGTCCAGAGGAGGCCACCAAGATAATCAGAAGGATGGAACATCTCTCTTACAAGGAAAGGCTGAGAGAACTGGGATTGTTCAGAAAAGAGAAAGCTTCAGGATGACCTAATTGTGGACTTCCAGTACTTGAAGGGAGCCAACAGAAAAGATGGAGAGGGGCTTTTTACAAGGGCACATAGTGACAGGACAAGGGGGAATGGCTTCAGGCTGAAATAAAGTAGGTTTAGATTAGATGTTAGGAAAAAATTCTTTACTGTGAGGGTGGTGAGGCCCTGGCAGAGGTTGCCAAAGAAGTTGTAGATGCCCCATCCTGGAAGTGTGGATGGAGCTCTGAGCAGCCTGGTCTACTGGAAGCTGTTTCTGTCCATGGCAGAAGAGTTGGAACTGGATGATCTTCTGGGTCTCCTCCAACCTAGGCCATTCTATGATTCCATGATTCTATGGTCTATTCATAAATCCATATACATATTCAGTATATATTTATCAGGCATATATTCAAAATTATTTCCTCTTAATACACTTGCTACCATAATAGAAAGTATTAACATATTTTATGTTTACAATCCAGAAAGCCTGCTGTACTCCTGCAGAGGGGCTGCTGTACTCCAGTTTAGTCTCAGTTCAAAAGAAAAATAGGGTTTTATGTGAGCCTGAGTAAATGCAAACAATCCAAGCTTTCAGTCTTGTATACATATATCAGTCCATTTTAGTCCCTATAATGCTCTTCACTGGGCAATTATGTTTGCAAGTGTTTTATTTACTATTTATAAAAGATTTCATTTTTCTGTGTAACATGATTCAATGGTCATTTTTTGCCAAAATTTCTTTTAAAAATTCATGTGTATTTATAGCAATGTATGATTAATGCAAAGTGGAACAAAGACAGAAGTTCTCTGCTTTTCTCCAGAAAAAATGCTATTACCCAGCCTCTAATTTTCACCACATAACCTCATCAGTTCTGCAAAGACCTCTTGAAATGCATTCTATGGAATTAAAAAGAAATTACATGTATACCACTGATGGTGTTTTAATGGAAATAATAGAATTGTGGAGGTAGTGGATTGAAGAAAAGCAAATGAAGGAACAAAATATTCATGAAAAATAAAGAAGAGTTATGAAATTTACTCTTGCATAAGTTTGACTTCTATTCCCAAGAAATGAATCGAGTTAAAAAATTGCAACATTATTTCAGGATAATAGTAGAGCTGACTGAATAACAAGAAAAATATTTCATAGAAAAATAATTTCAACTTTGTTTCTATTCCATGGTGTACTAGAAGTCAGACCTATTTTCTGTTAAAAATAAAAATGAATTTTCATGTTTAAAATCAATATGAGAATTAACACTGAAACCTCAGCTGAAGCTAAGCAAATTCAAGCTAGGGAAAAGATTTCTGCAGTGAACACAATTAACCCCAGAGCAATTTACCATGGTTTTTAGTGGATTTTCTATTATTAGAAATGCTTAAACCAAGACTGGAATGAGATTTGGTTTTTTTTGGTCTGGTTTTTTTCACCCTGAAAAGATAATCTATCATTCAAGCAGAACCACTGACTTGAGGTAAGTTCTAAACAGGTTCAGATTGGACAATGACTGTATGACGGCCCATCAGCCTTTAAAATTCATTAGCTACACTCTACTGAGGAATAGTTAATGACATTTGGAATAAATAGCTTGGGATTTCATTTTTGTCAACAATTACACAAATGTGATCATGAGGTACAGCTTTGAAAGCTTTTCTGTACCTGATTTAAGAATGCCAATGTTTGGAGATGTACCTAAAATCTAGTTAAAACAGCTGATCCCAAGTGATCAGTAAGAGGATAAGGAGTTTTTCTCTAATCAGTTTGAATATCAATAATACTTTGCATATTCTGCTATCTATAATGCTTTCAAACTCTTTGGAAAGGTGCAAAATCACTATTTTTCCACTTTTTATAGTTGGATGAATTGAAGTCCTGATAAATAAGATCAATTCCCTAAAGTTATACAGCTTGTCAGAAATAAAATTATAATCTTCATCCCAAATTTGCTTCTGCAGCCACTAAACAATGTGAGCACTGCAGCCCTATTGCTGTTTAGGTAGCACAGTGATGAAGGAAAACTGGGTTTGGAATTATGTGCCTAGGCCTCACTTTCACTCTCATATGAGACATTGTGTGTTTCCCAAGCCAAATGTTTCATTTACAGCATTCACCAGCCTGGATAAAAGTGGTCATTCGTCATCTTTCATGTGAGCTATGAGGGAGGACAGATGAAAAAAAAATAATGACATTACTGCCAATCAGAACATCTGAATCACCCAGTACATTTACTCCTTTAAATATCTGTTGTCTTGTAATTTCCTTGGAGCCAAACTGAGTTTTATTCTCTTCTTTGTATTGCAGTAATGCACTTTTGGTACTTAATAAATGAATAATGATTTTCAACAGTATTCAGGAAAAAAAAATCGCATTTCAAGGCACTGTTTGACAAATGTGATATTGACTGCAACACTTCCAGACAGTATTTGGAGTCACCATCACAAGCAGTTAGAAAAGTTTCCTAAATGCAAAGGTTTAGTGAACATTTACTCCCAGAACCATTATAACTCAGTATAAAAACAAAAACACTCTTTTCCCTGAAAAATCTCATTGTGAAGGATGTTTTATAGTCTTAAATATGTTAATTCAGTGGAGTAATGCTCACGTTTATGCACAGTCATCTCTCCTCTGCACACACAAAGCTCTCTTTGTAAATGTGAAGGTCAGGCTACATTCAGAGAAACCATTCTCTTTGAGAGGCTAAACATCCATTTGGCAGCCCAAATGTACACTAAACCAGCTCAGGTCAGGCACTCCTCTCAGGACCTTTTCATAATCCCACATTTCTACTCCAAAAAATCCAGAACATACCTGCCACAAGTCTGCAGGAAAGCATCATTGAGCTCACCACAGCCCTGGTAGCCAGGCAGGAGATGACACAGTCCTAGTGCCTTTATTAGGGGCAACTCTTGCCACAGGAGCAGCAGCTAGACACACTAAAGTCCTGTCTTACAAAGCAGCTGCTCACACCAAGTCCTTGTCTATATCCCAAGATAACTCCACAGTAAAGAGAAAGCCCCCACCCCAAAAAAATCAAGAAAGTAGCATTAATATTAACTCTGGTGAAGGCTAAACTAGGTATAGTGTATAATCATTTACATAATTCAAGTGAATTAAGAAATTATTTCAATGCAAGGTAAAGATATCTACTAGTAAAAAACTATTTTAATGGACTTCCAAAAGTATTCTGAACAGATGTATAGAAAGTAAATATCTGCACCTGTTCATAAATACTGTGGATTGTCAAGAAACTGCAACACTTTGCACTCAACACTAAGTAATTTATGCATTCAAGGAAGACAATCCTATTTTACATCGGTTTATGAAGAAAGATGGAACACACCAAGAGCACATTTGCAGATCAGATTATTTTCCTAGACAAATGCCCTGAAAGCATTTGGGAAAATCATAGAATCATACAGTGGTTTGGGTTGGAAGGAAACTTAAAGATCATCTCTTCCAAACCCCCTTGCCATGAGCAAGGGACACCTTCCACTAAAAGGTGAAGTGAAAACAGAGATTTACCAGTTCTCTTACCACAAATACTCAGTGTCAAAGGGAAACAGCACAGCAACCCTGGGTTCTACCCCCCCTTCATAAAAAGCCAATTTTCTGTCACGTATAACAATGTTGACCTAAAGAAATTCTCTCTTTTCTACTAGCAAGTCACTGGAGACCACTTGTAAAATTATTATTTATATTATATTTGTTATATATTTTAAAAAGTGGTTCCTATTTTTATATTAAACTCTTGCCACAACCTCTCTAAGTCACCTCCAAAGGAAAAAAATAATTTAAAATAGTTTAGATATCCATCCACCAGAAAAAGATTCAAGGTCTGTGCAGGGCAGTTATTCTGTCATTTCCACAAGTGGTTTAAAGGCTTATCTGAAAGAGAGCTGAAAAAACTATCTTTTTTTTTTCTGCTGCTTAATAAATCTAGATTAGGATGAAAAAAAAATAAATTTCGCTTAAAAAAAAGGTAAAGCTCCATCACAGCGCAAAAAAGATTTCAGAATTGAAAACATACCTCTTGGCAGCTCCTAGGACTCCAATTCCATCTTCATTCTCTTTGACTTTTAAGTATTCACTACTCCAGCAAGCTCCTTTATTACTTAGCTTTAAGATTCCTTTTTTCATAGTTGTGCTTTTGTCCTTTGCTTCTTGAGTGTGTGAGTAGTAATGTGGTATGATCTGCCCTTGAATTGTAGTCAACTGCTCATTGGAAATTAGTTTCTGGTAATCTGACTGAGTTGAGCCTCTAGATTAGCTGCTACTGTAGAGTTTGCCACTGAACTGAACCATGGCAAAGAGCACTTTTGGTTATGTGTGTTTGTAAGTAACTTCTGCTTCGAAGCTCAGAAAAACCACCATAGTTTTGTCTAAGAAAAGGGTAAGAAACAAACAAAACTATCAGGATAGATACCACCTGCATAATACATTGCAGGGGTGATCTGGGTCATATGAAATCCAACAGCAGTGAGTTGTTCGATTGCATTTTTCTTCCAACACCCTGAAATACTGTATTGTCTCAATGTGCCTTAAATTATATCTCCGTTCTCCTTAGGTAGATTGATATTTCCACAATTATGTAATGAAAAAATATTTCTGCTAACTTCTTTGTCTTCATGCATTTAAAATTATACAAGCTGCAAAGACTGATACACAAACAGGAGAATTTACCTAACTTTTGATAGGTTGAATATCTAACCTAATATATATCTGTGTTTTAATAAATATATGCTACTAGAATAAACATAATTTTCAGTTGTATTTTTTTATCCCTTAGATGATCATCAATTACAAGACTAAGCCAATTACTGGTACATTGCAATGGCTTATGACTTCTTTGTGCGAAAATTCTGAGGTCTTACAGTTTTCTTTCTGTATATTGTGCCAAAATACCCAGGCCCTAGTGGTTGATGACTTCCACTTCAGTAAACAAAATGTCTTGTAGAACTTCACAACAAACAATTGCATAAATCTCTTACCTTATTGAGTCCTCATCCCCCATTTAATTCCAATAACAATATGAATATAAAATTCCTGCTGCTGCCCTGCAAGCACTGATGATGTCCCTCAGACTGCTTTGGCAAACAGAGAGAACACCTCCACCAAACTTTTAAAATGCCATTAGTTTATCCTTTAAACCTGTTCTTAAACTTTACTCCTGTAATAGTATTTACAAATCTCTTCCATCTGGTGTTGATTAGGAATTATAAACTTGACTTTAAAATTTCACTGTGTTCATTTAGCTCTTTCCCCACTATAACCTCATTTCCCTGTTTACATCCTGGCACACATACAGGAGGCATCATGGGACCCAGGGATTGAGGTTGTGCCTATACCTGTAATTTAAATGTGCCTGAGACTATACTATGGCACTGAGGTAAGCAAAAAGAGAATGGTGTGCAACCATATTATAAACCACCTTGAGCATCCAAAACAGGGAGGACATCTGCCAACAACCTGTAGGGAGTGGTCTCTCACCTGCTCTAATTCCTGGGCTATGTGTGGGAATCATCTGAGAAAGTGCTACTGGGCACAGAAAAAATCCCAGCCAGGAGCAGTTCTACAAAGTATCAGCAGAATGGCAGTGCTTGGGAACATCCTGGATGCTGCTTGATTTACAAATACAGCCTCAGAAAACTATCTTTCTTCCTAGTTGTCCATATGGGGCTTAAAAGAAACCAGTACATGTATCTGATTAGGTCCTGGTTAGGTACTTCTGTAATACATAACAAATAACTGTAGAACCTACTTTTCTATAGGAAACAGTTGTTTTATACAACTTCCCAAACTGAAAACAATACACCTGTCAAGTGCAATGTCTTATTCTTGTGGCCATATGAAAATACCAGTTTCACCAGGAGCTGATAATAGATTAGACACTGAATCTGATGTCAAGTACTTGAAAACTGAAGACATATAAAGGCTAGATGTGGGTGTGTCTCAGCTGGTACAATGAAGTACAAATCATGGGAGGTATTATTTGATTTAATTTGAGTGAGTGCTGCCAACAGGTCAAGGGAGGTGATCCTTCCCCTCTGTTCTGCACTGGTGAGGCCACATCTGGAATACTGTGCCCAGTTCTGGGCTCCCCAGTAGGAGAGAGGCATGGAGAAAGTCCAGTAAAGGGCCATGAATGATGAAGGGATGGGAGAGCCTCACCTGTGAGAGACCTGTGACAGTTCAGCCTGGAGAGGGCAATGCTCAGGGGATCTCTCCTCTTTATATCAATGCCTGCAGAAAGGGTTCATAGAGGACAGTCAGGCCCTTTTCAGTGATGCCCAGTGACAGACAGGAGCACAAACTGAAACACAGCAGGTTCCCTCTGAACATCAGGAAATGCTTTTTTACTCTGGAGGTGACTGGCATAGGTTATTCCAAAAAGGTTTTAAAATCTCCAGTTCTTTCAGATATCTGTCTTATGGAGAAGGTCCTAAACAACCTTCTTTAGGCAGCTTCACTTGAGCAGTTTTGGACAAGGTGACCTTCAGTGGTCCCTTCCAACTTCAGCCATTTTGTGCTTCTGTGATTATCATATTTCCCACCCCAACAAATTTGAAACTTCTGGTGAAGTTCGGTGGAATGCTATTTCTCTCATATTTATGTATCAATTCAGATGCAAACATAAAATCTGGGTGCTGAGGAGCTCCACAGTGAAAATAATTCACCAAGAACTGCTGACACAAGTAATCAAAGTCCTTGTCTCTGTATTGTACATGTTTACAGGCGCTTTTTTTTCTTTTCTTATTTTTTCTTTTTTTTTTTTTTTTTAAAGGGATAAATACCATTGCAATGTTAATAAAAGCAGTTTTCAGATCTATGTTCTGACATGCCAGTTACATATACAGAATTTCTTCATGCATCTACAATGGCAATGCATAACATAGCATATTATTAAAGATAGAAAAATGTTTTAAATTCTAAGGTTCAGAATCTTGGTCATGATTTAAAAACCTGGATAACAGAGAACATAAACATTTCAGTGGCAAGATATGAATATATATTCTAGCTTTTGACATGTCATTTACAATTGCAAACAGAAATTAATAGAATGAAAAGAAGAAAATGTCATGGAGTAGAGACTGGGGTGCACTTGAACTTTTTCTATCTCTACTTTGGTCAAGTGGTCCTTTTTTTGCCCCCTAAATTCATCATATTTTATCTTATATGCTTTACTGATGGCATCAATACAGGCAATATTGTTCTTAAAATATTTTAATTTCACCTTAATGACACTGACATCACTACAATTCCTAATGGATTCTTTTGTTCTTCAGATGTTCGTATATATTCAGGTATACTTCTTAGCCCTCTCAAGAAACCTGTTACATAAAAAACTGCTGTGGTTTTTCTGTTTTTGTGAGTAAGATTAATATTCATAAAAAGGCTATGACAGCAGACATTTAACTCTATCATTGAAAACAGAAGAAATGCAGTTCTCCAAGATTCTTCACAAGTATGTCTCAATCCTACATGTTAGAGCTGCAAAGAAATCTCTGTGTCTAATTTTCACCAGGGAGGATGTAAAAGGACATCATCAGAGATTACATAAAATGGCTGCAGCTTTCAAGAACCTGAATAAGACCAATGGACTGTTTCAAACTGGACAAGATCATCTAGCATCAGGCTTCACAGCAGCACAGTGTTCTACATCCCATTACAAAGCCCTGAATGCGTGTTTCAGGGCTCTTGAAGAGTTGAAGACAGTAGCGCTCTTGCTGGCAAATATAAATACATTGTATTTGAAAGAGACAGTGTTATGTATTTGTCAACATTTTCCTTTCAGTTTGGCAGCGTAAATTCTGAGGATGAGTGAGTGAGTGGATGGGAAAAGAGCCCAAGCCACACAAGGGAATTGACATGTCAGTGCCCATTGTTGACTAGAAGCTCCTTAGCATGCTGCTATGAATCAACAGACATTTCTACTTTCACACTTACAGAGATCTGTTATAAAAGACATCCCAGAGCTCCGTTTCATCTTGCTTGCCTTACAATGTTTATATGCTGCCACTGGGACAGAGAACAGATGTGATGGATTAACTAGCAATAAATCATATGGCAGTGAACACATAGCATTATCATTCTGAAGAGGTAGCATTAAGTATCGCTCTGGAAAAAATGATAACATTTCTCTGTAAATAAATGTTTCTTTGTCCAATATGTGACCATCCCAGCTTGTGTCCCACTCTCCAAACAGTAGTGCTTTACTTCACTTTTTTAAATTGTGTTAAGTATTTGCTCAGGTTCAATGACAATGAAGATTAATCACAGTCTTCAAAGCTGTGATACTGAGCACTATGTCCCACCATTTTCTCCATCATTAAAGCTAATGAAGAAAAAGTTTCTTACAACTGATAGAACTCCCACCAACAAAGCAGCAACAAAAATGAAGCCCTGCCAGTCCAGTCACATCCTCCCCAGGGAGCACTTCTACTCCCCCAGCATCTATTTTCTGATGGCAAGATGCCGACTCCTACAACCTCCACAAGGAACCCAAGAGTCATAACATCCCTCATTAGTATTTGCACACCATCTGGTGACTATTACTGAATTAACTTCTCACAGAAAATAAGTTTTTAAAATATAAGCATAAAATTAAGGCTTTGATATGAAATATTACTCTTCTCCTCCCCCTCCCCACCCCAAAAAATGCAGAATTTTTAAAAGAGAAGAAAGAGTGTGAGAAAGATGCAGTTTAAAAAAGCAAAGAGTCTGTCAAGTGCCCCCATTGTCCATCTTCCCAATTCATATGGTATAATTTAGTGCACACATGGGCTGTTTGGATATAGCTCTTACTCTATTTGGTTTAGTTAAATAGTATGCACACTTGTTGAGTGCTGGAAAAAAAGAGTGATAATTTTATAGTTATTTTACTCCAATCTACCATTTTTTTTTCTGTGAAGACACTCATAAGATTAAACCCCTATGTGTTTCATTTTTCTCAGCAAGTTCCCAGGTGCTACAAGGGCCTTTGGATTTTGAAGTTCATTTCCCCTGTAGTACTACCCGGGGAGAACAGAATAAGGTAAATCTTCAGGTTTGAAGTACCAGTTAAGGGAATTTTTTTTCCTTTGGGAAGGGAAGGGGAAAAGCAAGAATGTTTTTGTAGTTTGATTTCCTTGCATTTCTTTTAGTGTTATTTTTTTCAAAGGAAGAAAATCCTGGAAACATATATTAACCAATCATTTGATTTCACTGATTGCAATTAGAAATTAGTCACCCACTACAATTTAGAGTGAAGCTGTGACAACACAATATAACTGACCTGATATTTATTGGTTAAAATAGAAACAAGTTATCCCCAAACAAACCAGTGATATAACTGTCTATTCAACCACTAGGTTTCAAAGAAGCAAAAGTTTTGATGCTATGGCAGTTTTAGGAAAAACAGCTGTTCAGGTTACATGCAGCAGTTATCTTTTAAATTAAATACATTGGTAATATTAAAGGAATTTTAATGCAACTGCAAAAAATTAAAAATAAAATACCAAGGACCATATGGTACTGCCATAAAACATTTATGTCCAAATATTTGCTCTCATTCTCATCCAATGAAAACAAAGTCCCAACTAGGAAGCAGAACTCATTTCTCTCTAACAACCAGTAAAATATCCCCCTGCCAAATTACAAGCTACAGCAAGCAAATTTCTCCTTGCCAGTCATAACTAAAGTCAATCTTTGTCAGAGAAGGCAGGATGTATTTCAAAAGTTGGACCTAAACATTTTATGATTCACCAAAAGACCCCACTGTATCACAGTTCTTGTAAAAAAACTGCAGTGGGGATGATTTTTCTCAAAAACATTTAAAGTCTTTACATGTTAACACTGAAATATATGGGTTAGCGATGTCCAGCATGTGCACAGCTGTTTGTGAGATCAGAATCTATTATTTGTTTCTTAATCAATACTTTATCCAAGAGAGATTGAAAGTTATTTGAATTGCTGGTCCTGGAAATGTTAGATGTCTGATTTCAAGTTTAAGGGATCCAGATTCCACAGGTTAAACCTCTTCAGTTATAATGCTGAACATTCTGGCCCAAATCCAACAAAACTCTTAAACACATGTTTGACCTAAAACACAGAGACAGCTGCAGGCAACTTAAAAGTTAAGAATTTACAGGACCAAGGAAAGAATGCTTAATACCATTCAGGATCAAGCCTAAATACCATCAATCTCTTTAAAAGACTCTGATTTCTGAAGGTTCTTCCTTCTATAATTTAACATAGAGCTATATGACAATCTGACTGGTTTATTCAAACCTGACTGGCATCAGGTTCATCTACATTAATCTTTCATAAAGAAAAAAAATGAAACCCTGATGAGTTTTCTGTAATTTTAGATGGGTGAAATGTAAGCACTGTCTTAGTCTAAAGTAGGAGTATTGAGTACAAAATGTGACAACAAAGGATGCTTGATCCTTGACTCCAGTACAACCTGGTCCTTAATTTAAGGACCATGCCACAACAGACCAAGACGGCAAAGTAGTTAAAAGAAATTCACCCAAACTCAAAAACATAAATAAATATCAAATACATACATATATATATATATATATATATCAGACTTTTTAAAATCAAGTTGAAGCTTTTCACTTGTGGTTTTGAACAAACTTTTTGCTTTGTATAAGATGCTCACCAAGTACATCTCATGTACAGACTCAAGTGAGTCATAAATAGCACTGCTCATTCAATTACACTCATCAGAGACTCTGCAAGTCTGGGTGTCACTGCCCAGAGCAGCCAGCTCAGGGCACACTGAGCTTGCCCTGAGGATACCTTTGGACCAGGCAGGGGGGCTCAGCACCCACATCCTCAAAGCACAATTCACTGGGCGCTAGCACCGAATTTTCACTGATTAAAAGTCCCTGCAGCTGTGCCTTCACAGTGCAGTTCTTAAAGGATTCACCCCTTTTGAAAAACAGGACTTACTAACCATATTAATGCTTTACAGTGCTGGAGCATTGCTACTCTGTGGGCTGAACCACTGTGCTGGGCACTCAGTGCTTTCCTTCCAGTGCATCATCCCAGGGGAGGGGACAGCTCTGTCCAAAACCCTCATCAGTGGAAATCATATTCATGTCCCACTGTATTTTCAGCTAGTTAAGACTTCTGTCTGGTTAATATGAGGTGGCTTTAGGCCTGCATTTCTTTGCTGTGCTCTTTTGACTTCTAAAATCAAAGAGTCTGAATCAAAAAGTAGTTTGGGTTGGAAGCTCATCTAGTTCAAACCCGTCTGCTGTGGGCAGGAACAACTTTCACTAGACCAAGTTGCTCAAAGCTCCATCCAGCCTGTCCTTGAACATTTCCAGGGATGGGGCATCCACAATTTCTCTGGGCAACCTGTGCCAGGGCCTCACTACCCTCACAGTAAAGCATTTCTTTCTAATATCCAACCTAAACCCACTCAGTCTCAATCCAAAGTGTCCATTCTCCCATAATTTTCAGTCTTTTTTCCTCATGCATATAAAGGGAATTATAGTTTTCAGAGCCACTTTCATGTAAAGGTAGCACAGACTTTAAGAGAGGAGGGCATCTATTGTCTTTATGAAGGTATTATTCATTTCTCCAAATAGAAAAATAGTTTGATTTTTTTTTCTCTTAAAAGAGGGAACTAAGCCGCTTCCTAAAGATTCTTATCAGAAAAAGATAAGACTGAAGAGGCATTGCTGTCATGATAACTGACCCTTATGTGTAACTCAGAATGCAGATGACTTCTTTTTTTTAATTTTGTTTTGAACAGGAGCACAGGCTTTTAACAGAAAAGCCTATTTATATGTTTTCTGCAGTAAGGAATCATAGGGTTAAAAAAATCTACATAAATTGTTTCATTGATTTTGAAACATGTATTACAATGATTCATTTAAGAAAGTGCCCTCAATTTCCAGCTTCAGAATGTTGCTTAGCTTTTGTCTGTAACCTTCTAGAATTTTCTTCTCTATTTTAGTTCTTGTATACCAGGACTAAGTAACTGCCTCTGATAAGAAAACAGATGGAGATCTCAGAATCTTTCATTGCAAATCATATTTTTAAAAAACATATTGTAACCATTGTCTTTTTCCCCTCCAACACTCTCCAAAGTATTATCTTTCTTAAAAAAGTGTGTGCCAAAACTGAACTCAAGGCCCCATTAGATTTTCATCAGACCCCCAAAACAATATCATTTTCCTATCCTTTACTTGAGATTTCTCCATCTGATAGATTGAAACATTGCATTAGCTTCCCTACTGTGTTAGCTGGCAGCTCACCTTTAGCTGATTATGCACCAGAACTCAAAAGCCGTTAAAAGCCACACCCTCTCAGAACAAGGATCTCCATTTTCCAAACATTGGCTTTGTCTCAAATTAGTCCCCATTTGGCCATACTACAACACACATTGTGCACCTTCACTTAGCTAAACAAGAAATCTGAGGTCACTGTTTATCAATGATCTGCCACGTTCATCTTCAGCCACTTTCCCCTATCTGTAATACTTATGAGTAATACAAATTTCCTATCCAAAACAGTGTCATTGAATAACAATTTAATTTTATACAAAAATTTAAAGGTTAATTTATATAAAAGTCTGTCAGTCATCTGCTATGAAGTAGATCCAGTAAAGCTCTTTGCACATTCTTAAACCTTAAGCACTTTACTCACACTGATGTTAAGTACCTTGTTGTCTGCACACCCAGGACTCTGCTACAGAAGAGAAATAAAACACACTAACACAATCGATCTGTACAGCCAGGATTCCAGGTTTGGCATGTCATTCAGAGATTTCAGGGTAGCCTGCAATAACGTTTAATACAAACAGAAAAAGCTGAGCTCACTAAAAACAGTGCATCTTTTGTATAGAAAGTGTTAGGATTCTTTTATCTCATTCTTGTATTTTGTATAACACCTGTCCATGAAAAGCTGGGGTTTAGACAATAAAATACTTCTTGCTTTGGACATTTATTTTTTTTCATTCACTCTACTTACACAGGAAAGGTCACAGCCACTCTGCTTGCACTGTGCTTGGGGGGATTAATCCCCCAACCTGGGTTTGTATTTGATGATACAGTTTAGGCTTAAAAGAGAACATTGTTTGGAAAACCTGTATTTCTATACACCCACATCTCCCTCTCCCCCTGACCCAGCTCACAATTTTTATTATTACTGTTGATTGGATTTTAAAAGACAGACCATTGTTATGAGGTCATAACACTCCCTCTGAAAGAAAACAGGAAAAAAAAAAAGGAAAATGTGTACAAATTTAGTGTAGTTATCCTGTTTCAACTCTTAACATGCTGGATGCTCTCTTAAAGGATACTGCTTAGTTTCGCCTTCAAACTTGTCTTTTCATCAACAGATGGACAAATTTATTTAAAACCTGTCATAACTTAAACCATCAAATACCTTGTATATACACAATAGAATTTTCTCTTGTCTCTACCAGAGGCTATAGCATTGGTCAAGCTATGGCTGGAATACTGTAGAGATATTGATTAGCTCTCACTTGTTCTCTGAATTAAAAATTGCAGATCACAGATAGAGATTCAATAGTTCACCTAGACTAAATCCAAGATATTTTTGTATTTGTCATCACGTCCTCTAGATATTTTTAGTCTTATTCAAGTTCCTCTAAAAGGAGGTACAATGTAAGTGCTGCTTTCTATGAGCCACCTTTAAAGCAAGGGCATAGAGCATTACTTCATCTTTCATTATGTATATCACACATTTCTAAATGTGATATCAATGTAGTGTAAGCTGCTAAATACATCCTTATTTGCATATATGTAGAGTGAGATTTGCTGCTACTTCCACAGCTAGCTAATGCCGCATCTTAGTGGTATTACACAGAAAATGTAAATTGGGGAATCCCTGATTTATCTTGTACAGCAGAAGAAAACACTGATTTACAATTATTTAGGTTTTGAAATCGGTAATATGGGAAAAATGGCAGGGAAAAAATGGGCTGGATGCATTTTTTTAAATGACTCGTGTGAGATAAAATAAATTCCCGTGTTATTTTATGTATTTGGGGTATTAATTTTACTCAGGTCACAGGAAAACAGCTACACTTTCATTAATGAAATGCTCTTAGGCTAATTTCCATTTGTATGCAAGCTACATCATCAGGTTTAGTACATGCACACAGTCGTACATACTTATTCCGATATCTGCATGAGAAGAAAGCGAACAGGCTGTTGATTTATTACACACAAATTGAATGAATAAGATAACATTTTATTAGCAAGATACCATTATAAAAATGACTATAAATGGATACAATACAATACAAGTGGTATATTGCCTTATCAGTAAATCTACTGTATGCTAGGACCTGGTACATGTTGTAATAAAAAGATAATTAAAAGTATTGAATCACAGAACCATACCAAGAAATAGCCCAGTAACAACAAGATCCATTAGTGAAACAGTGTGTACTGCCAACCAGGTTCAAGAAATACTAAAAAGTGAAGTCAATTTTTAAGGAAGCAGAAAATAAATCTGAATTCCAGGCAGTAAAAGAATAAAGAAGGGGAGTATTTTTCCAACTTTCTCTAAAATAGACAAGAAAATTACTTGGCACAAATATTTCTTCTTTGAAGACTTTACCTCATACCTTTAGTGAATGCATTTTTGAGAAGGTGGTATTCACAATCTTCAACTGTAATAATATACCTGTAGAACTATTTCAGAAGGCTTTCTTTTGTAGTTTGGGGTTTTTTTCCCCTTGGGTTTGGTTTTGGTTTGGGGGGGTTGATTTTTTGTTTGCTTGTTTGTTTTTATGAACAGTGCTGTCTAGCTTTGGAAATAAACACCATCTTCTGGTCCTCAGCCCTCCCTCTTTCCCCTCAGGTCAACTGCTGCCCTTCCTTCCCTCTGGTCAGTTTAATATGGAGATGCTGCCTGAGCCTTGTTGTACAGAATAAGCACACAACATTCTCTCCTGGGAGCTGGTTCATGCAAAACACTGCCCTACTGAGAGAGTGGAAATTTACCCATAAGACATTCTTCCAGCAGCTAGACTCCAGAGGAAACCTGATCAGAATTTTTAAAGATGTGCTGTGATTTTCTGTATAATTCGTGCAAAGTTTCAGGGAGAAAAAATATAAACCAAATGTTTAAGGTTTGTTATGCTTGGTCTTGACCAGAAACAGATTGAGATATAGTTTCATTTGGGGATAGAAACTGAAAAGAAGACAGCACTGGATCATTTTCCACAGATTTTCTGCTGCTATGTGTTCTCCTGTGATTTCTTTTTGGTTTTCTCCCCTCCTTCTGACTATCAGTTTATAGTCTCTGCAGCACTTCAGCTGATCAATACACCAATTCTCTCCCTTCCACACAGGCAGAATCTGACTGTTTTAAGACATGCTGGTGATATTTGCAAAGTGAAAAACACCCCTTTTTACTACTTAAGTTTGTATCACTGATTTATTAAGAAATTATACTTCCAAGTAACATAGAACATAAGTAAGGTGATAATTTTTAAGTTGTTACTTCTTAAATACCCATGAAAAAAATGTGTAGAATAGTGAATATAAAATCTCTTGTAAGAAAGAAACCTTTAATTTTGGGCCTGATCCAAAGTCCGATGAATGTTCCTCCTCACTTGTGAGTTTGACTCAAACCAGCTTTTTATTGTTTAATCTTACCCTGATCGATTTGAGCAGCACAGTTCCCACAATCCTTTATTATCACAATAAATTTAACTTTTGTATTTTCATTGTATCTAAAAGTTGCAACTAGGGTAGGATCCAGTATGCCAAGAAACTCCTTTTTAAATGACAGCCCTTTCCTTCCTTCAGAGGTTTCAGTTGTTTTGTCAGTTTGCAGACACAGCCCACATCAGGCAATGGTGGCAAGATCAGACCTGATGAATCAGTGAAGTTTGCCATGTGAATAAGGACTTTTCAGAACTAAACTTTTATATGTTAACATCTGTAGGAGTTGAAACACTTCTCACATTTCATCTTAAGCAAACTAGCAACCCTTAATAAGCTACAATAAGAGAAAATTTTTTCTCTCCCCTCACTTCCTGCAGTGATAGGGAGATTGTTTTACCCTTATCTGCAGCAATACTGAGATACTCCATACATTCTGGTGAACAGGTTTTTCAAGTATATTAAAAGTGGATCTACGAGTTACAAAAATTATGTGCCAGAAGGAGAATTTAACAATGCGAGTTCAAATTTGGTGTATGTAGATTAGCAAAAGAAGACTGAGATGTGATTACAACACTTAAGATCCTTAAAAGAAGAAATCACCAAGCTGTAAATGGCTTCTAAATTCTGCAGAAACAGATGGAACAGGGAACCATGACAGGAATTTATATACAGATAAAATAAATATGAAAAGGAAAGTACAATTGTATCAAAGGCAGCAAAATATTATTGGAAGTACTGAGAGAAATGGTGGATTCCCCATGTCCAGATAAATTTGTGTCTTAGGGTGACTATATAATGCCTGTATCCCCAAATCATGTATTCTGTTGGTGTTGGATATTAAATTCTGCAACTTTAAGACTGGTTCCAGGAGTGAAGCAGGGGGAAAGAAGAAGTGCAGGGTTTGTTATCAGAGGCTGCAGTGGCTCCCCCGCATTCCTGCTGACACTGTGTTGTCTGCGGTGGACAGCAAGAGCTCTCTTTTTACTCTTAGTTAATTCTTCTACCTAACTGAGACAAAAAAACTCCCTGAATTACATTTTTCCTCCTTTTCCTTTTTTCCTGAAACTGTTTTAAACCTACTCTGAACTAAAGACCCAAAAAACCACCAAAAACTCACACCTGTGGCCCACCAGGCCTGGCCTAGGCCGCGGCATCTCCCAACACTGGAGAAACTAAAAACAGCCTGAGTAAGCCAAACAGCCCACAAAAAACACTCTTCTAAATCTATCATCTCTTCAAAGTAACAAGAAATTTTTACTGTTTAGTATTGTTCAATTCTACGCTAGAAAGTGTGTTACCTGTTCAATAAACAGTTTTGTTTCTTTTTCCACTTCTGTCCGGAAATTTTTTTTTTTTTTCCCGAACCAACTGGAAAAAAGTTTGCTTAAATATTTTTTTCTTTCTTCCCTAAAAAAACCCCATTCAAAAATTTCCTCCCAAATTTACTCTAAACCAAAACAACACTTTTGGCACCCAACGCGTGGCGTGAATCAAAATCAACAACAAAATCAACACTAGCCAAACAAAAATAACTAGTATAATTGAAGACATAATCAGTGAAATTCTGGGGCCTAGACAAAAGATGTCTAACTACAGTACTGATAAATGTAAAGATCAGAAAAACTACATGTTCAGATGAAAATAAAGATTTTTATTTCATTTTGGTACTAAGAAACTTATGTTTCTGCTAAAAAGTTTCTACTTGGGAGAAAGATGCTCCTGGGGCACATGTATATATCAACTCCTATAGGGCACTTGGTACTTCACTCCAAACTCTATTCTTTGAACTCATCATTATTAGACTTCCTCCATATTTTCTAAAAGTTCAGGTAATACAGACCTTTCTAGACCATGTCACATAGAAACCATGAACCTGCAACAATTCATGCCACCAGTGGAAGCTTCCCTTTTGCTGTAAAATGTCTGATGCTAGGCACAAAGGCTATACGGTGCAAGTTTCAGATCAATAACATAAACAAGTCACAGCTAAAACAAATGTCAATATTGAATGGTGTGACTCTTCTGCCTCTTTCAGTTGGAGGAGAAATAGTTGTCTCTCAGTGAGCCAGAAAGCTTGCATGCCAAATGAGCAACAAACACAGCTTAAACAACAAGGAATGCTTGGCAAAGACATGTGTTGCAATCCATGCACTTCTTGAGAGCTAAGGCACTCTGTTCTGCAAAACACTTTCAATACCTCTCTTTTTTCCCTGGCCCTTAAACTTTCCTCTTGTGCATCGAAGAGTCTGCCTCTTTTTTTCTTTTTAAAGCAGGGACAGTGATTTCGAAGTTATGTCTGTGAGTGGGAACAGGACAGTGATTTGGAAGGGGAATACACAGAATCCTCTTGGAAACTAATGTACAGCATTTTATTGTACTGTGCATATCCATGAATCTGCTTTTCAACAACACCACGGTGAGTAAGAATATGTAACCTTATGAAGAGCAAAAGACCACAGGTTTTTTTCTAGAGCTAAAATAGCTTTCATATGGACAAGAATTATTATTTTGCCTAAATCCAGATGTCACACCTGTTACAGCTTCAGGAAAAGGTCCCAAAATAAGGAATACAGTAGCTTCAAATTCATTAAACATTTCTATTTATGAAGATACATAGAAATCTTGGACCAGAAGATATGGTGATTTCCAAACACTGTCCTAGTGAGCAAGGAAATTCATTGTTGATTACTATGCACACATAGTATGGATCACAAAAGTGTAGTGATTTGAAAGTGTAAACCTGCGTATAGAGCCTAAACTCTTCTTTAGATTGTATACATTGGACAGCAGCCATGCCTTGGCAGTGAAGAGTATGTGTTGCATGTAAGAGTACAGCGCAGAGATCCAGTAACCATAATCATATGGAAAACGTTTGTTTTATTTGCATTACAAGAGCAAGATTTGCCATGAATCTAGTGGCTTAAAAGCTCTTTAGAAGATAGTGGAAGGCAAAGGAAATAAGAAGATTGGTTAGCAATTCCTTGAAGATACTACTATTTCCATATAAGTTAATTTAAATAGGGAAAAATATGTATCAGTCATGTATATCTATAACATAAGACATAAAAATTGATTTATTACTATCAGATTATTTCCTTTGAAAATTTCCTTTAAAATTCCTGCTTACATTAAAATTTTACACCCAGCCATACAGCCCAGTATAAAATGCATCAATTAGCTATGGTGTTTGTATGCCACACTAATAAAATATGAAAATACCTGTAATGCATGAATCAGACAGATAACAGATTATAGAAATTTAGAGAGAAACTTGTCCACACTTTGCAAGTTAAAAAAAAAACAACTTATTTAATTTCCAATAATGAGAATGACAAAATATGCTATTGGAAAAAGACCTTTCTAAAAGCAAAGAGCAATTATGCTTCATGCTCAAAAGACCACAGATTCTACATAAAACTCACAATGCGCTGCCAATTATTTGGAGTTCAGATTCCCTTATTGTAGCAATTGAAACAATCTCAAAGTGTGCAAAAATTACCAAGTTGAAAAATCTATTCTTTAAAGTTTATGTGCATTCATTTTGCACATAAACGATCTTAAAATATTTCAGAAGGTGCTGTACTTTTTAGTTTTAAAAGTAAAAATAACATCTATCACTTTAGTAACACTGTTAGACATCTTTTAAATAGATATTTAACAGAATTATAGACATGTTGGAGAAGATAGCTTATATTCACTGAAAAGGCTACTGTAGTGCATTAGTCTTTAGATAAAGTAATAGGATCTTTTCCATGTATTAACGATCCTCCACACAAAAGATTTCTTAAAACTTTTTTAACAGCTTTATCAAGTCAAGGTTACAAAGCACAAGTGGGTAGCTAAATGATACGTGGTTAATAAGAAAGGTATTGCCTGAATCCATTTTGATTGCTTTAGGAAAAAGAGGCATTTTCAAGGTTTGCTTCTTTAAAACTAAAGTATACTTTAAAATTTACAATAGCATAACAAAGTGATAGTCCTGTAGTGCAGATTTTTTTACTATCTCACTTGCTTCTAAAGAATCTTTAGCAGGCCAATACAATTTAATCTGCAATGCATTGATTTGTCCCTTCTGACATGATCACAGAGACCAGCACCACACTAAAACCTCCAAAATTTGTTGCTGACTTTCCATTTGCAGCTCTGGTAATTGCAAAGTCTAGCAAAGGCAATGCTAATTTTATGCTATAAATAAATGTTTTAAAAGCAGTTTTTACTTAAAATGTAGAGATATATTCTATTCCGGTCAAATTCCTGTTGATACAAATAACAGCTATATATTTAAGAAGGCGGCTAAATATATATACTCTAGTATTTGTACATCCACGTGCACATTTATCTACCCAACATCCATCATTCCACCAATGATTCAAGTACTAATAAATGTGTATTTGCTTCTGGTTCCCACTTCTTTGTCTTAATCAAGAGTGTCCAAAAAGACTTGAACACCTACACCTACAATTTGTCCATTTTTCTGGTTCAAATTTCAAATCACTCAGGATCAGGAAATATAAACCCAGGCATTTGGCAAAGCACCCAAAAGTAATAGGAAAAAATATGTTGTGTGGAACAAACGATGAATCAGTCTTTTATTCATTTTTCTGCAAGGTTTGTAGCAAATAAATGAGCCTTTCTTTTTGGTGCTACCACAGCATAAAAACAGAATCACTGGAACATGCTGGAATAGCCATAAAAAGTGAATAAAAAATAGCAAGAATGACTCTCAAATGCCTACATAAAGCTAAGTCAGGGCTATAAAAACTGCTGCATCTAATTCCATAATTTCTTTCTGTGTTTTCATGCAGTCAGCCATTCTGAATCGTCCTGGAGTTTGCTGTCCAAGGATATTGAAAAAAACCTCATCTAATCCATAATAAAAATTATGTCTTTATTATCATTATTTTCTATTGATGTCATCATTGCTAAAACAGGGTGTTAACTTCAAACCTAATAATTACCAGAAGAGGGTGTTCACCCTTTTACTTGCCCTCTCCAGGAATTTTTATAAATATACATTTCATTTGATTTTCTGTACACCCCTTAACAGTTTGTGAATTTTCATTTCTCTAAGATATGAATATATTATACTAAGGGATATTATATAAATGAGACCATTATTCAAAATGAGAATCTTCTCTACTAACAGCATCACTATTTGCAGAGTATGGGACAAAATAAATGTCTCCCATGAGTGACTAAATGCAAAATAAAAAGTAAGCACTCAACTTTAATAGTTTAAAAATGCTATTAAACATAATGGCTCTTCAACATTCAAGCAGCACTATGTTTCAAGTGATCTTCATTTTTAAAGAACTATTTTATTTACATTTGAAATATTGATGGTGCATAAAGTTCTGTTCATGTAGTAATGATAGTCAAAAGTATTTAAAATAATGGACATGAGACCAGTCATAAGTTTATTCCGTCCCTTGGATGAGGCTACACTGCTAAAAATGTAAACATCTGAAAAAGTAATAAGATACACCTACTCCACTCTGCACAATTCTTGAGAAAGCATCTGTGACTTTCTTAGTAACTAAAAGGAGAAATATCAAAGAAAAACCTACTAGGTTATTAAGCAATAAAGTAGTAACTCAGTCTGGTTTTTTGCTGGTCAAGGAGAGTTCTGGCTCTGAGTATATGTTCCCAGAATTTAACTCTTTGGGTAGCAACCTTATCATTAGAAATTATGGATGTAAAAGACCTGTTTCACAATACCACAAAGATGCTTACATTTAAATAGGTAAGAAGATAAAAACATTATTTCTAATTTGCGATGCCATCTTTAAAAATAAATTCACATTATTATTTCTTGTTTTGCCCAGGTCTGAATGGCAAAATCTTCAGGAGTAAAAGTGACTTCCCCTATTAATTTGTTGCTTGATATCAAGCCTGGTGACCATGCCAGCACAGTGTTCATATGCTATATGTGCTCTGAGGAACAGCATAATTTGTGGGAAACGAAACAAATACACATGCCCCTTTATAGGGAAACAAAAAAGACTACAGGTCAGATTTATGATTCCACAGTTACTGGTGTGCCAGCAGCATACAAAGCTGTATGGGCCTTCAGTAGCCTAGCAAATGATGTGAGGTAGCCAGATCCACAGGATCTGTCTCTCCACTGATATGCGGAACTGGAAAGAAAGTAGGGCACACTCAGAAGCCACAGCTGGCATGTCTTTCAAGCATAAACTGTAAATTACTTAGACTTAATCTCTCTTTTACTCAGTTGAATTTATCCAAAATTTCTGTAGAGTTCCATGTCTTCCTGAAGAGCACTCCAGCTTATTGATTTTCATGTAGACAATTAAAAAAGGAGAATGGTTACATCCACCTACCAGAAATGTAACCAGGTATAAGCACTGCAGGCTTTGCAATGTGCCAAGAGAATGCATAATCTCAGAAAAACTCTCAAAGTTCTACTAGCCTGGATTGGAAGGAAGGAGGCCAAATTAACAGCCGCTCCAAAATTAGCCAAGAATCAGATCAAGAAGTAAACAAGAGAATTGTCATTAATTGGCTTTCATTCGTTAGTAGCTTCACTTTGTATTTTGTTATTAGGAAAATTAAACTCTTAGATCATCTAGAATAAATGTATATTTATATGCATGCATATATATAACTGAATATTTATTCTAGAACTAACTGAAAAGTTTTCTTTTTCAAACAATAATGTTTTAGTGTTAAGTACAATAAGTCTAGAATGGTTTTACACTCATGAATTAAGCAAAGATTGAAGTCAATAATTTTAGAAGCAGGCAACCTCAACACCATTAGCACTCACAAAAGTGATGTATAGAGTACCAAAAGCATTTTGGGGAATTTGTAATCCAGGCATTCAAGCTGAAGGAAAAGTTCCCTATGTAACGAGTACTAGCGGTAACTCACTGTGACTTTGGCATATTCTGCACGGCTCCTCAGACTTTTTTACATCTGCTTGTTTTTCATTTGTAAATTTCTTAAGGTAGCATTTAAAAGACCAAACTGAAAGTGAGACCAATTGTGGTAAACTTTACACACACAGATAGTTAAAAAGCCCCCAAGCATAATTTTCATGGATTTTTGTGAATTATATAAAGTCACAGGACAGGATAAGAAACAGATTTAAATTACTTGCCCAATATCACACAGCATTTTAGGGACAGAGCTTAGAGATAATCCAGACACATATCCATGTAGCAAACTATTTACTGCTTTGCTTCCTGTTCCTACACCCCTTCCTGGGTAGGTACAGCAATTTACATGCTTCAACTGCCAACATTTTGCTGAGAGCTCAGTTGTGTATCTACACTTGCATCTGATTTCTGTCCAACCAAAACCACATCTGGCATTTCCAACTGGAATAACTCAAAATTAAAACATGGACATCCCTAATTTCCATTCCTAACTTTCTTCCTACAGTGTCACAGTCAATATCACAGTATTCTTTGCATGATAGATACCTCTCCGTGCACTGAAACTCTATCACCTGATATTCTTCTTCCTCATTTCTACAGCTGTATTTTTATTTCTTTTAGTGGCAACAGCCTCCTCTCATTGCATAAAAGTCTCCATAGACCATTCACAAGCACAGCATGTTAGAAAATGCAACTGTGCTTTTTCTGATCAAACTCCTATATACCATCAACCAGCTCCAGGCTCTTTTTTTCCCAGGATCTGGCCTTTTCTTCAGGCCCTACACTGCTCTGTTTCTGAGTGCCTGCCTCATTCACATCTCCTCTGTTTTGGTTGTCATGGCTACAACACCAGCTTCACATCCAGGCTTCCTTTTCCCCACTGGAAATTTAGCATCACAGGAACATAGAATCATTAAGGTTGGAAAAGACCTTCAAAATCATCGAGTCCCACCTTTGACTGAATGTCGCCTTGTCAACTGAACCATGGCACAAAGTGCCTTATCCAGTCATTTCTTGAAAACTTTTATGAATGAAGACTCCACCACCTTCAGGCACAGCCCATTCCAATGTCTGACCACTCTTTCAGTGAAGAGATTCTTCCTGAGGTCAAACCTAAACCTCCCTTGATGCAGCTTGTGGCTATGTCCTCTTGTCCTCTCACAGTTGCCTGGGAGAAGAGANTGGAAAAGACCTTCAAAATCATCGAGTCCCACCTTTGACTGAATGTCGCCTTGTCAACTGAACCATGGCACAAAGTGCCTTATCCAGTCATTTCTTGAAAACTTTTATGAATGAAGACTCCACCACCTTCAGGCACAGCCCATTCCAATGTCTGACCACTCTTTCAGTGAAGAGATTCTTCCTGAGGTCAAACCTAAACCTCCCTTGATGCAGCTTGTGGCTATGTCCTCTTGTCCTCTCACAGTTGCCTGGGAGAAGAGAACCCACCTGGCTACAACCTCCTTTCAGGCATTGCAGAGAGCAATAATGTCCCTGCTCAGCTTCCTCTTCTCCAGGCTAAGCAACGGCAGCTTCCTCAGCTGGCTCCTCACAGGACCTGTGCCCCAGACCCTTCTCCAGCTCTGTTGCCCTTCTCTGGACTTGCTTCAGCTCCTCAATGTCATTGCTGAAGGGAGGGGCCCAGAACTGGGCACAGTTCTCGAGGCAGCCTTCCTACTCACCAGCAGATCAAAACTCCTTCCCAGCTTAGTGCTGGTGAATTTACTGAGGGTGCACACGATCCCCTTGCTCAGGGTCTCATGGACTGACAGCATATTTCTTACAGTAGCCTTAGAATGAAATTTGGAAAATAGATGGAGGGGGTGTGTGTATCTTTTACAGGAATATTTTCAGATCAGTGTGAAATAACAGGCAGGCTTCAGGCTACGTTCAAACCACAAAACACATCTATTCAGGCTATAACATAGTATCTGGTGCAGAACAGCTACTTGGACAGCAACTACTTGCTTCAGGGCTCCTGAAAATTATACATTTCTACAAAATTCTCCGGGAAAAGAGAAGCAGCACCTCCTTCCTTTCTACAGCCTGCAGACTCTTACAGCTACTGCCATTTTTGAGGCAGGAAGAAAGGCAGGGACACTCCAACATGAGATCTATTGCCTTTTGTTGAGGAAGAATGAATGGAAGCATCATCTCTAGAAAGACACAGTAGGTGTTGAATTGTGGATACTGGAAGGGATGACATTGCCAAGATATCCAGGAACATGTGGGAAGGTGAGGAAGGGATGAAACTTCATAAGCAAGGGTGAGACTAGCCCCTTTCTGTTACAGCAGCACAATCCCACAGAAACATCAGAGCTGAGGCTGCAGAATTTGGTTCAGCTGTAATCACATGAAATTATTAATCTTAGGTATTTTCCATATCTACTTTTTATCTCCAACTCTCTCTCATGTAATGTCAGTGGAGCAGATTCCACACTTCCCTTTGTGTCTGCAGAAAAAATAAACTATATATGTACAAAACAGCTGCTAAGCTGCAGTCAGTACCTCTGGGAATCAGGCTATTTTGTGGCATGAAAGTTTTAGATTACTGAGAAAGTTCTGAACCTATACTGATGATTGGAAGTTTCATCACATGAGTAATGTTCTTTTTGTTGGTTCTCCTAGATTTTTAGTAATCTCTCTGGTTTGACTTACAGCCCTGATACCACAAAATATTAATAATTTCAAAAGAGATACAATGAAGGCAAACAAGTTGGGGGGTGGTAAATTTTATTTAGAGATACATGCTCAATTTGCTTTAGTCATTGATTTGGTAGAGAAAATGTGAAACAATAATTCATGCTGAATGTACTTGTTCCAGTGTAGTTGTCTATCCATTGCTGCTGTTAATGTGACATCAGCTATTGGCCTTCACCTTATAACTGTGTTCAGTGGAGGGAGCAAGAAGAGAGGGGCACACATCCATTGGCATCAGTGGTATTTTTCAGTATCATGACAGGTTCTCACTCGCATGGTGGCAGCTGCACTGAAAATAGGTTGGTTTTCACCTGTTTTTTTCTTGAGGGAGAATAACCCAGTGACACTGGACAGAGCACAAGTCACTGCAGGACTGGCAGCCTGTCCCTCATTGTAGGCATGGTTGATGAACCAGAAGAACTGCCTAAGGCAGTGACCCTTAAAAGATGCAGTGGCCAATTAAGTCTAGGGCTTTTTATAGATTTTATTTTCTTCAGCATTTTTTCAAGGCTAAGCTTTGATGCTTAGGGGAATGGCAAACCCAGTCTTTCCTTATCTATCATATAAAGACATGGAACAATGGCTTTCTAGCCACTTACTGGTTCAGCATGGGCATGTAGGCACAGAACAAAAATACCTCCTAGTCTTTGGGGAGGTTCAGATCTGGATCTCTCTTGCTGGGGGTCATCCCTACCTTTTTGTGAAAGTGATGTGAAATGACAACAGTTTCCAAATAAACAGACTCCTTTTCTTTTTTAGCTTCAGTGTGGCAGACTAAAAGATGAGCCAGAATCCTTATACATCATGGTTACTTTTCTCTCTGTTTAAGTGAAAACCAAGGAACCTTCCATGTTCTGCCAACCCAGGCAGTGAAATACATATGCCACAGGTCCACTATTGTTTGCACAGTCAGATGCATGTGCTGTTTGAATCCCACCACTTTGCACTCATGAAATTTGGTTTTCTCTATAGGGTTCATCCGTGTCCTTCTTCGTCTCTCCAAGAAATTTTGCCAATATATTTTGTAGTTTAAACAAAACTTTATTCATTTGGTTTATGTTTTTCATGTCACGGTTATCAAAAATATAAATGTATAATTCATATCTCTTATAGATAATGTAAATCTGCTTTGGTTCTGATATGTCCATTCAATCTTATCTCTGCCCATCTCACCCTCCAATACTTGAGAAGCTACTTCCCATTTCCTTTGATCACATTTGATCAGGAACAGCTGGCATTTCTCATCAGATAACTCATTTTTTAAAGTAACAGCCCCATTAGTTATTTTCTGTTTACATTTACAGGGTTGTTGCTATGTCACTGTTAGTCTTTTGAGTTCTGGCCCACTGTATAGATTACTAAATGAAATAAAAAAGAAACTGCTTAAAACAGCTTCTGTCCTGGAAACAGTAGCACCAAGCAAAGTCCAAAAGCTGTTCATGGGACATTGGCAAATGTCATTGCATGCCATGTAGCTCTCTATCCTAGGCACTGAGTGATGGTAATTAGATTTTAGATAATGAATTTCTATCTCATACAACATAATATTTTTGTGAGAAGGAGACACTGTTGTCCCTAGCTTCTTCCCTGGTGTCTCTGTTCTCAGGGATCAGATGCTGTTCTGTTCTTTCTCCTGGAACAGAAGCCATGAATAAGTACTGCTAAGTTCATTCTTACTTTCACAGACCTTGGTGGTCTTTATAAAGAGGTGTCATGGTTTTAAGGATAGCTATGGACATATTTGGAAACAAACAACAAAAATAGAAAATGCTGCTCAGATAAGCAGCCAGGACTCCATAGGCATCAGGACTCTCTAATGTGCTCTGAACTTCAAAACTCCACAGCACCTGTTGCTGCTCTTGTTCCCATCAAATTGATCCTTCGAGTGAGCAGTTGAGATCTGATCAACATAAAATCTGTTATTTTTCTAATTTTGATTCATTACATCTTTTCTAAATTGATAACTCTAAGAATAAAGACTAATCTTTTCAAGCCTCTCATCTGAAAATATTATAAAAATAAGCAATGCCTGAGCTTCACAGCGAATGCCTACAATATTAACTTTACTATTGAACAGACAGATCATATATAAATCAAAAAGGTTGCTTCCAGGTAAGACATCTTTAAGGAAATACTTATCCCTCTTTAAATTAACAATTCAGACTTTTTTCTTATTTTAAGACATTACCAGAAGACCACTTAGGTGCAAACATTTGCTTTAGAAATTATGTATTACCATTTAACATGAAGAATACATGCCTATTTGTACTCCAATCCACATAATATTTTTACAGGAATATTTTAAAATTAAGCTTCCCAAAAAGAAATACACTTCATTGTTACATGACAAGTGAATGAAAATTAAATACAATTCATTCCTGTGTAAGGAGTGTTGGTGGAAAACTGCAAACCAAAGCCTATTTAATTTAGTGCAATTTATATGAATGATCTCATAGCTACAAAATAAGTCCATGTTCAAATATTTCTGTTAGATATCCAACAAATATGCAAAATGGCATTTGCGCAATGCACATGGATGTTGATGTTACAGAGCAGCAGACACTCTGCTTTGAGGTATTTTGGAAAAGAGAATTTACAAACATTTATTTTAGGAGGTCAATAGTGCATTCTCTCTGTTGCCCAAGCTATTTTTGATGCTATTAGGCAGGGCTATTTGTCTACATCTATGCTTATTAAAGATTATAAAAAGCAAACTTTAGTTTGAATTTTACCTCACCATGGAACAAATTCTTTTTTGTTTTTACTTTTAGAATGAAGTCTTCTAATCAGCTAACCCATAGTGTCTGCAGAGTGTCATTTTATGGCACTCATGTTCTAGCACTCTAAAACACTTTTAACTCCAGTGCAACAATTTGCAAACTCAAAGTACATATTTTTTGGGACCTGGGCCTAATACTTCCTTTCATTGTTTGTATGTACTGCAAATGCTTTCTGTTTCCTTCTGGATGCAGGATAGCTAATTATGTTTCAGTCCCTGGGCATCCAGCAAGCATAAAACAAAACCACAAGCTTATGGCTGTTTCATATTGCAGTTTTGTCCCAGTGCAGGCTGGCTCAAAGTGCAGCTACAGCCTCCCACTCCAGAGCAGCTTTTCCCCAACATCCAGGGAAAGTAATCTCCTGGCTATGCTAACAGCCATCCAAAAACCTACCATATAATCTAATTGAACTATTGATTCCCAAGCTAGGGCTCCTATTTAGCATTCCAGAGAGAAAAAATGAGAGAGAAAAAGGTTTTACAGACACAGTAACATAGCACTGCACAAGCTTTCCTTAGCTTTGTTTGCTTTATGTTCTTTTTTCAAAGATTATGTAAAAAATGGAGTTACAATGCTAATGACAGAATCTTACTCCTTCTCTGAAATGTGTTCTCATTTCAAACCACAAATTCTTAAGCAGGGAATAGACATTTTTCCTTAATAAGAAAGAGTCTAACAGCAAGGAGGAATAGGAGAATGGAAAGTGCACCATCACAGCATCACCTCACATTACTTATGTGCCTAGACAGCTGGTAGTACTATCAGTATGACAGAATCTTTCTCAGATTTTTTTTTGAGTGTTTAGTTTATGGGTGTTTTGTTTTGTTTTAATTTAAGAGGAGAAAAAAAGGAAAATTCCAACAGAAATCTACTTTGACTTTCATTCAGATTGAAAGATCAGCAAACTCCCTTGACAATTATTTCCTATGAATATGAATTAAGTTACTACTGCAGTATGTTTACTAATCTTTTAGAAATAACAGAAGCATTATAGGGATGAGATATTAGTGCCATGAAACTAAAAAAATATTTTTAACATTTGACCAACAATAGAGATGCTATTCTAATAATTCTGAATAGCTACTTTACAGAAAGCTATGCAATGTGTGATATTTCTCCATCTTTTTGATAAACCAGGTCAGGATTATTTACACCAATATCAAAGGTAGGTAGTTACAAAAGTATTCTTTAGTGGTAGCTGATACCAGAATATTTAATTCATATAACTGAAATAAATAAGAAATTGTCTTCATTTATCTAAATGGCATTATGAGATTTGTTCTTCCTAGCCAAAACATTTCTCTCTATAATAACTTTTTTTAAGTGAGGGGTTAAAAGGACTTCTCAGTTGTTTCTTGGGTAGATTTATATATTTGGAGATCTTTTAAGACATTAATTTAGGAACTCTAGGAAGGTCAGTTCTTCAAAGAATAATTTAAAAATCAGCTCCAAGAGTTTCTAATCCAATTTTAAAAATCTATCTTAGATATAAATCTAGCTTTTGTTGGAAAATAACTCTGGGGATTCTTCATACCTATTCATGGCATCTATTTGTAGTTTGCAAGTTATAACAAAAGACTTCCTATCTGCCAGCTCCTGAAACTTCCCTAAATAGTTATACATGTTGGTAGTTAAGAATAGTTAAGAGCTACAGTTTAGTCTTGTAATTTTGGTTTCAGGCAATGAAGCTGAAAAACACAATAAGCAATAGCCTAAACTAGTATTGTCCCTATTGGTTTTCCACTGGGATTATAAGAGTGGAAATTTTAATCTTACCTAAGAGTGAGGTCCATGTACATGTAAGGGGAATGGAATGATATAAAAGCTCTAGAAGAGAATTCCCCAGAGAAGGAATTACTTCCTTGAGGTCCCTTTGCATGTTGTGATGAAGGAGTATTTGTGTAAAGACAGCCAAAGGGATCTGTCAGGACAAGTTTTGCAGTGATTGCAGGCAACTCTGCCTTTCCAAGGCAATGCAGGAAAGTTACTGTAACTGCAAGAGTGGTGATCCTAACTTTTGCAGGAATCACTTCTAGAGCAGTCAAGTGTTAGGTAAAAGGAACCAAATTAAGTACCATAATGCCATTTCTTCTGAGGAGTCTTAAAAAATCTGAGCCTGCATTTTCAGTGAAGACTGTGTGACAAACACTTTGCACAGCTTAAAAGCAATGCTCACTTCAGCAGAAGAACCCTTGGGGCAGGAGGAGCCTGAGGGAAAGAACAGCTCCAATACAGTAGCCCCAATACCAGCCTACATCATCCAGAAGTCCATGATCTATCCAGGGAGAGGATGGCTGAAGAAACAATGTGGGAGCACAGACACATGGCATCAAGGAATCAGTCAAAAGACAGGAGCACATATATTGCTGGACACATCACTAACTCTGCTGCTATTTAAATATTTGCCTCAAATGAAGATTAAACAGGTACTCATGACTCTTCAGAAAGGAAGAAAGGAGGGTAGGAACATTAATGGTATTGTTAATGCAAAAAGGGTCTTTTGCTGATAAATTTTCTTCAATGTTTTCTCATGAATAACAATCAGCCCTTCACATTTTGTTTAAGTTCTAAAACTGGTGTACTAAAATGTAGATAACTGTTGAGGTCTGTCTCTTGTTCCATTACATTTTGTGGTTATTTACTCAAAATAAAACTCTATTCAAATCACTCTTTTTCTGTTTGCAAGAATTTTGTCTAATACATCTTCTCTGTGAGAGCTGTCCAAAATATCCACAATGAAGAGGACCATGTGCCCTCTGTTTAGTATTTATTCACTGTTAGAAATGGTGACCCTGAGCTGATATCCAGGAATGTGTCTAATTTCTCCTGATTTATCCTTGTTGACAAAAGCCTATGGATATCAGGAGAATTCAGAAGTAAAGCCCAAGATACAGCAGCAGAAGGCTACCTTAGTTTTCATTCTCTCCAATAGCTAACAAAAATAATGAGATAATAATTTAACTGCTTTTCCATTAACAGTGCATTTCCATTCTTCATTATTATAATTTTTTTACCTTCTATTACAGAATCATCAAGAGAATGTCCTTATCACTTCTGTCATAAACCTTCTAAAATACATTGATCCTACATCATCTCCTCCATAACTCAAATTTAGAGGACTTCACCATAACTGCCAGTACTATTCCTTTTGATGTTTAAATCATGAAAGCATTGAATGTTTTTGGTTGGAAGAGGTCTTAAAAATCATCCAATCCCAACTACCCTGCCAAGGACAGAGATACCTTTAATGATATCAGGTTGCTCAAAAAAATTAAGAAAATATGTAAATCCTGAACAGCTCAATAGTGCCCTGCCCTATTTAATAGAAAGACCTAGAACCTTCATTCAGGAATTCAGCTGAAGTGAAGCTGTACCCTGTTCAGTGGAGTACAGAGCAGTTGTCTGTAATGTTTCTCTCGTGTTTCAGCAATACAGAAATTTCTTGGCCTAGTCATGTTCTTTTACTACATTGTTCTACTCAAGTTTATTGAAATGGGTTCTGGCATGAAATGCTTTCACCCAGATAGGCCATTTACTAACAAGTGCAGCTTCATCTCATGACTACAGATGAGGGATGGGTTTTGCCAGGCATGCTGAAAAGCATCTTTAAAAACACTTTGGACAGGACTTAGGCTGCAAGCTCAGATAATGAAAATAAATATTTTAGCCATCCACAATCTTGTAATTCACTCCTTCCTCCTTGATAGGGCATTATACTTCACTGACATACCCAAAATTAAAGATTAAAAAAAATAATAATTTTGAAGTGCAGGTTTTTGTCAGCACAACTTCAGTTGTGCTCACTTTGCAATGGCCCAGCACCACTGTGGTCCATTTATTGAGGTACAGTGTGATGGACACTGTACCAGAGGTTCCAGGCTCCTTTCTGGAACTTGACTACATGAACCACCTCCTCCTTCCAAGAAAGCCTCACTCCTCTGCCTGATCTCTGTGCTTGCCTCAGAAGGTGAAAACAAAGATTTTTCAGAGCTTATAAAATCTTGGAGATTGCTAGGGACAGAAAGTATTAGTTCCAGTGGTGGCAGCACAGTTCAGTGAACTGTTTACAGTTAAATAGTACATAATTATATTTCCATTTCATCTTTTTCTCCACAATTGCATAAATTCAGAAAGCCTTGGCAAGTGTAGACTGTTTTGAAAGGAACTGCGCATTTAAGGGGTTAAAATGACAATATTCCATTAAATCCTCTTTTCACAAATTGAAAAGTGTCATAGACTACATGGTAACAATGCTTCTAATCAAACTGGTGAATCCCTTCTAAGCAATCATCTGAATGAGAAGTAGAGAAATTCCAGCTTTTAAAAAGCCTTGTATTGTCATACTTATTTATTCTGATTTTTTTTTAAAGGTGGAAAGTTGAGCTGACTAACACAATCACATCAATCAACAAACATACGATTTTGACTGTATCTCCCACTGCAATCCTAGAACTCAGTCTTTTCTTGCTTATTTTTCTCTTCTTCTTCCAGAGTGCTTTGTGACACCTTTATTATGAAAGCAGGCAACTAAAAACTGCCTATTCTTTCCAGTCTTCTGAAACTAACAGAATTATAGGGAAAGAGGATGGTAAGACTTCTAGAGGTTCATTACATTATACTCATTGTCTATAAGTGCTCTTTTACTTCCTTCTATTAATTTGGCTTTACAGTGTTGCGAGGCAGCCTGGCAACTATAATTTGCCCCTGCAAAATCATTGTTTCAGCATTGAAGTAATTCTTTCAGCCACCCATCCAGCAAGCACATGAATCATTAAATTCTTAGTCAAAAAAGTTACCTGTCTTTTTGAGACAGCAAAGTAAGTGCAGAGGAAACTTAATAGCAAGACTGTTTTCTATATTTGAAGTTTAAAAGGAACATATTTTGTTTGCAAGCATCTCCAGAGGAACAAGGAACATTTTGCCCTACACGCAGGTTTCCTGAGCAGCGAATGTTATGTCCCTTTCTAATGGAAAAGGAAGTGACATACTTCATTCATATATGCGCAAAAAAAGAATGTTCACTAACAATGTGCATATGCTCGAAGATCTACAATATTTTTTTAATCTGATCTTTCTGAGAGTTCATCTCATAGGGTAGCAAAGCAGTGTTTGAGCTGTAAATAGAGAAGGTCCAGTGACAGCCAGAGAGCCGTGAGGCCCTTCCATCCATCAGTCAAGTTGTCACTGCTCCTTCAACACAGGTGAAGAAATGTCAAACAGTGCAGCAAGTAAAGCATTCCTACAAGTGTTAGTGGAGTGTATTGGCTTCAGACACCTGTTTAAACTTTTTTTCTTCAGCAAGAAAAATCTTGGAAGGCACATAGCTTGCATGATGTTTTTCCTTTAGATGACTCGTTTCCATCAGGACCTGAGGTAGAGTATGAAGTATAAGGGGACACTTGTGGGACCAGAGTAGGCAGCCAGTGCAGGGCTGTCAGTGAAGATTGCAACCTGGCACGAGAAATAATAGTGGTAAGTAATTGAAGCAAAGAAAAGGAGTGTCAGATGAGACAGCTGAATTGGCATGTGAGTCTCCCACGAGATACAAAGAGACATTGGTTTGGAGAATCAGACTCTCTTCTGCCATCATTTACAGAGTCTCTTTCTCCTCCTCTTAAATGTAAAAGAATCAGACAGGCAATACCAAGTAGGCAATACCATGTCTACTATCACTTGTATTTAATCTTGGGGATCTGCAGACACTCAAGCCCACTATCTTTAGGGAGGCTCTGGGTGAGTGAAGGGGTTTTCAACACTAGTGCCTAGCTTGAGCTAAAATTCTGACAGCAATTTATTGTTTGTTTCTGGTATTTCTTCTTTTTCACTAACACATAAAATTTACACTATTATCTTGTTTACAGTAGCAGTTTAACTTATTCCAGAAATACATTTTATATATACGTATATTTATATATCTATTTCTTTGCACAAATAACCCTCCTGTCCCTCCATGGGGAGGTATTCAGCAAGAAAAAGTGAGAAAGGGCCCTTTTTTTCTCAGCACCCCTTGTTGCCAGCCCACAGTACCTCTGTGCAGCTGATCTTCTGTCACCACCAGCTTTGGGACAGCCTCCTTTGAGAGGCTACCATTCCTAAATCATTGCCTTCACAGCAATGTGCCATCATACTGTACACAGAGAGTTACATTTCTACACTGCCTCTTCAAAGCCAGTTCTCGGTCTAAAAAATCCCTAAATTACATAGGTTTAATGGCAGACAGCACACTTTATAACAGGGAAAAATATGTAAAATTCTGTCCACAAGGGAAAAAACTGCAAGGGAGGGAACCCAGGAGATAATTTTGGGTATGCAGCTATAAGGTACTTATAAAATAAAAAAAAATAAAAGAAAAAAAAAAGAAGAAAAAAGGAAAAAAAGGAATAGCTAGTATATAAACATGACTGAGGGAAAATAAATATTCAGACAGGTTCGACTGCTTCATTATTTCCCCCGATGCTTTTCAGACATCTTCACTCTCAAGCACTTAAAACACATACCAAAAATATTTGTTACTCCCTTAAGCCATTTTTAGCCTACCTGTCTAGTGCTCAAATAGAATTCCTTGCAATGCAAGCTATAGTATTGTGTTAATAATTTTCCCCCAATTCCACTGAGGTACCAAGAGAAACTTGAAAGGAAAATCAAAAATTAAAAAGGCAAAGGGATCTTTTAATATATACTGTCAAACAGCTGTGAGGCCTTAATCTTAGAGGCCTTTTTTTATCCTTCCATAACACCTACTCAAGATTTTTCTCTTCAGCAACAAAAAGATGCTAAACCCAAAGAATGGATTTTCAAAATGTGGTTTTTAAAAATATGGCTATTTAAGCAAAAGTTTTCTTACTGGCTTCTTGACAATGCCCAGAAATTGTACACAGATTTGATGAGGAAGTGACTTTAGTCTGTTACCACTTAACCTCCCCCACCACCATTTCCTTGCTGCAGGGCACTTTTGCCCAACATGCAAATTCAGAGTTGTTGCCAACAGATGGTTCAAGACACATTTTCACTTAATCATCACAGACTCAAACTGGAAGGATCCTTGAGTAAGAAGCACATCACTGATGTTTGTAAAATCTATATGTTCTTACTGCACTACAGATACAAGCTGCAAGGCAAGGACTCAGTTATTTAGCATGTTAAATACCCTAGGTACCCTGAAACAGAAAAAGCTTTTTGCTGAACACAGTTTAAAGGATGAGACTCTGTGGCCATTTTAAATCTGCTCTTCTCTGTACAAGGACATGCCACTCAGCAGCTTGACATAAAGCAGTGCAATCCAGGTAAAATGACCTGGACAAAAGATGTCCATGGTCTGATTTTGGTTTATTTTTCCTTTTTGTAGTTAAGAGGTGGGTAGAAATGTGCCTCACATAATATTTCTATTAGCTCTTTGCTTTAATTTCTTGTTAACTCCAGTAAATACCAGTACTGTTCTAGTCTATATAGGGATAGCTTAAAAAGATAAACCAAATGGGCATCTAATAGGAGTAATTAACCTATGTTTAAGTAGTTGATGTGAAAACCATAATTAAAAAAATAAATATTTTCATTTAAAAAATAAACTGGCTTTAAATTTCAAGTTAGGACAATCTTTGTGAAATCTCCAAGAGCAGTGTGAAGGTGTCTCATTAAAACCTGAATACTACAGCTTTCTTTAAAGCTGAATTTACTGCAGTAGCCTCTGAAGACCAGGAAGAGGGGATATTCTCTTCACTACTACTTATCCAGCTAGCAAACTCAGTGATTAGATAATGAAAAACAGAGCAACCTCCTGAAAAAAAATCCCAATTTATTTCCCCCCTCCATGACTAGGGCTAAAACTAGGCATTAATGAATGAGATCTACAATTTCTAAATCCTGGCAGACTGAGTCCCCTAGAAGGTATTACATCAGTTGCTTCATTGGAGAAAACATTTATTTTTTAAAATCATTTTGTGTGTGTGTGTGTGTGAAATGTATATTCATAAACTTATTTACTTATACATTCAGCATATTTAAATTAACTAAATTTTTAAATTCACAGGAACTTTTTATATCTATTAGCTAAATTTCAATTGCTTCCAAAAGGTGTTCTGAATATAGAACATACAGAATATAGAATATACCACTAGAATAGTTGTAACATGTTAAGCAAGATTCATTAAATCCTTGAATCTACTAGAGATAGTAGTCTGGATATATGCTTCTTTCTTTATGAATACCTTAAATAGTATGTATGGGGTAGCCATCAAGTGTTTCTTTTTTTGTAGAGGCAAAATTTTGTGGCAAATCAACACTCAATGGCAGCTGCAACTTTCAAAATACAAATGCATTGGCTATCAACTGGCATAAACTAACTCTTCTTTCAGAAACTGGTGGGAGGAAAAGCCTTTTAAAAGTCTTGAGACAATTTTTTCCAGCTTCAGGCTTTAAATCGGTAATAAAAATGACTATTTAAATTACTTTCATGTCAATCCATCCACATGATCTGCTGAGAGCTATTTAAGAAGACAGAGACAGACTAAAGAATATCTTTACTTGTGTTACTGTCAAACCTGGCAAGGCTTGTATTGATCATGTCCCATTAATATTTCTTAAAATTCATATTTTTTCTACATTCAGTATTTCAATGGAGAAAGATATATATACATTATAAACACAGACAACTGGCTAAAATAAAGGGAAAATTTATTTATTTGAAAAATCGTATTAAGGAGATGACACATGACTAAGAGCCTCCATTGTAGTAAAAAGATCGCAGCACCAATTGTCACCAAGCAGAAGCACAATGAATATATGATTACCCCTTATTTCTCTAATACAGACAGCAAGACAGAAAACATGAAAGAAAAAATATATTCTGTAAATCAGTTAAAAACCCAAAACCACCAGTACCATGTACCTCATACAGTATAAAGTAAAACTTAATTTAAAAACTTGAAAAAGGAACTACTAAGGTGTCCTTAAAAATAATTTTCAGTAGATTGAGTCTGAAATCCTTTCAGAAAGTACTTCAAGGCCCAGAATGAGATGTTCACTGCTATCTCCTTCAGTCTTTCCCCTCTATCCTTCATCCATTTTTAAAAATCCTCTCATTGTAAAGGAATATTAGAGAATTTTATGGAATAGCCATTGGAGAGTCCCACTCATGTCTTACTAATTTGGTACTATCTAGCAAGTAAAACATACCCTGCAAAAAACTTGCCAGCAACGATGAAGAACTATGTTTGCCTACACTGGATGCTTACACTTAACCACTTGACCAATAGGACTCATACCCTCTGCCTTCTGTGGGGTAACTGGACATAAGCATTCTTCCCAGAAAGGAGAGACCACTCTGGTACTCTTCGGTACCTCTCATAGGGTTGTTATGGTGAAAGCACCCAACAAATAAGTTAACCAGCCTTAGTTAATGTGGACATAGGGTTGCTCCAGTCACTTCCAGGCAACATGAAGCCAATGAAAAACCAAGTAAAATCAGTATTTAATTATCACAAAAAGCCACTCATGTCACTGTCTGGGATTCTTACCCCCACATATCCACCCAGGCTGGCTCTGTACCAGAAACTTCCTTATCCTTTCAAAATACATTTGCCAGTAGCACAGAATTCAACCAGATCACAAAGTTGTAGGTCTGTTCTCTTCCTTCTCAAATGAATAATGTGGAACATCATTAATAACCTGCCAGGCTCCACCAGAAATATGTGGATAGCACCTATTACAGTGCACTATTGAAAATAATTATGAATACAAAAAATTGCCATGTAGCAACACCTACAGCAATCAGGAATTAATCTTACACTTGTACATCCATTAGACCAAACATTTACAGGCAGACACAAACCAGTTCATTTAAAAAAAAAAAAGAAGATGAGGAAGGGTAATGTATTCTGGTTTTCTGAGAGCTGCTGCCTCTCTCTACAACTGAGGTGATAACAGTGAGATCTATTTGGTCTGAAGTCTTAGATGAGGGTTTTCTCTATTTTTAGCAGCAGTAACAATAGCAAGTGGATGAAGAACTGCATGTTTATATTAGGCCATAGAACAAACTTGCCACATCTTTCAGTGAATTGCCCAGTCTTTCTTCCATCTGGTGATGCCTTGCCATGTGAATTAGCTCACCTGTATAAACCTAACTCCACCGTAAATACTTTCAATAAAAATACATACTTCTAGGCACTGAAATAGAGACAGTAGAGCAGAATTTATCACATCAGAGTACCTAAATAGGTAGTTGGGATTTAAGTTTGTAAATCTGACTGAATACATCAAGTTATTTTGACATATCCATTGCTTTACTACAAATTAAAGAAATAGTTCATAACTTACGTGGCTTACATCACCAGGTTTCAATATCTACATATCTCCAAGAGTCTCAGAATCACAGATACACATACAAAGAAGAAGCAGCTTGGAGAAAGCTGGCACATTTGGAAAAGATACACACATCTGAAAAGCAGCAGACATGAAGGAAAAAAAAAACACACAAAAAATGACTAATCTGTGTGTGAAGCCTGGAAATTAAACTCCAGGACAATGGATGAAAAATAGGGGATGGATGGAAGAACCCTTTCAGATCAGGGCAACAACTACCTTGCCTCTTTAGCCACTGCAGACTAAGTGAGGGAGCAAAGCACAGTGCTGCCATCAGATTACCCTGCCCAAAAAATCTTTGCACAGCTATTCATCACCTCCAAACCATACTGGGACATGTGCTTGAAGGGGTTGGCAAGGAGAGTGTGTGCTGTACCCTCTGCTTTTTCACTTGAAATAAAGTCAAGCTCCATTTCAGAGAATCAAATTCTTCTCAACCGATGTATAAAATCTGCTGCTAAGAAAGGGGACTCTGCCGATAATCAAATTAGACATGAATAGGGGGAGGGACATTTCCTTCTGCTATACCCAGATTTGCCAAATTTAGGTATATTTGTGACATTTGAGACAGTTAAAGCCATCCATCAACATCTCTGTCACTAGCTTTAGGTTTGCAAAAATGGAAACAAGATGTTGCCTTGGAATGCAGCTTTGTAAAATTCTGCAAATTAAAAAACACCTCACTAAAAGTTTCTATATACAACTACCGCTGTAACATGTTAAGCAAGATAGGTCCTATCATAGGAATGGTCATTTTAAATAATGTTAATAGTAGGATCCTGAACTTACTCAGATTAACTTTCCTATTATTTACACAGAACATCATTAGGCTATGAAAACAGACCACACTCTAACCCAGAAAAACAAGCAGTGTGCTGGGGGGTGGAAGGAATCAGTATTCTGGTGTGGTAATAAAGGTTTCTTTCTCCAATGATAATCAACTCTGCATAATTAAAATAGCTCAGACTGTTGAACTAATTTTCAGACTGGAGGTTTCTTCCTGTAGCAACACTTACACACAAAGTTTCTACTGCGACTGAATTTAATCGTGAGCCTAATTACAATTTTAATGAATATCTTCAACACTGCATGTAAGCTTGCACTTCACAGTCTTGCTATCAGAGCCTTCTGCAGTTAATATAAAGGATTATTCTGAGGTGCTCATGGTATGGCAGTATTTTTTAAAAGACAGCTTAAACTATATTCGGCCAAATTGAAATAATGTTTAAATTAAGGTTGTAATAACTATCAGTTTTAATATGCATATTTCAGAATACTTTTAATATGCATTTAATTTAAAATGAGAAATTTTTGTCTTTCTAATAAAATTCTAACTTCAGAATGATCCAAACTGTATCTGTCAAGCTTCCCTTTTTTGTAAATACTTGAGGTTTACTTGCAGATTTTCTCACCAGAGGGCAAAAAACTATACAGGAAATCCTCTGTTCACAGGAGAGAAGACAGATTTAATAGCTAATGCCTAAAAATTGCACCAACAAAATACCAGTTCTGTCTAATTTGTCTGATTCTAGTGAACTAATTCTAGTGAACTGAAATTTCTGTAGCAGCCCCATGTAAATAAGATGATTTTTAATTAAACATGAAGATTCACAATTCACCATGGAGTTTCTTCTTCTATATACAGTTTATTTTATTTTACACTCCTGTCCCATTTGCAATGGCCAGACTGATAGACCATTTGCTTTACCACATCACAGGTTTCTGGTAAAATTAAAGTAACCTGGTCATCCAGCAGTTTGCAGATGACTTTTCTAGGTCCTAAGAGGTTGTGATAGATTCAAGACAACAGGACATGAGCATTCTGTAGCAGTTGCTGATGTACCCATCACTACTGAAGTCATCAACACAGAATAAGTATTTTGATGTTCCAGGGTTAAATTTCTGTTAAGGTTTCTGTGACAAAGCCTATTCTGGTGTGCTGAAGGTTTTCATAGTGGAACCATTCCATCATTCCACCTATACTCAATTGAGGAAATGTCTTTCTTATTTGCTTTAGACTTTAAATCTAGCAGAAATGTCTTCAGTCACAGAGCACTATTCCCTTTTTTTATACAAAAACAGTATAAAATCACTTCTGTACATTTATAAAACTTGATGTTGAAATCGGTTAGCTTTCTTGTCACACAAGTCCTTGTGGGAGGCTGTCCTAGAATCCCAGTGATTTAGTGGTAAGGAACCTCCCTTCAATGTTGTCTATAAAGTGTCTGTGCAGGAGGATCCTTCCTCCAGAGCCCATCATGCTGTCCCCTGCTGTGATGCTGGAAGCTCCTGCATTCCCAGTTCAGCACAGAGGATTCTCTCTCCAGCTCCAGGAACCCCCCAAGCCAGAAACCATCCCTTAGGCTTCCAACCAGCTGTGTCTCACATGTGGCCCTAGGCATAGGCTGTGGTGTTACGAAACAGATGGGGTGCTTTGCTCAGAGGAGTCTGATGAAAAATGCTGCTATTCCCAGCTGCAACTCTGGCTGTGGATCTCAGCTCTTCCCACCATGCTCTGGATATCAACAACATTGAGAGATCTGCTATTTAAGGTTAAGGAGGAAAGCAGTTCAGTACAAAAACACTTTTTGTTTGTTTTGCTTTTCCTGCTTCAGTTCCAATGCCCATCTATAAACACCAGGTTTGTTCTTCTTTTCCTTTCCCATGACGTGCATATAGTTTCAGGAAGAAAGTTAAAATAGAAAAACAAAAACAGTTGCTTTTTAAAATTTAAATTTGTATTGAGTGGTGGAACTCCTTAATCTCTGCATTTCATGTATAAATTCAGCCATGTTTCAGTAGAAATGTGACTGTTAGAATAAAAGAATTTGTAATTTAATTTACTTTTCTTTACTGTGGAAAACATCACCTCAGTACTGGATCATTTCTGCTGTGCTGAAAGGACCAGACACAGAAAAAGGGAGGATTTTGGTTTTCTCTTAGTCTTTTACTTCCAAACATGCTCTAGCAGATAAATATCTCTAAGCTAAGAGATATAAAGGTAAATATAATTTGCTGTACTCTCAGTGTGGAGGCAATTTTTCTACTTGAATAAATACTAGTACAATAACACTGTCCAGAATTTGGAAAAAAAAAATAAAAGAGCTCAAACCCAAGAAAACTAAAGCTTCTCAGGGATTTGCCAATCTTTAACCATGCTTAAGCTTGTGGCATAGTCCAGAGGTACTCAGTGAAGAGGTGACGAGGAATGAGAGGCACAGACAGGCAAAGGGCAGTTTGTTGTACCTACAACCTCACATGTGTGACACAAAAGCAGCTCCAAGCAAAACTGGATGATGGAGGTCTGCAGGTGTGATTTCAGGATTGTATAAATTGATCTAACTGCAAACCAATGAAGAAAGGTGTAGTTGTAACCCTCTTGTTCCTCCCCAGATTTATGTTGCCGCCTCTTCGTTCTGCCTGTTCCCACAGCCAACCTCTGGCCAGCAGGTCTGGCTGCTGTGCAGCTTACACTGCAACCCAGCAGGATGGCTGCAGGACTGCACAGCCCAGCAGCAAGGCTGAGCACAAACACTTCTCTGAAGGTGGCAACATCTGCTCAAAATGCTGGGATAACCTGCACTATGCACAGAAACCTGACTGTTTGCAGGTTAACAACTGATTCAGTAATGACACTTTTGTTCTTTAAATTATGCATACTGTGGAAGAATGAGGGAGCTAAAAGCAAGAAGAAAGCTGGAAACATCTACAAAAAGAAAAAACATAAGGAGATTCACACAGCATTTCATATGTACTTGCAAAGAATAGGAGCCAAAAAATGAGAAGATACATGGGAGGTGGTTTGATTTTTCACTTAGCACTGGCTGACTCAGAGCAAAATGTTTAATAGTTTTCAGCTATCTTAGAGAAGTGTAAGTATGAAGCAGTACCAGAAATTCAAGGAGCACTGCATTCCTTGTAAAAATGAAACACATGAAGTATGTGCTTTTAATCAGGGCACAGAAGAATGTGAAATTACAGAGGGGGTTATGATCAATCTAAGCCAATTTTACAAGTCTAACTAGGACCAGATATGAGACAAGACTGTTACTGAGATCTCATAATTTTGGAATAAAAACTGAGTGTTCACTGAAAAGTGCAGAATTAACTCTGAACTACGTAATTATAACTTACAAAACAACCATAGTTGTCCAATACACAATGAAGACATGGGGATTATGAAAGGTAAGGAATTCTCTGACACTGAAGTCACAATTAAGGATACACAACAGAAGAACACTAGCAGAAGGTTATGGGTGAGTTTCAAAGTTTGCAGCCATTATGGCACTCTAAACTGCCACAACAGAAAGAAGTAAGGAATTAAATGAAATAGATGAAATTGATTTTATCACTTCACAGTAGTTTGCAAGCTCCAGCAACATGAGTTGCTTACAAGAAGCACCACCTCTGTGAGCTCTCTGGTCCAATACAGGTGAATAGTCTATAGCTTGACTAGACCAAGCAAGACATTGCTTTCTTGTACATCAACCCAGCCCATGCACCAGGGAGTAGTCAGGAACAGGTAATGGAACATAAATGGGTAAAAAACACAACTTACAGGAATGACTGTTCCTTCTGGGGAGGGAACTAAGCACTAAGCACATGGGTGAGAAAGAAAATGCCGTATCAGTAGTGGAAAGGAAAAATTGTTACCATGTTAAAAATTCATCCTACATTCAGTCTCATCAAGCAGATAGACGAAAATTTTTAAAGAAGAGTTTGAATCAGTCTTCTGTGGACAAAGTTCACTCCAGAAAACAAAATATAGCTAATTCCACTGCCTGTAGAAATGTTGTTCTTACCTTTTGCCAAAAGAGAAGCCCAGGAGACACATAGTTCTGGGCATAAAAAGAGAAATAGATAACAGAGCACACACACTGTGCATCATTTTTTAAAGAGAAGAAATAAAAGAGATAGAAAGATCAAGACCGTACTTTATTTACAGATATGTTACAGAGCAAGGAGCAGGTGTGTAAAATACAGGCATTTTTGCACCTGATAAATAAAAAGTACTGGTAGAAGTGAAGGAATATAATGTAATAAAAGTATTTTTCATGTATGATGGGAGAGGTTGTCATGGTAAAAAAGATTTGGTAAAAAAAATCATAACCACGTATAACAAAAAAAAACCAGCCGTTTTTTCATAGTCATGTGGGAATTCCAGTCAATACCTAGTTATATCTGACAACACAGTTGATCCTATCAAATATTCTAGGATTTTTAGGATAATCTTTTAAGTGGAGACAAACAATAAAAAAACATTTTTGGAAACTAGGCAGTTTTTGGCAGAACTACCAATTAAGACAAAACAAAATTACAGAAATATCAATCCCATATTAAATAAAAAACAAAACAGAACAAAAAAAAACCAAACAGAAACCAAATCAATCAATCAAACAAAAACAAATAGGAAAATCTTTAACTTAGCAAGGCATTTAATCAAATTAGACTAAGGTGAATAATCCACAGGGAAAACTGTTTCATGTATTACTCTTAAATGTGGGGATAAAAATTCTGACACCTCCTTTTATTTCTTCCAAGTCTCCGTGCTAGTTTCTTCTGGAAAGCATTAAGGAGTACATCTGATTCTGGCTCAGGTTTTTGGGATAGATCACTGGAGGTTTTCTAAATTGGTCGGCAGTAGATTTTGCCAGCATTGATCTCAAACTTCCCTAGGTTTCTTCAGGGTGCAGAATAAACTGGATCAGTTTTCATGTTTAAATTAATTTGGGATTGCTTGTTCCAAAAGTTAACCGGAGTTTGCAATTTTTTCCATTTTGCTTTGCTAGAGATGAAATATCACTTTCTGCCATTTTCAGAGTTAGAGCCTCCAGCCTTTCAGCCTACCTACATGAACAGATCTTTCTTGCCTTCTACCACAATTCATTTGTGTTCCGTTCTAAATTTTTCTGAACCAAGTACAGTTCTATTCCTGTCAGATTTACCCAGCTCTGAGATCCCATCTGCTTGGCTATGTATTCTTTAACAGATTCTGTTTGCTATATGCTGACCTAGTTCAAAGTTACATTTGTTCATTGACTGTTCTGTACTCTACCTTCTCCCATGTTTATTTCACAGAAAACTGTATGGGTTTGCAGTTAGCTTTTTCACCTAGGGCATTTTTATAGATTAGAAACAGTACAAATTCAAGTAATGATCCCCAGGGACCCCATTTAATACTTTACCTAAATTGAAATAGCTTCACTTACAATCACTTTTTATTCTATATGGGTAACCACTGTGCTATTCATCTAATTTCATATTACTGAATCTCTTAAGTCCTTGAAGCTCTTTGCTGTGAGCAGTCTTGTGACAATGCTTGCTGCTTAAATACACCCATTATACCCCTGTGGTGTGCATCTGAAGTATACTGTGTGTACAAGTCTAACATTACACATGTTGGGCCACCTAATGATTTTCCTTTTGCTTATGCCTGCTTTGTTTATTAGAAAAGAATTTCTGTTCTTACAGTCATAACGTTGCTCTTTTTACATGAAAGGAAAATGCAGTGATGAGACTGACTGCCATTTTTTGGCTCTTCTCTCCAACAAGTGGGTTTGGTTGTTTAATTTGTATACCCAAAAGCATCATCATTACAAAATACCTCAAAGACAGATCTTAAACTCCTCCTGAGCTGTATCTTCTTTTTGAAAGCTTTACAATTCCCCATAAAATTGAGATGTTTTACTGGGCATTAATGCAGAGACCCTTTTGAGGAAGCAGATCTCATACCATATAAAGGCTCCAAAATACACTGATTCTGGTGCAAGCTCAAGTAGAGGCATGCTAATTTAGCAGCAAGAAGAAAGTCTCCAAACCAAGCAAAAATTTTCATGCTGCCTGGAGGGGTGGAAGGGAATTCATGGCAAGTCAAGAGAGAAGCAGATCTGATACACCAGGTTAGTTTAGCTCCCATCTCCAAACCAAGCTTCCAGAAGCTGCCACTTTTCTCTTTGAAGGGAACAGAAACAGCTCAGACATTTTAATGTTCTTTTCTCATCTTTATCCAGTCCTTGGAATAAAAAAGTATAGAATCATTAATGATGGGAAAAGACATCTAAGATTAAGTCCAACTGATAACCTAGCTCCACCTTGTTTACTACTAAGCTGTACCCAGGTGCCACATCCACACATCTTTTGAACACTTCCAGGGATGGTGATTCCACCATTCTGCATATTTCAATGCCTGACCACCCTTTTAGTGAATAAATGTTTCCTAATATCCAACCTAAATGTCCTGTGGAACTACTTGAGGCCATTTCCTCTTATCCTGTCACTTGCTACCTGGGAGAAGAGACCAAGCCCCACCTTGCTACAACCTCCTTTTGGGTATTGCATCATTCTTGAAATTTTTTTCTATCTCCATCTGATACACCATCTGATTCATACCACCCATCACCACTTAAAAATCCTTCTGTTCATAGATGAGAGGACAACTGGACTTGATCCAATAAACCAGCCTATCCTGTCCATTTCATTTATTATCAAATTAAATCTGTACATTTTTCCATGCTACTGCCCATGCTTGGAGCAGTGTCCTTAAGCATCTGCAAAATTGCCTCATTATCCTGCTTTGAACTTTCTTTGCATCAAATCTTGTGCTGAGGTGGGGTGGGAAGGAGAGGACATCAAGAGCTAAAAGCAGGCACAATGCACCTCTGCAGAGCTACAGCAAGGGGCTGAGGTAACAAGTAAAGAATAATTTTGCTGCTCTTCAGAAAACTGAAGGATTTTTTACCAGAATCCATGGAATAATTGTACATTAAGTTTAGCTATAAAGTCATGACCCTGGAAAAAGGATTTGGCTCTAAACCAAATATTTTTTCATATTCAGTTTCACTTTCCTGGTATAAAATATTCAAGAAAACATAATTCTACTTAAAATAACTCTATAAAAATGTCATCACATTTTTTGTTTTTTATATGTATCACAGTCAGACATTTCAAAATTATTTCATCCAGCACAATGCTTCCACGTCCCTTATGGTGTAAGTGATCAGTACTTGTGAAAGCCTACAGAATTTACACTGAAAGGGAAGATGATGAAAAAATAAACCTTCTTACTGCATTAAAACCCCTCTTCTTCTTATCTGAGTGTTTGTACTGTCACTAGCTATTGGAGAATGTGAATGTTTCTACATAAAAATGATTAGTGCTAATGACATCTCTAGTAAGCCATGTGGAATTTCTGGCCCTTCTGTCTGTTGGGGCTCTTGGTGATATTTTAGAGAATTGTAATTATTTAAAAAATGTGAGTGCTTGGTGTTGCAAGTAGCACTTTGTTTTGATGGAAGAACTTTATCAAACACAGAGGTTTAAAACCTTTCTTAGAAAAGGTCAATTTCAATTCACCTAATGTCCTCTCAAAGTTCATTCCACACCCAAGACCTTTTGTCCCCAGACTTTACATGTGCTTCTGCATCAGGCTTGTGATGAGAAGAGAAGAGAAGAGAAGAGAAGAGAAGAGAAGAGAAGAGAAGAGAAGAGAAGAGAAGAGAAGAGAAGAGAAGAGAAGAGAAGAGAAGAGAAGAGAAATTATAATTCTGAATCTCTATAAAGTAAAAAATGGTTTAGCTAAGAACTAAACATTGCAAGTTTTACTATTCAGGAAACTGGTTTTGTTAACCAGTAGAATTTATTGAACTATTTCATTTGCATTTTTAAATAAAGGTTTTCTTTATATAACCTATGTTTTGGCCTAAATAGTATTCATAATAATTGCATCCAGAATAGTTAGGCATATTGGATTCTTCTTTTGAATCTGGTATTTTGGAAATATGTAAGATATATAGAGAGAGCAACCAAATTATGTCCATCTTAATTCTGATCTTTAATGCTGCTGTCCTGAATACAGAGAGGTGGTGGATGCCCTAAATGAGGAAGCTTTTCCTTTAGTAGCAGTCTCACTGCCTGGACCTTTCCCAAAATTGGCAATTTAAAATTCTGCCATAGGACTGTCTAGCTGGGCAAAGTCTGTGAAACTTGATGTATGGCATAGGGTGCTGTTTAGGTTGTGCTTGTTTGTCTGGGGTTTTTTTGCTTCACTGCCAATGAGAATGATTGATTTTCCACAGGGTGGCTGCAGCAGAGCCAGTTTTCTACTGCTCAGTCTGTTTTATGGAGGTCACTGAAAGCACCTGATGTCTGATATAAACAGGGAAGGAGAAAAACATTTGAAGAGGATCCAAGGTCAAATACCACCTTCTTTATAGGGTGAACAGAACCAAAGGAATCCCAAATCATTCATCTCCTGATGCCACCAATATCTCCTTTCTATGACATGAATTAAGTCAGTATATTTAGCAACTGAATTTAATAGAACGAGTTTCCTTTTGCTTCCAGGAAGAGAGCACAAGTCAGCAATCCCTCAAAAAATGGCCACAAAGAAAATCCCTCATTCCCAGAGATGCTCCTGAAAAATCAGTATCCTGATATACAAAGACAAGGAAGCAGATACTGTGGGGAAGTGCATCACTTCCTCACAAAGTGCTCTGCTGGTTGTCTTTTCCCCCCTTTCTTGCTTTCAAAACACACCAGTCTATGTTCTGCCAGATAAAACTGTCCCACACAGCCTCCAGCTGTAGCCCTCTGATTCTTCAGGGCCAGAACGCCCACATTCATTCAGAGAGATTGGTCTCATGGCAGCCTTCTTTAGGAAAGTCCTAATTTTTAGAACTCTTGGGAAAATAACAAAACAAAACAATAAAAACAAGCCTAATTCATTCTTTGAAAGTAAATAACCTTCTGTAGAATAATCATGCTGCATTTCAGAAGGTCAGCAGTTAAAGGATGAGCACTTTGGCTTCAGCTCACCAAGCAGCACGTACTCCCTTTGAGGCCACAGGGTATTGAGTCAAGTCTTGGGTCAGATTTAGTGATTTTCCAGCACAGTTCAATTCTGTGCAAAGTGCAGTTTTTGTTGGGTTTTTAAGTACAGTACATTATAGGGTCAAGCACAAGAATGTTTTCGTGTATGCCAAGGCACTTGGCAATGTTAACATTTGCTAAGACCATCTTTCAGCATTTCTCATTTGGTCTGCCAAGGCACGTAAGTGGATGCTCAAGTTGTATTTGGGAATGGGTAGCTTATATGCATGCAACAGAATCTGAGTTTCAAACAAAATCTAAAGATGTATCTCTGTACTGGAATTTTTTGAAGGATTACTATTTTTATATATTTTTGTATTTAGAGACTTTTTGCCTCTTACAGGACAAATACACCCAGCATTACTGTACATATATTACAGACACTGTACTGTACAAATATTACAGACATACTAACTTCTATTACTTCTGCCTTTTTTCTTTGGTTTGTCTTTAGCTTTTCTTCTCTTATTTTTAGGGAAAAAAACCCCTACAAACTATTTTGGGCTATATATGCAGTGTCTTTTCTTGTTCTATTTTAAACATATTGGCAATCACAACAATCATTCATTGAGTCTGTTCCTGGCATTTTACAACCAACATCCAAATTGTTGACAGAGTACAGAGAGGTTGTTTTTGGCTTTTTTTTTATCGGGGACACTGGGAATTCCTTAAAAAATGAAACTTTATCCATTCAGTTCAATTACTTGGGGATTCTTTTTCTCAACCTAGTTAAATGTTAGAATACCATTTCCAGGCAGAGCTACTCTACTTGTGTCCCAAAAGGAGGCTGTTTCCTGATGTTAACCACCATAATGTCAAACCCTACATTTAATTCATTTGAATCTTAGTTAAACTGAGGTTTATCTCTTCTTGTTCTTGATCAGATTATTAACCCCACCCTCACCTCAACTCAATCCCATTTATTTCAATGTCTTTATCTTCACAGAAAGGCAAAACTTATGAAGTACAAGCAATCTGAAAGCCAGTGATTTAGCAGTAAGGTTATTAGCATACCTAGCATTGACAGTTCTGCTTTCTGCATTATTTTTGATTTTTATTATTTTCTTTCTTTCATTCCATTTTAGCTCTTTAATCAGTCTTCAGCCATGGAACATTTTCTTCTCTTAAGATTTGCTTGATAGAGTAGCTTTGGAAGAAATTTTTTTATTAGCATTTCACAGCAATTTTGTTTTATCTTTAGTTTATGGTTCAGTCTAAATTAATCCTTGGTTAAGGCACTGCATGGCTCCATGGGGCATTTGACATGCCTAACATATTAATGGCTCAAAATCACCCGTCATTTCCTTTCTCTCTCCCTTGGTTTTTCTCTCTGTGTCACATTTAAAGTAAAAAAGGCTCTTTTGGGATGAAGTCTATGCCTGTGCTAAGAACAGGGTCCCAGGCATCAGAAGCATTCACAGATGTTACACTACATTCCAGGAAGTTCTGTGCGGGAACCTTCGGAAATTAATAGGTTACATTTCATTACCGTTTGATGGATATTCCTGTGTTTTTTCAGCAAGCTATTTAGCACAACAATTTTACATACAACATTTTTTATTCAGAAGGACTTATCACCAAAAGTATGGTTTAAATATTTTAAATTTCAAACCACATAGTAGGCATTTAAGAAGAAAATCATTCAGCAGTGACTAGATTCTGAATTACTTCCTCAAGTTAACTACATATATAACAAATTCTATTTCCAAAATTCCTTGCAGACTTATCTCCATGATGAAGATTATTTTATAGGTGGAAAATACAAATTACTTAGATTCAGATTTTCATATCACCTGTTTTCTTTCCATTTTAAAAGGAGGAGGTGAAAAAATGGAGTTACAATTTCTTGCCTATTCCAAACAAACAAATTTCTTGAAATTCCAATATGTTGCTTAATTTTCCATTTCACCATTCATAAGGAGAGAATGTGTTCACTGAAACTACACCAGTCTTGGCTTAATTTCCATCCACTGGGTGAGGGGGTTATATTCTATATTCTATAGTAAGCATGCCAGCACTTACAGCACAGGTCCATCCAGTCCTGTCAATACTCTGCCTACAGCCAACAGCATGAAAACACAGTGTTACTTTCCAGGGATCCTCAAGTCTCTGTATATTTGCTACTGAGAGACAAAACCATCTGAAAAGATGGTAGATTTGTGTGGGGTTTACCATTAATTTCTCCAGTCATTATTTAAACCCATTAAGTACACATTTCTTTAGATATGCATAATATATAATACCCACAAACAGGACACTGATTTGAAAACTTGAGGCAAGGCATTTCACAGATACTGTGCATCACTTTTACTTCAATTTTCATGTGCTCCATAAAATGAAGAATCAAAGCCTAAAGGTTTACTTAGTACCACTCTTAATTCCTTAAAAGCCAGATATCAAATTGACTTTTTCATAATCATATTCAAAAATACAAATTTATCAAATTTTAATTTCCAATTAGAAAAAAAATATTTGAAGATATTTTTTTAATATTTAATAGTATGGTAATCAACAGACATACTGAGAGGCTACACAGCATAACCAGACAGTTGTTATTTTGTAATTGCACTCTAAAACTTCTTTCAGCTATTAAAAGTTACCCCATGTTGAGCACAGAAGCACTTTTGCTCTACACAGCATTGTACTACTGATGGACAAGATCTTCACATCTGAAGTAATATGAATTATGCCTGCGGATATTTTCATGTCATATTAAATATTTCTTCTTGTGGAAAGTTCTGGCTACAAACATGCAATAAAAATGTAGCAGTAAAATCTGATAAATGAATGCACAGGGTACTTTACCAATAAGTAGGTTCCATCCCTAAGAGTGAAAGCCATGTTGGAGGGCAGCTTCACTATAAATGAGGGGGCAGGAGAAGGAAAAAGATTGAAGCTGATCTTACCTTGGAGCTACACTGAGCACTGGATCAATAGCTGTCATTAGCTGAGGTCCCTTAGAGGAAGCTGGCTGTCACAATGCTGACATTTAACCTGTGTCATGTGGCACCATGTGCTCACGTATAGAACTTCACTTTTAGAACCAGAGGACAGAAAATGAAAGGAGATTCCTAAGCTGAACAGCAACTCTTTCCTGGAATTTGAGTAGTTGCTGCATTTCAAGCAAAAGTAACCTCTTGTACAAGAGATCAGTAAAGTTACAGCTAGTTTTGATACTACACTTTACACATTTCACCTAGTTATGTGTACTTGGAATCACTGGAACAGAGAAAGCAGTGCACATCTGCACAAACCTCATTATCAGTTGAAGGCATGTCATATTCATTTGATTAATCTCAATTTGCCATTGAATCTCATTTCATTCCAAACATGTTGTCATTTCAACTAATTTAACTAAAATCCCCCCCGAATAATGATCTTGCCAAGCTTGGTAAACACACTGTTTGTGTTGTTTATATTGCCTGCCTCAACTGACAGCCCTCTCTATGACAGTCTGTATTTTTAATATTGTAGCATGATCACAAAACAATGAACAGAGAGATAGCATACACATGTCCACAGAATTAAAATGAGATCCAAAAGAATTTAAAAGAAATTTAAAGAATTTTTATCTGCATATAAATACAAAGTGTCTCCAAAGGCACTGAAGAAGTAAAACCAGACTGCTCCTGAATGCTGCATGACTTCACATATGGCAGCACTGTCTAGTAAACCCTCTGAAGGAATAGATTTCTCATCATTTCATCTTTGCATTTTATTATGATGATTGCACAATCCCCTAACTCCAAGAAAGTTATAGTCTGAATAGACAAAAGGGGAAGAATGGAATGAGCCACAAAAGAAAAGTGACATATCCAGAAATCAGATAGGACAGATCTGCCAAATGCTATTCTAATACCACAGTCATCAGTGCTCAGCCAACACTACTACACATACAAGCAGTGTACTAACACACGTTGCTAATTCTTGTTTAAGGATCATCTTCTCCCATCTAAGCAACTACACTTAAGAATGTCATTCTTGAAAGTGCACAAATACAAGATGATAATTCTCCCTGTAACTTCATCCCTTTTGTTCTAACAGAAAGCCAAACACAAAAATTCTTGACTCCCAAATTTCCTCTCAGAATTTTTAGACAGTAGTCCTATGCAATGTAAGGCGGAATAGAAAGTGTTTTCTATGACCAAAACAATTATAAAAGCAAACTCTCACTGAAGTCTACAGAGGAAACAGTAATTTCAAGTAAATTACAGATCTGTGGTATCTTTGAATAGGAATGAACTTAAAAGGCTTTATATGCATCTTGCAATTTATTTCTGTTTAAAAAGTACCCAAGATATCTTTGTTTTGAGGAAATGAATATAAATTTCCTCAAAAATACCATGAAAGTTCATAATCTTGTAAAATTATCTTCATACTATGCTGTGCCTGGTGAAAATAGGGTAATAAAAAGTCCCACATCTATCTTCAGAGAGGAGACCCTCCATAGTTTGGATCCTTTTCACCTTCTCCTTGGTTTATATTCTCCACCTACACCAACCTTGCAATCATTGAAAACCTCACATTCAGCTTTCAAATCCTTTCTCCTCAGTGCCTTAGAGTCTCACATAAAAAAAGGTCTAGAAACTCAGTAATCCTGGTAAATCAGTTAGCAAGCTACCAGCCCATTTTTTAGTTCCAATAAGAGGATGGGTTTTCTTTGATCTATTCTGGTGCACACTAAGATTTTTCCAAGAGCAACAACTACAGAGCTGACAGCAATGTCTTCTTGCTCGTACAGCTGATGAAATATTCCTTTTTAGCAGTAAATCATAAGAGAAACTGATGATTCATTACTGGGGTTTTTTCATTCTCTCATCCCCATCAGAATTTTTTCATGGTCTAACTTTGTACTTATGGTGACTGCTAAACAGTTCAGAAAAGAGCAATGCAACATTTGAGAAATAACTGCTGCATAACTCCCCTCCCCATTTCCCTTTTCCTGCACCCATCCCACTGAAGTTAATGCCAGAGGTAAAATGCTTGGAAACAAATGCAGAGTTCCCTTTTGTACTCAGTCATAGTAGTACATCCACTTGAGAAGGATCTAACCACACTTTGAGGGGCTTTAGGTACAAATGCTCTGACAAATCTTGGTTTCACAAAACCTTTCCTGTTTCTCAGGCTACATCTTCCATGTACCCAACTCACAAATCTCAGGTGGCAAGAGCTTGAGGAGCTTAAATAAAAGCAGCCAAGAACTGGCCTAGAAGCAAAACCAGGAAAAACTCGATTGGTGAACAGTTTGTCATACCTAAGGAAGCAATGCCACTCTGGGAAGAATCCATGCAATACAGAAAAAAATTTATAAATATTTCTCTAGAATTGAACTCTTTTCCTAAGTGGCTTTAAAGTTTTGTTCCTGAAATCTTTCAGTATGTTTGAGCCAACATTTCTGAAGTTATAGTGAGAAAGCAGCAACAATAATTCCCACGACTCGAGGAATTTAAGTTGAAATTCATGTAGTGACATTAATTTGAAATCTGCCAGAGCTGAAAAAACCGGAAGAGTAAACCAGAAATTTGGAGGGAAGTCCACCTGAGAGTAGCTATGCGTTATGTGAATTCAAATTTTAGGAATGTGAGAAATAAACACTTTTCATTTTAAAATAAACCTGAAAAATATAATGAAGACTAATTTTCTATTTCATCATTTTTGGCTGTAAATAAACTTCTGATTGTGGGCTACAAGATAATATCTTTATCAAGCCATTTGGAGGTAAGAGTCAGTACCATCTTTCTTTTATATCCTTCCCCCATCCTTTCTTTTTCTTTTAAATCCTTCCTTTCGGACACACAGAAGAAATTTTCATTGTGTGGGAAAAAAAAGGAAAGCCTTAGAATATAAAAATTAATTTTACTAGGAAGCTAATGAATGCACCATAACCCAGATTTTCCATGGCTATTGCATTAGGGAGAAAGAGTTATGAAACTTCATGCTTTTATAAATTTTGTTGAGCTTGCAATCCTGGCTGAAGGAGAGAGCAAATTCTCAGGTGCTAAACACCAAATTGCTTATTGGAACAGCTGCTGCACTGAGCTGAATAAGCAGGACATGCAGGGAGTGGCTTTTCCTAGGCTAATCTTTGACCAGCATCAGTGCTAACACTACAAATTAAAAGGAATATATCACAATTAGAATACTGTTATTGTTACTTCCTTTCCACTAAATGTACAGACATAAATGTTCTTTTAGCACTCCTTACTTTTGGATCCACTGTTTTTGTTTCACACTGGCTAGACTCTGAAATAGGAATTTTATGTTTCCTATTCTCCAAGCTGTAAAATCTAGGTTGTTTTTTGCTATTGTTGTTGGATTTGTTTTGTGTTAGTTTCTGTTTTAGAGGGGTAGGGTGATGCTTTTGAACAAATATTGCTTGAACTGGGGACTGGAAAAGCAGATTTTTTTTCTTTATGAGGAACAGTGAAATGCACTGGAATAAAGATTACATTAGGAAATTGAGTACTGGTTTTCTTCTTCCAGAGAAAAAAAATCTTAAAATGTCACTAGCTCACTAAACTCTTTAAAGTATAGATTATTTTTCTTTATATTACAAAGAAAATGTTCCCTGATTTTATGGCAGATGGGGAGAAAATCTTAAATATCAGGAAATTATACAGATTAGAATGTAGATGATTCAGTATTCAGATTCTTTAACTTCCAGATATGAGTTTGGGTGCAGTTAGGATTGAGCAAGTATTAGTTGCTCTGTGAGGGAAACAAGATTAATAATATAGATTAAGATTAACAAGATTGAAATTAATATTATTATAATTAATACTATTAACAATCTATTATGGCTGTAATGTAGGAAGCAGGGAAATGCTGACACACCTCTCACTGCAGACTGTGTACATTGACAAGCCCTGCAAGCAGGTAGGAATGTCAGAAGTAAAAGGCATGATCCTGAAAAGTAGGCTCCATCAGACTTGCATTAATACCTCTACCCAACCCCCTTCTTACTTTCAGACCTTATTTCCTTAACCTTTCATTTCATTCTTAGTGTTTCTGCATCTTTTTTTTTTCCCCTCTGGTGAAGTAGGGGTTCTACTCCTGCTGTGGAATAAAAGGTGCCACTCCTGAGCTCTCCTGCTCACTTTGAACAACGAATTACCAAGAAAGTCAGCTTCTGTTTCCAGCAGGTTCCAATTCACGTTAGGAGCCTGTAGGAAATGGGCACATTGCAGCATCTGATTAAAGTCTTTCATATCTTAGATTAATGCAGGGTCAGATGGTGAAAATTCTTTCTGTAACAGAGAGAGCAAGCTGAAACAAAGCTAAAAAGCCTATTCACTTAAAACTCAAGCACAAGGGGAAAATAAGAAGAAGTAATCCTAATAATTATATGGATGCTTTTGAAAACTCTCCTAACATTTACTTTTTCCCCCAACTGCTAAAGAGTGTCCACAAACCTTCACATTTCGGTAATTGGTGGGAGATAATTATCTGGAGAGCAAAAAGCAACTTCCATACATTTTCATCACAATTAACAAAAAACAAGCATAAAACCACTAGAAGCTTGATTTATGAAAGTCTAATGATGCATTCTAGGGCACATCCAGGACGTAGCCATGCCTTCCCTCTTCACAAGCAGAGACAGAATTTTCACATATTCTGAATCACTACTTCTCACTACTTTCCATGACAATTCTCTAGTCAAGCAAAAATCCTGCCACTCACTAGCTTGATTCATAATTCTGATACTTCATATGGTCTCAGTATATCAGCAGTCACCTTCTGCCTTCTCAGGATCTCAGATTTCTTGCCCTTTTAACAACCCACTCTGAGGTTTAATCTCCCAGGTGCTTCCTGTTTGCAGATTTTGCAGCAATAAACAACATCAGTAAGTATGCAGGTTTGCTGTGTATTGCTAGTTGTGAATCTGGAAGTAGAGATGTATGAAAGAAGTAGGATGATAATTTTTGCACATTGTTTTGAAAACTTAGTAAAAAAATATATATTTTTTTTTATTTCAATAGAAAATACCTTTACAGATACTTTATTTACAGAGACTTGTAAATACTCCCAAGCTAATGTTTTCTTAAAAAACATTCAGTTATTCTGTTGACCATGGAAAAAGTTGCTGTTGGGCCATTTAACTTCCAAATGAGCTACAGAAAAAATATAGTAGAGTCTGATTAAATGTTTCCTCAGCAGGCAGGTTTTTAAATGCCTAAAATACAAGTGCCTGTAAAATAAGTGCCTTGTCAAAGTAATGCTTACTTTCCTGCATAATTAATTTATTAAAAAATATTTCCAGATCAGATGTTGGGTCTATTTTGCAGCCTAAAGATACTTGGTGTCTTACAGTTGTAGAAATGCTAATTGAAATGGTGGGGAATTTTCAAATTACTTTTTGGAAGTTCATATCAGCTACTTTTTTTTTCCTCAGAGTCTTTTTAAAATTTAACCTAAGTGTCTCTGAATTACTATATTTTCCTCTATTTGAATTCTATGGTCTTTGCTATGTTTTTTAACAAATAATCTTACAAGTCTTGGATGCTCTGGGTGCCCTCAAAACATACTGCTGTTTTTCATTCTACTGGCATGGCAATTACAAGCAATTTCCCAATCTTGGCGTGGACAAACAGGTGGTGACCTCAAACAGACTCTTAAATAAGCCTCTTATTCTTACTTGTTATTTTCCTGATTACTTACTCTCCAAAATCAGTTCATCTTTGCCTGCAACGTTTTTCTGTATGTAGATAAAACTTAAGTACATGATGTTAAAATTTTCATGGAGTAAAATGGAGTCATGTTGTAATTTCCTACATAATCTCCTCTCTTTTGAAGAACACCATCCAACAGTGACTGTTCCTACAGACAAGTGGACCTAAAGCATGCCCTTTTCTTAGATGTCTTTGTATGAAAAAGAAAAGAAATTTTTCTGGTCCTTTCTGTTCCCAAGATATTGGAAAGAAATAAATGCAGAAATGAGAAAAGAAAATTGGGCTGTCTTTCTGAATCTTTCTGCAAGATGTTGTGGCAATGATCTGCTGCTATTACTCAGCATATTCCTCATGGAAAAGGGGACTGAATTTCAAAACTGATTAAAGTCTCTGCTATGGAAAGGCTATAGACCTCAGCTAAGAATCCAGCCATGATTTCAGAAATTGTCCCTGCAGCAGCTTAATGCATAAACAGCAGAAGCAGACACCACAGTTATTGACAATAAAAAATGACTCAAAAAGATAAAGATTGACATAGTCATCAGAGGGGTTTTGTGGTATCCCTCTGGTAGTTATTGGCAGAGCGTGAGAAAAACAGCAATTCTCTTTTACTCCCTGAAAGCATGCATGTGAGGTGGGGTGGGGGGTGAGGTGATGAAGCAGTCTGCCATCAAGAATTTGACACAAGGTATTCATCCTTTTTCCAGTTTTTATGAGCATGATTTCACATTGGAAGAAAGAGATGAATTGCTCTAGTTCAAACTTACGTAAGTCAGCACAGAAACTAAAAGTGAAGATGACTTAGCTAAGCTACAAGGTTGCTGATACAAGCCTGCCTAGATAGGAAATCCACTGCAAAGCGAGCCAGAATACAAATTTATGGTATATTACTCCTTCAAACAACTTTCCTGAGATGAAAAGTAGCTTTCTCCAAACAGAGCAGACTTTATGTCCTACCAAAGTCTGAACGACTACCTTGTACTCATTCTTCTCAGTAAATGTCTGGATGATTTGGTAGTAGAAACCAGGAAATGTACTGTGGAGCCACACCCTAGCTAACCTCATAGGCGTATAAGACACCCTCTGCTTAAACAGAAGATAGAGAAAGCTCTGGCGTATCCAACTATATTGTACAAAAAGGATAAAGTTTAGATTTGTTCAAGCATTATCAATTCACATAAGCTACTTCATTGTTACATGACATTTCATTTTTCGTTATCAAAGCCCAGGGTGTTTAAAAGGTCTACAAGAACTCTTCTCTCAATTTGTTTGCTGCTGTAGTTCAGCAATATTTAGCACCAATGTGTGCTGGCCCTTTGGCACTTTTCTTCATCTTTAACATAATTTATCAAAGGAAGTAGCAAAATACAAGTTGATCTGTCTCTCTGGTTTAATTTAACAAGGCAGGTCATAAAGGCTTTGTTCCTTGACCAGCCATGCCAAAGTGCTGCTTTCACATATTAATGTGACATGACTTGTACAGTCATAATTACTATGACAAGATAAAGGGAATTAGTTAAAACTTAATTAAAACCACATGCCTTACAACTGTGACCCTGTATATATTTTGTAACTTTACTTCTTTGTTTCTGGTTTATCAAAAGGGGAAGAGGTCCACATGAATTTCTCTGGTATTACAAGTACATCAACTATGAAAGAAAATTAAACACTGATCATAAATAACCAGATAAGAAACAAACCTGAAACAAGACAAGTACTCTGATTCATGGTTAGTAATTAATTTCTTTGCTTATACCTATGTATTAAAGCAGCAATAACGGTCAAACAGCAATGCTCTTCTACAGGTATTAGAAAAATTGATCAGTGCAGAGGTAGGGCACAGAGATGGAAATCTGCAGTGACTCTGAGTTGCATTATTGGTAGCCTTTTCAAAACCGGCATTACTGAACAGCACCGTGAAGAATAAAAATAAGGCTTGTCTTTTCACATTACAAATAAGGGTGATCAAAAGGAAACAACAGCTTTCTCTGTTTTATCATCACACTGTACATCTCTGTAGAAAGCATAGAGGGAAAGCAGATAAACCATACTGGACTAGGCTAGAAATTTAACCCTGTGCAGTGTACTAGAAGTGAGCATAGTCAGTCTAGTAATACATGCTTTGCTTTAGCAGCTGCACTATTTTCTTACAAATAAATTCATAGGATGTCCTGTTGACATTTGTTGTCACCTCTTTTCTGTTAGGACTTCCCCAAGGGCAAGACCATATTATTGTGGTACAACCCATTGGCAGCATCAGAGCAAAACATTGTCCTTTCCAGGTTTTGGCTGCAGAATAACCTATCTCTTCTTCTACTACTGTAAGAAGTTATATGCTGCTTTTAGTGCAGACATTCGCAATATGATCTGAGCTCCATGGTGACAAGTTTCCATCACTTGGATTTGACTGTTTCAATCAGCTTTATGGGCTTCTCATTTTCAACAGCTCAAAAAACTCTGTATGTGTCAATGTGTTTCTTAACCCTTGTTCACCAGAATAAAATAATGGCAACAACTACAGGGAAACAGAAGAACACAGGAGTGAGAAAACTTATTGTCCCAATGGGACAATTGGCTGCTTCTTGATGGAGGTAAAGATGTGGCTCATCTCTGACACTGCTACTACTGGTACCAAATGAGTTCTGGCTCATAGATTTTGCAGCTGTTTCTAATCCTGCCCCAACATGCTTCTGATGAGCAGTGAAATAGTTAACAGCACAAGAATTTACATTATAACTAAGAATCAGCATTAATAGTGCTGAAATGAATGAGCCTGTCACATCTGCCAGAGTTATTGTTTCAGTGCCAATCTAAGGCTCTCAGCTAGGGGCTGACTTGTGTGAAAAGCATTCCAGCACAGGGGACAGGGTGTCTGCACCAAAGCATCATCTCGGTGCTGTTGAACCTGCACCATGAGAACTTCACCACTATACCCTGAAGCTAGAAGGGTGTGTATCAAGGAACAGAGCAAAACCATCTAAAGATCTAGGAATTTAAGGACATTAATAGGCAAAATTTAAGCAAACACCTTTCTGGTTTTCTTTGTAAAGAAATGCTGCAAAAGCAGACAGCTCACCAGACTCTTGGACCTCCAACTGACTTTGACCCAAGGTCTGACTATTTCAGAGCTCTTATGTGCTGGATCAAAACCAGCTAATTCAGGTGGCACTGGTAACCGAGCTGCAGTGACACAATGTGACACTGCCCACCTGCTGACTGAGTCAGCTTCTCAAGGCGAGCCTTGGTGTGGGCTGCCATGGTCATGCCTTTCTGCAGAAGGCTAAAGCAGGTGGACACATAACACCACAATAGCAGCCCAGTTATTCAATTCATATTATATGAAGCAGAAAAGCCACACAAGAATCAGAAAAGGATGCAACAAGGTTTTGCTTCTGCCCAGTATTTTGACAATTTCTCTCAGAATTTTTGGTGCATAAGAGCATTTAAGGAAAACCTTTTGAAGGGGAATCCATTTTTTTCTGGCTGCTAGATGAAGGGGAATTATGTGAAATACAGTTACGAGGTTTTGAAGCAGAAATAGAAGCTTGAAACTGCTAAAAGTAAGAATAATGAAAGTGAAAAATAGTCCAATCGATAAAGTATAATCCCTACTCTCCTACCCTGGGTGAGCCACACTGCAGCTAATTCAATCAGAGCATATCTACACATCAATTAGACCATAGCTATATTAGTATCACATTACTGTTATATAAACAGATTATATGTGCCTGCATACTATGAAGTATAACACACTCTGTATGACTGTAAAGCTTCTAAAGCAGATGTTGCTGTACTTTCAGACTGAATCTAGCACAGCCTTATTCTTGTAAGAGTTAAAAAACTAGCACTAATAAAAATCCATTTTTTTAGATATAACAGACTCAGGCAAAGGAAACTGCTGCAATGATTTAAGACATTATTGCCTGCAGTTCTTTGCCTCACCCACCTGGCAGAGGGAACAGCCCCCACAGAAGAGACAACAAAAGCAAACTAAAGTTCACAGATTAGCACAAGCCTGTCTTCGTTAGCAATTTAAACAAATATAGAAGAATGTGAACTGGAGCACCCATAACAAATATCTGTATTCCTTTATGCTCCCTCTTCCCATTTATAGCAATGTGAAAATTTAAAGCCAGTAGCATCTTGTCTCATTTCAGAGAAATCCAGGCTTGTGAGTTGGAGTAGAATCAGCCAGCAGAGCACCATTTGCCTGGCTAACAGAGCTGTGCCAGTGAAAATCCACCATATAAACACACACTCAACCAATTGTGAACACTTCTTAATTACAAGTCAATTAACAGTAAAACTGATATGCTGCAAGTTGCACATAAAAAGAGTGAAAAAAATGAGGCATGATCTGTCTAACTTTCAAGGTAGATGTCCCTTAGTGACTAACAAAATCATCAATATCTTGAATCAAACGGAAATGTTAATAAGCTCAAATGCACACTTTTATGCAACCCTGTGATAACCACTGGTATCTGCACATTTATAAAATAGTGAAACTCTTTTGGCAGCAAATCATCTGCAAATGTGGAAGATGTGAAAAATATCTTTTTTTTGCCCCAGCAGTAACACATGAAGTGTAGCACTAAAGAGACTGCTCCAGACAGCAATATTATTTGAAAGGCAAAAATATCAAGAACAGAAAGGAACATTTAGGGCTGCAGCAAGGCATGGCTACTCTGAAGACTGGTATGAATACAATTCCAAATTAAATTTTATATTTTTAATTTATAAAGCACTCTAATTTTGAGCCACCTTGTATGGTGTCATTTACTTAGTAAAAGCCACAGTAGCAAAGAAGCCATTCATAACAACAAAATCCAGACCTGAAAATATTCAGGGAAAAAAAGTTAATCTATGCTGCCCAAACCACAAAAGATACTAAATACTTTCTGAATAGAAACATGATGGTGTCAGTGGATACACATGAGACAGAAATATGTATATAGCCCATAAAAACAAGGGAATCTTTTTGCTTTGAACTTTAAAACCTACCAAGTTTAAAGCACTCACTGGAACTCCTCACTTGCCATTTTACAACTAAAATCACTCTGATCTCTGCACTGCTGAAGGCGTTCCTTCTTGCTGCATCTACCCAAATACAGTCACTCTTTAACCTGTGAAATACTGCATTCCCTGTGCATTCAGCTGGAGAACAACGACAAGACTGCCAAAGCTGTTATGTAGGTTGTAGCCAGAGCAAAACCTCAAAGACTTGTCAGGAGAAACCTCCCTTATATCCAAGTCTAACACAAAAGCACAGGAGGTGTCCTGCTGGGTCAGACCTACTAGTGAGCTGCTGTCTTCAGCCACATCAGAGACTGTTCCTAGCACAAGAGAGCACATCAGGCTGGCCACTGTCTGCACCTCATTCCTCTCTTGCTCTCCCAGCAGATGCTTTCTTTAGATTAGGGAATTCAGAGGTTCATCCCTGTCTGTCTTTAGCATCTACCTTGGCCTTGTTGGAATTTTCTCCAAGCCTGTTTTCCACCTGATGATTCCATCTGTCTCCTCTCCATAACCTCCCGTGGCAACAGTTTAATTTCACCATCCATGATGCAAAAAGTTCCTTTTCCCCCAGCTTTTATCTGTTGCTACTTTCAGTGAGTATCCCTAAATCAGCTGTTGCTGCATTTGTTGAATAACAAATGCATTCCTTGCAAACACCAGGTGTAATATGTTCAGTTTTTACCTCTCCTAGTTGAAAGGTCCTAGTCTTTTTAGTCTGTCCTTGCAATACAACAGCTGTCAATCCCTCAATAATTTCAGTTGCCCTCTTCCATATTTGTTCTGTGTTCTCCAGACAGTTCAGAATTACCTACTGCACTTCAGCTGAGGGTTCTTTAAGGCTTTACATAGCAGCAAAATGATACCCTGTCTTGATCTCAAAACTCTTTCTGATCATGTCTGACAATTTTTTGCTTTTCTGGCCAACATTGTGCATTGAACCAATTGCCTCAGAGAGTTGAAATTGGTGATAACTCTCAAGTTCTCTTTTCTGCGTTGCAATTACAAGATCAGCAGTATATATATTTAAATTCAGTTTTATGCAGTTGCATTGCTGTACATTTATCTATAATGAAGTTCATTTGACACATTTTTGGCCCTCACTCAATTTTGCAAGGTGTTTTAAGAGCTCGTCTTCACCAGTGTACCATTTGAAATCCCTAAAGTCCATGAACTTGGAGATTTCATTGCAAACTTGCTTCTCCAGGTCATTAATGAAAGTGTTGAATAGGAATGGTGCTAGCACTGACCTCTGGGAGTCTCCATTAGGACTCATCCCCTCTGAAGTGACCTTAAAACTCACCTTTCTGGTTCCTAACACTTAATCAGATTGGAGTCCTCAAAAGGACCTTTCCTTTTGTTTCTTCAATAATCCCAACTCTCTTCCTCTAGGGCTCTAGCCTGTACCAACAAAAAGTAATGTAGAAATAGTCTCAACCAAGCAATAATACCTATGTTTTCTTCACCCAGATCCTTTGTTCTGAAAGATGCCTTTCTTAACTGTCTCTTGCTACAATGCTAAAACTTTTTCTGGTCCCTCCTTTCACCTCTTACTTTTTGTCTTCTAAACAGTTCCACAGTTAGTTTTACCAACTCCCATCTGTCCAACTCAAATAGTGTTTTTCCTTATTTCTCCACATCATTTGCTTTACCGACTTTCAGTGGATTCGAGGGGAGTGCATTTCCTATGTTTAAGAGGCATATTATTTTCTCAAAGAAAAAATAGCTTCCTCAAATCTTCTTCTACATGTTTTCCTTTAAACAAAATGTTTATATCAACATTTTAAAGAGTATTTAGCATAAGAGAAAGCTGGGTAATATTATCATGACCAACACAAATGTCTAAAAATTATCTGCCAATTTGTGACTTGGTTACATTTTCTTTACATAAATGATTTACAGATGAAGTACTAAACAGAACCCATTAAAAGGTTTTTTCATCTAGCTAGCAACTTGCTGCTAGCTAATCTGGTACAGCAGGAACCATGTCAGAGGGGAATGATCAAAGTATTGAACTACAAAATAAAGTAAAAAGGATTGGGTGACAACATTTTGATGTCTTATTGAGGAGAGAGTAAGGCTTGAAAACAACTTTTAGCATTTGCTTTTACATTCAAAACTCAGTTCCTGTGTAGCATACACCAATTAAGGAAGTATTTGTTGATACTATTTAAACTATTGGTGTTTTTCTGGTACTTATTAGCACCTACTTGTCTCCAATGACAAGTGAATATTTTTGATGAACAAAGTCTTTGTAAAATTTTCAATACTTTACTTGTGGCTACCTACTTCATTATAAACAGGGGCCAGCCAGTTAAGACAGGGAAGGCTCTGCCCTGATCCAGCCTACTCAGCTATGAACTGGTATCTCATAATTTGGGTTGGAATTAGGAGTTGCTGTCTGATGGCTGATGCTATTGATAAGTCTCACATGATTCTGAAAAATTCTCCAGTGCAGAAGGTCACACAGGTCACATGGCTTGACCGACTTATAGCAGGAGTATTTCAAGAAGCACAATCTATCAGATAATTCTGTAAAACTGAGGAAGGTCAAACAGTTATAACATAAAACAAACAAACAAACAAAAACCCAAATCTTTTTCTCCCTTAAATGATCAAAGGGTAGAGCCAAAGGCCTGCTCTAAGTTAGAAATAAGAACCAGAGAAAGAAAAGAGGTAAATAAAGAAGCATGAGAGATTTTGCATTAAACCTTTGCTGTCTGGAAATAAAAGAGATAAGACTGACTCAAAGTTATCTCTAATTCTATATCACTATTAACCAAACTATATCACTACAATTAAATTTATCAATAATCCTCACTAATAAGGCATTCTGTATAGTCTGTCAACTCCTTTCTAATGTCTTCTTTGTTTGCTCAGTAATTTCACTCTGTAGACTGCTATACAGTGGTAGGTTTACACCTTTGCTTTTCTTACAACGAAATCAAGTATTGATAGCAAGGCAGATTTTGCTTCATTGTAGTTATCATATGATTAGGCTAACACACAGAGGTAACAATAAGCATTAACCACTTCCCTTGTGCTTCACTCAGCTAGATTTTGCCAGATTTTGTCTTCTGATTTCCATGTCAACATGACAAGAATCAGACCAGGTCTAACTAATAATGATAAAATAAAGCAAGATAGTTATAATATGAAAAATTAATGTCTAGACAGCTTTATTTCCCCCTTCTGCTTTTCCTGAGTTGCAAGGAGAGAAAATCCAGCTCCTGAGAGACTTTTTGTTGTCAGATGCAACACTGAAAAAAAAATTAATATTTTGGATCTTGATTAATGCTTTTGGAAAGTATCAGCTGGGGGTTTGTTCCACAGATTGAACTGGAGGTTGAGGCAAAGATGAAAATTAGAGAACAACCTGGAAGTAAAGTTCCAGTGAGGTTTTTCTACTTAGACCATTCATTTCAGGTTAAATGAAATACAGAGGGGGTTTTATCTATGACAATTCAAGGGGCATTTTTAGTGCACAGTGAGAACATGGAACTAAGGAGACCTGCTTATGCCCTGAAATCCAGAGTTGAGAGAAATTATTTTGGGTTGATTTTCCTGGAAGAAATAGACCTAGGTACAGCCTATCTTTCTACAGTCTACACAGAGAAGATTCTGATCTTCAATGTCTTAGTCCCCAGCAACAGGAATTATGAAGAATCACTAACCTTTTCTCAAGGATAAAATGAAAAAAAAAAGAAGTCAAATAACTGAAATTTTAAAGTATTAACTTACACTTTCATATTAACTACCTCTTATTCCTCTGCCCTTTACTTGTAAAGACATTTTTAAAGGGAAAGAGTCCTGGTAATCTTTCAGGTGATATTAAAGATAGTAAGAACTATCCTTTTAGCAACAGTTTATAGAGATGGGAATGGCTGTTAAAGTTCAGTGTTGCTTTCTTGAAAACAAAACTAGACAAACGCACACCTAAAAGTGAGGCAAAAGAACAAGACTCAGAAAATGCAGGTTTTTGACAACCTCCCTGGTGACAAAGACAGACACTGCACAAGGGACTACTACTGCTACCATGGGACTGGAGTGACCGATACCAACATCAGCCTGATAAGACATTGCTTTTAGTTCCTTTCCAAGTTATGAGTACATGGCAGTGTAACAAAAGAGACCTTTTCAGCCACAAAGGTCGAAAGAGAAGGCAGAGAAGAAAGGTCGGGGTATGAGGCTAAACAAGACAGTAATAATAGAAGAACTAAATACCACATCCAAGGTGCCTTCTCTGGTTCAGACATTTTTTATAACCTCAATAAATACTCTTTGGAGTAAGGCATCTTAGTAGTAAGTATTCTTGGTAGCCAGGTCAGTTATGATGGCTGAGCCCTCTTAGTTCAGTCTGGCCATTATTGTAAACCCAGTACTGGTTGGCATTGTGCTTTTCATCTGCACCCTGCATCCAGTTCTGTGAACAGGACAGGCAAAAAGGTACCATCAAGAGCTGACCCTTCTTTTTACCAGAAATGTACATAATACAACTGGTAGGTCTGTCAGTTCTGTTTTGGAAACACATCATACTGTTATATGACACAATACATGTAACTTGAGGATTCCTAAGTAAGCAGATTTAAAAAACTGTATTTACAGACCTTACGTAAGAGCTTATACTCATTCTGGTGATTCAAAAACATTTGCATAGTCAGGTTTTATTATGGATCAAATATTGCCTGCCTTTCTACAATCATCATAAAATCAGTGTAAAAGTAAGCTGGCACAAACCTAGTACATGTTCTGATTAAACAGATAAAAATGCAATTATGTGCTTGTGATTGATCCAGATCTAATTTGTCTTGCTGGATGTTTCTCCAGAACATAGATATGGTATTAATGATCATGCAACCATATCCACAGTCTCTTTTTTGTGCTTTGGCTTTTGCAAGCAATTTGATATAAAAACTGAATTGGATTTTTGTTACCTCTGACAAGAAGTCTAGTTCTCTGCTAAGCAATGACAGGTTCAGATTCTCTCTGTCTGATTTAACATGAGGATTCCTATCAAAATCTCCAAGCAGACTACAACATTCTTCCACTCGTCACAGATTGCATCATCTCTGCAAAGCCCTATTTTCTGCTACATTTGCAAAAGGCCACTCCCATTCCTGTGTCATGACCTATTTCATTAATTTTCCTTCGCTTAAAGACTGTGCTTTCTTTTAGTCGGGCAAGTTTCTCTACCTGGCAAGTGACTTAAAAACACTCTCATCTTGTTCCTGTTGTCTGCCCTAGGCATTGCAAAACCATGCATGGCATTCTTAGACCCAAGACTCAAGGTACAATGGGAACATCTGTCAAGTAACGTACTCAGAAAAAGTAAAATCCCCTGATCTTTCATCATTCTATAGGCTACCAAGACAACTAAAACTCTGCTTCCAAGGATGGAGGAATTTTATTAAAGGCAGGTGCCTTGAAAGAATTACAACTCCCTCCAGCAGAGCCACAGGATAAGGGTAGGTGATGACAGTATTGCACCTCTTTCAGGTTGTATGGCAGGATAAATAGACTGATTTATCAGTCAGCAGGAGATAAACCAGTATATGCCAGGAGCCAACTGCCTGGACAGCAACTTTGCAGAAAAGGACCTGGGACTCCTGGTGGACACCAAGTTGAGCAAGAGGCAGCACTATGCCCTCGCAGCAAAGAACTGCTACATTTCCTTCGCTGCATGAGGAGGAATGTTACCAGAAGGTGGAGGGAGGTGACTCTTCACTCTATTCTGCTCTGGAGAGGTCACACCCAAGTGCTGTGTCTGTTTCTGTGCTCCTCAGTACAAGAAAGACATGGAGCTACTGGAGAGAATCAAGCAAAGTTCACACAAAGATGATGAAGCCACTGGAGCATTTCTCATATGAAGAAAGGCTAAGAGAGCTGGAACTGTTTAGTCTGTGGAAGAGAAGGCTCAGAGGAGATTTCATCAATGTCTACAAATATCCAAAATGAGACTATAAAGAAGAAAGAGCCATTGGTGAGCAGTGGCAGGACAAAAGGCTATCAGAAAAAACACAGAAGGTTCCCTCTGAGTACCAGGAAACACTTTTTTTACTGTGAGGGTGACTGAGCACTGGAACAGGTTGCCCAAGTACATTGTAGAGTCTCCATTCTTGGAGATATTCAAAAGTCATCTGGACATAACCCTGGCAGCCTGTTCTAGCTGATTGTGCTTTTGCAGGGAGGTTGTACACAATGTTTTTGGATTCTGCATACCTGCAAGTCATGCTTTCCCACCTTTAAAACTGTCCACCCTTTGGTGTACGGTGACCTTTTGGAACAGCCCATGGTGCAAAGGATATTGCAGCAGTTTTGTAATGCTTTTTTTGTAACCTTTCCTCCCAGCAGACTTCCTAGTGCCATGAATTTGTGTCAGGATTTATGCCAAAGGACTCTGGCAGAACACCAAGCAGAACTTCACGTGGTGTTTTAAGGAGTCTCAGAGGTAGCATGTGGAAAACAAACTCTCTCAACTACTGCTTCTTGTGGTAGTACAGCATTTCTAACCTTAGACAGGCGCAAATTTTAACTTCATAGAGGTAAGGAATTATAATGCCAAGTTCCTCCCCATCTGAAAAGGACTTATATTGGCATAGTTGATGAAATTGAAATATACTCATTTTCTCCTTCATCCTGGCCTTTTCTTGGAATCATTGGTCCTATTTTACATTCCAGCCCCTCATTTCTAAACCTATCACCACACCTGCCCATGGATGCTCCTGTTTCCACTCTGAGAAATACAGATCTGGTATCAACCGTTCCTTCTGAAAAAAATGCAAAGACCAAGTGATACTGAAAAGGCTTGGAATTTTGTACCAAGATACTCAATTCTCTGCCTATTTGTTGGTTTTTGTTTCTTTTTTGTTCCAGTTCCTTAACAGTTGTTATCTTGACAAAATCTGAACTTCCATTAAATATAAAAAGGGTTTTCTTTTTGGCAGAGAAAATTTTCAATTTATCTGATTATATTCTACTCTCAAAATCTAAAAGATTACTATAAATATGTCACCATTGTTAATTTAATCTAACCCGACAGGTCACGTAGAGGCAGAGGGATAGGAAAGGCCAGTACTTTTCTAGACAGAGAAGACAGGAATACTGCCTTTTCACATGACTGCTGTTCTGAGCTGAACCTCACACAATGTGTGGCTTCTTTTTCCACACAGAAACACTGGGCTTGGAGAGTTATACGAAAGTTTATTTCTTGCAAATCAAGTTTTTCCCACACTGTTCACATTCTACTCCAAGGAGTAGGAGAGGATCCAATTGGAATAAGGAAATCTTCAATTACTAACACTTCCATGACACTTTGGTGGGGTAAATTTGGACTCTATTTATTACAGGATGAAGAATTTTGATGTATCTCTGAGCATGAAATACAATCTTTTGGTGAACCACTATTGAAAAAGCAGTTTGTGTTCAAGCATTCTTTGGTGAGAATCAAAGTGTCTGAAGTTCCCCCAAGCTGAATCACATAATCAGAGTGTAAAATCTTCTTAACCTCTGAAGTAGAAGAGGACAGCAGGCTAGCAATGGTGTTTACTACAGAATTAATTACTTTCCTAGTCTGTGGAGACACAGTTGATAGAAGCCTTTTAAAAGTTGAAAGATGACTAGGAAAATACAGGGGCCAAAGTTTTTGGAGTAGTTTGGCAGAAGAAGGCAGTACAGAACAACAATGAGCTGGGGTCTTTGTTCCTGAAAAGCTGCAGCCAGAGCTAAGGGCCAGTAGAAACATTTAACAAGAGCAAACGTGACCAACAGGAATGGAGAAGAAATATTATAGTGCATTGACACTATTTTATATTTATTTCTTAATCCTTTATTACTAAGTCCTGTTTATTTCTTAGTCATCTCTTACATCTATTACATCTATACTGTCTGATTACTGTTAAACATTACTTTGTGTTCATTTCTTAGTCATCTATACATCCCTATAATGAGGGATATCAGAAACAAATGGATCTCTGGTTTCATGCAGTGAATTTTTTCTTATATCTTTGTATTGGGGAGGTGAAAGGCTCTACAGCTCATTAGTAGTGTCCTGTGATATAAGCACTAACTTTAAGCTGAAAAAGACCTTACTCTCTGCAAAGAGAAGCCATTTAAATATTAAGTATGAAACATTTTTGGCCTTTACAGAACTCAAAGAGGCAAGAGTATCCATTCTTTTCTTGGACTGACAAAACTTCACCTTCTATACTGCTCTGCTTGTTGATCCTACAAAGCCTGCAGCACCCAGACTCTGTACTTTTGAAACTATAAACATTAAACAAAACACAAATAATTTTGAAAAAAATGCATTTCAAACCAAATATTACTGCAAGGGCTAAATTCTTTTTTTATGTAGAACATCCAGCAATAGAAAGCCATTCAAAAAATAATTCCAGTGATCCTTTCAATGACTCTTCTATAGCATGCTGTTACTGTTTTTCATGCTTCATCCCCTGTGGCCATAATAAAAGTAAGGTATTTAGCTCAAAAATTTATTAATCACAACTACTACCTCTTTCATTCCAGGAAAAAAAAAAAGCATACATAAAAAGGAGTTCTCATCTCTGTAGACCAGCTTATACAAAGGAGATCAATCCCTACATCTTCGGGTCCCCTTTGCTGGAGGATTGCACAGTAGAGCAGCAGTGCTAGACACTGCAGCTTCTCAGTTTTTCTTCCTATTCTTCTAAGGAAGAAATTGCAGTATAGTGTTTATAGACATTAGAAGAAAAATAAAACAATATTAGTGTTTGGATCACAAGAGACAGAACCTCAGGTCCCCAGATAGAAAAACCATTCCCCACTTGGATAAAGCAGCATGTGTAAGCCCCTACACCTATGGCTGAGAATGACAAAGCTCTCCCCACCTTCCCAGCAGCAAAATCAGAAACCTCCATGTGGGTTCAGACACTGCCAAGTGACAGGAACATAAAATGGCAATGCAGACAAGCATAGATCACCTTTTTGGACTGCTGGGTCCTGCCCTCTATTTGGCCAGCCTTTCCCAGATTCTCACTACTAAGACATGCCATATGTGTCCAGGTAGAATGCATAGAGGCACACAGGAATGGTGAGGTTTTCACATATTTTAACATAACTTCATGGGAAACCCATTGCTAGGAATGTTAGTGTCTAGTATGTTCCACTTTATACACACCAGAAGGTAAAGATGCAGGGCTAGAACTAATTCCTCTCAAGCCACGTTAAGGCTGCTGTCTCTCCCACCATCCAAGACTGTCCACAAAAGGGAAATAACAAAGTCTGTGAGAGAACAAACATTCTTGAAGATATGACCAATGGATACATCAATTTTGTAATGCAAGAACATTCCAGGGCATGTAAGAGAAACTGAGATGCAGTCACACACATCCACAGTTTGTATTATACCTCTCTCCATACAAATAGCAATGACTTTGCCTATGGGAATAAATGGAAGTCATCTTGATGCCTAAGTGAGGAGTAGGAGTGCAGTGTGGAGTGAAACATCTAAGCAAAGGAAAAAATACACAGACATTTGAACCACAACCCCTTAAAAGGAGTCTTGCAATGCTTTGATAGCACTGCCTTTGCCCTCTCAAAAACACGTTTAATTACTTTCTTAATTGCTGCAGTTTTTTAGAAAAATATTTGAAATAATTAATTTTAAAATGCTGCAGTGAGCATTTCAATAGCTATTATTCACTTCCTCCTCTATCATGCTCAGGGACTGATGACAATCAGAGAGCCCAGATGCCAGTCTGTATATTATAGTCTCAGCCAGGGTATTTGGCTCCTTGGTGAGATCCACAGGCAGTTATTCTGGCAGCTCTCAAGTTGTCCCTGCCTAGAAAATTATTAAGGCTGTTGACTGACTGCTCAGACTACCCTGTTCTGGACATCTGGGCTCTTCTCCCCTTCCCTAACTCGTAACAGAACAGCTGTTCTGTTCATGTATTGCACTTGTGCAAGTGTGCATCCATTCATTTATTAGCAAGGAATTGAAAAAAGCATGTTTATATAGGTCACTTTTAAGTCACAAAACATATGGTTATCCCCTAGTGAAGCATGACTTCCCATAAATCGGAGAGAAAGTTTACAAACAAAGAGACAGAGAAATAACCATGGAAAGCCATATCTGAGAAAAGGTCTCTATACACATGTAGGTGTGTAGCAGGTGATGCATATTGCCTGTTGGATTCCTCTGGAATCTGAAGAACACTTGTTTTAACATGTGCCTAAGAAAGTTGCCAGATACTCTGTAAATGCAAGCTCTGACCTTAGCCAATTCTTTGACTTCCTGCATAGAATTTCCTCTGCATCAAATGGGCCAGAAACACTCCATATGTGGCTGATCTCTCAACAGCATTGCCCTTAAAATGTTATTTCTTGAATGCCATCAAGGTTTCTGAGGTTGTGTGACATAAAGGGAAAGACATTGTCCCTCTCTTGTAAGACTTAATCTAAATAAGACAGAACTCTTAGTGCAGACATTCAAATACCGCACAGCAGAAACAGATGAAAAGCCAGGCACAAAATTTCATCACTCAACTCTGCTATTATCTAACATTATTGCAGAACATGTGTGCTTTCTGTAAGGTCAGGTGTGCATGTAAAGATTTTCTTATATTACCCACATCAAGACAGAAAGTGACAAAAATCAGACCTGTTTGACATAATCATTCAGTCCAAAATCTTAGAATAGATGACACAAAATCACCAGGTGCTATACTGGAGGTGGTGGCTAAATGTTTTGAAGAAAGCTTGGACTAAATGCACATGGAAGTTACTGTAAGGTTACACATAGATAGACATCTGGCACTCAGCAACTATTTCTGTGCCTGCCTCAGTAATGCACACACTTAAAAGGGAAAGAATTTGGAGGAAAATTGCTTGTGTTTACAGCCAGAAGGAGAATGCAGTTAGGTAGATATTGGGGTGCAGATGACACTGTAGGTTTCCAGCCTAGCCTGCATCATGGCATGTGTGTATATACCCACATGCTTTGAGAAGTAACTTTACTCCAGCAAATGGGCAAAATGATGTGGAAAGAAGTGAGTAGAATTCCAGGCACAGCTGGAATCACTCAGTTATAACTGCAAGGAAGCTGGAAATGAAACTGATATGGCAAAATTGTTAAAAGTATTCAAAAGCAAAAACATGGTCTAAAGAGTCATTTTTCCAGAGAGAATGGATTGGGTTGGTAGGACAGAATTAATTGAAAAATCTGAATATTGAGATGTGTGAAGTATCCAAGCTCTATTTCTGTCAGATGTGCTGTCCTAGACTTACTTACTAAGAGGATGTTCCACCTGCAACAGGGCAAGGATACCTAGTTCAGATGTAAACCTAAGGATAACCTACCCGGGCATTTTGCTTTTATGCTTCATGATATTTCAAATCCTAGTCTAAATTCCCATAAATGAAGAACAAACATGACTACTGACTGCCTACACACGCCCATCTGCTCAGATGGCACAGCTCCCACTAACATTTTAGTTGGGCAGTTTCACTAAAGTCTAGGTGCCAAACCAGCATACGTTTCACAAAGATAAGTCTGTATGACACTACAAGCACCATTTCCTCTGCAAGATTCCCTTGTCTGGGACAAGGTTTGAAGATTACCCATCTAATACTTCCCTGTTAGCTTAGTTTCATTGGAAACAAGATAATGCAATCAAAGTCTGACTCCTGATTTCTCAGTCTGCCCTCTTCTTTCATACAGAAGTTTGGCAAATCTCAAACAGATTTTGCATATCTCAAACAGATTTGACAGAAGGGCAATGGTTTCAAAGTTATTATTTTTCTATACATTTTGTTAAAATGAATGACTGGTTAAAGGAGATCAGTGTTCAACTGTGTAAACTAAATCCTTATTAGACAAGAGAAAATCTACACAAGTGATTGCTGTCTTACCTGTGGGAAAACCTACTGTCAGAACTTCACTGGTACTAGACAGAAGGGAATCCAATAATTAGACACAATCCATAGTAAAGAGGACAGCTGCTCACAGAGCAACTTGGTTTTGATCACAGTTCTCATCAAAGTATGTGACGAAACCCAATACCTGAAGGCAAATACTGAAGAATCCCTAAGAGTTTACAAGCATTTCTGGCCACCAGTCAAACACTCCATGTGTGTAGTAGAATAAATTGGCAGCACTCTCAGCTTGCACAGGGCAAGTACAGTGCCATCCACCTACACGTAGCAAGAGTGCATCAGAATATCTGTTGGATTTTTCAGATTTTGCAAGTTCCTCAATAATTTCCTAATGAATGCTACAGAACTCGGAAAACTCAGCAAGCTCTCTCACACTTTTCTGAATGTTCAGTGTCATCCATCAAACACTTGGCCACAGGAGAAAACCCATTCAATGAACAAGTCATGGACTTGTACAGTATAAAAGAAAGGCCTATGTGACAGCTTTCCCTGGCTGCTACAGTCCAGCCCAAGCACCTTGAGCCATTTCACTCGTCAGGCTATTTGCAAAGTTACACAGAAACTCTCAGTTGAAGACACATTGAACTCTAAAGATCAGTGGCAGCAAACTGAGGTGGTTTTCAGTCTCAACAAATGGCACTGCAAAGTGGAATGAGGAAATATAGGCAAGTTTCCAACCAGAGTGATAACAAAAAGTGACCCATGCATACTGGCCAGGAGAGAGGGCAGTCATTTATTTCTTCAGATACAAAAGAAACCCAAATCCACAAAATTCTCAGCATAAACAGACAGGTGAGCTCCACAAAGCAGCTGTTGTGGCAAGGGATAGGGAGAGCTACCAAATTTGTGCTTGTAGTGTTGATGCAACCACACAAAAATCAGTCCCAGCTGTCCTGGCTAAGAACAGGGAGAAAAAGGACATGAAGAGAACTGGATTACAGTACTGAGGGAGATGGCCAGCACCCACAGCATGCAATTAATATCATCCTGGCAAGAAGAAGGAACATCATCCCATTCCCTTTCAAATGCGCTGTGGCCACAAATGATTCACCTCTACCAAGAAGTAAGTGGCAAGGAGCAAACTTTAATCTGGATATCTGAACTGTATTGATATTCCCACCATGAGACCTGCCCTTAATGGAGCCCTCCCAAATTAGTATGTTGCTGTCAGAAAAGGCAGACCATCCTTATAATATAGAATTCATTGACAGAAATAATTTTTACTGATTTGAAATTGACATATTGTACAATAGTATTTTGATTTCATTGTGGTTTTTTTTTTGGTGGGGGAGGGGATTAAAGCAATAACAAATATTTACTTTGGCAAAACTAAGATTAGCATTATCATCACTGATATTCTATCCTGGGAAGAGCATTCCCATTTAAATAGTGAATTTTCTAGGTGTATTGGCACTTTTGACCTTGTTGGATCAAATAAAACCAAATACTGATTCTATTTACAGGTAGTTGATATTCTACAGAATAGCTTCACTGGAGTTCCGTGTCTGAACAGTGTCACTTGCACTGAGAAACAGAAATTCAAAATAGACCAACAAGTTATAATTTTGATTTTTCTAACACGTTCCTTGTGTTTTCTGAGAACCTTTTACTCTGTTAGATAAAATTGGAGAAGATTTTTGAAGAACCCAGTTTTGCTTGCAGTTACTTCTCAAACTAAATCAATAACTAACAATTTTTAATAGCAAAGCTCTTTCAATCTGAATGGCTGCAGTGCATGTGCATAAGCTGCAGTAATGTTTATTGTATACCAAGATGGAAAAGCTAGACTTCAGACTGTGTAACTTTCCATAACACAGTTTTCCTGAGGGCTCTTCAGCTCAACAAGCAGCCAAGGAAAGGGAGGGTGAATGCAGCAGAGCTGTTTCATTCCAGCTTGAGATGCAGATGAGGCCCCACCCAGCAAACCAAACCTTTGGCATTCATCCACAAGATCCTCCAGGCAAAGGAAAGAGGAGCCATGAAACAATACAGCAGTACAAACCCTCCTCAGCCTTTCATTCTGGTGCTTGCTTTCTCGCAGAAATAAACTGCCCTACAAGGCAAACAAGGCTATCAGGTTTATGGTCATCCATAACTGTAAAATAGCCACGCAAACCTGGATTCTAACATGCCAGCTTTTGCCCTGTTTCAATGTGGCAGAAGCTAACATTTTTCTTATCCATTCTTCACTGTGTCCATTGTTCTGGGCACAAACAAGGTAGACTCTTCAACAGACAGAAACATATTCTCTTTCCCAACCTAATTATCAGTCAAGCAACAGAAAGACACTTCCCAACTGAGATTTAAGAAGTAATCAGAATTCCCTCAAATGACAAGATTTTTACTGCAAGATCAATGTGCAAATAATTTGGTAGAACATCACCATCTGGTGGATACACCCACTGACAATTTGGCTTAAATTTTTTCTTTATCTCCCTGATAGTTCCTCAGCACACTGAAGAATATTATGTCATAAGGTTACAGAAAAAAATACATTCAATCAATCCATTGGCAATCTGTAACTTCTTAGGACAAGACAGAAATCTGTAAAAAGGAAGAGGGGTGTGGAGAATTCCTGTTTTCATATACCATTGTAGGTGGCAGACCTGTAAATAGAGTCCAGACAGGTGAGGCTACTCAACAACTCTTCCAGGCTGCCATGGAAAGATCCTATCCTTTATGAAAAATAGCACACACCTCCTCCAAAGTCAGAGATAAAATACTACTCTGTTACTAGTTGGTTAAACAATGCATTCCACACCAAAGCTGAGATTTCTTTTTCCTTTTACTCTCAGAACTGAGCAATTAGTCTTACTGTTGATAGAAATCGTCTGCTTTGCACAGTCCCTACTCCCCAGCATGTCAGCAAAGTGCAAGATGCCACACTTCTCACAAGCTCTAGCTGGATAGTGGAGAAAAAGGGGAGGAAGGGAAGCAAAAAAAGTCCATACTGTCTATGAAGGAATTTGTCAGTTGAAAATTGCATTCCCTAAAAATGCCATCTGCCCTTAGACCTTGCATCTCATACCACAGAATCACAGAATGGGTCTGGTGGGAAGGGACCACAGTGGATCATCTGGTCCAACTTCCCTGCTCAAGCAGGGCCATCCCAGAGCACAGGATTGCACCCAGACACTTCTTGAATATCTCCAGTGTGGAAGATTCCTCAGCCTCCCTGGGCAGTCTATTCCAGTCAAAGGTCACCCACACAGTAAAGTCATATTCAGGTAGAATTTCTTTAAGTTCCTGTGCATCAGTCTCTGCCCACTGCCTCTTTTCCCATTGCTTGGCAGCACTGAGCAGAGCCTGGCTCCATCCTCCTGGCATCCTCCCTTCAGATACTGACAGACATCAATAAGTTTCCATCTCAGTTGTCTCTTCTTGAGGCTGAACAAGCACAGCTCCCTCAGCCTGCCCTTGTAACAGAGATGTTCCAGTCCTGGACCCCAGGTCCTTCTCAGCAGAGCTGCCAGGTCAGCCCTCAGCCTGTGCTGGTACCCAGGGTTATTCTTCTCCAGGTACAGGACTCTGCGTTTGCCTTTGTTGAATGTCAAACAGTTCTTCTCTGCCCATCTCTCCAACCTATCTGAAACGTGATTCTAAATATGGTATTTTCTGTCTACTTTATTTTCTTGTTGTTGTTTTGTTTTAACCAAAAGCCCTACCAAAGAAATTATATATATAGCAGTCTAGATAACTTTCTCATAGAATCATAAAACCCCAGGGTTTTTTTGGTCTGTTTCCCATTTGTAGGAACTCTCATCCTACAGTTTCATGTAAAACCTGTAGAAATGAGCCTTGTGTGCTTGTTCTTTGTGTCTAGGTGTTTGTCTGAATGTCCACCTGCAGCTTTCAACCAAAACCTGAGAAAAGACAGTGGTCTCTACATCCATTATGTTGTGGCAAGTTCCATGTAACTATAATACCATTTGGGTTTTGCCTTTTTTTCTATGTTCTCTGTATTCTTCATACATATATTTGTAACTCTATCACCTATTGTATTAGAGACTAGTTTTCCCAGTACTTTTCCATGACCCTTCCTAGGCAGAAGACAAAATAAATTCCAGAACTCCAGGCCCTGAGGGATACAAGACCCCGTGCTATCTTGGCTCTTCCTGGGAGCCAAGGCCGAGAACAACTCTTGGAGATACATTTCATGGACAAAGTACAACTGGTGCTGAAGGGGACACTCCAGAAAAGGGCTTGACCTGGGGGGGAATTGTATTGCCACTTGCTCTCCTAATTGGTGCCTTTTATCAATTATGCTAATTTCCTAAAACCTATAAAATGTACTCACCCCTGGGGGGTGGACTTTTGTGGACATCTTTCCATAACTGCTCCTGAAGGCCTTCAAATAAAGATCCCCTTTTATATTACCTCCTTACTAAAATTATCTCGAGTTTAATTTCCAGGTTGGGAAGAAGGCAACACTATGCTGATACATAAATAATGAGATGGAACTTTGACCATCAGGTAGACTTGTGGAACTCAGACTCCCAGAAACAAAAGTACTCCAGTCACTGAAGAAAAACTTAGACAAAACATTGTAAGACAATTAAGGCTTCCATGCTTCCAAACTAAATGTTAAACCCCATGGCCTCCCACTGCAAATTACCTCAATGCCTTTATACTCTTTGTAACTTACACCCTTGTTTCACAAATCCTTTAGCCTGGCATGTTTAAACACTACATTATACTGAAAGCAGTAGATGCTTAGCAAAGAAAAAGTATAAAAATCACTCTGATTTCATTAGAAATATATGTTGAGCAATTTATATCATAATGCTGCACAAAATTAAAGCAGAGGTAAGAGTATTGCAAGAAAATCTTTTGGGTGAGATTTTACATAATGAAATAAAACCACATACAACTACACAGCTGTTTCATACTGTGGTTGTCAGAAGTTTGTATCATAGTTTCCATGAAAGCCTGTGATGGACAGTGACAGGGTGAAGTAAGGCTCTACAGCCACTCAAATAAAACTTGAAACACTGACAAATAATGGGTTTAAAATAAGAATTTTCAGGCACTACTAGAAAAAAAAAAATAAACAACCAAAACACCTTTCCTAAAAAACATAAAACAGTACCAAGAAATGGAGAAAAACTAGCACTAGCACAGAAAATCAAGAGTTAACAGCAAAACACTGATTCTTACTGTGTGAGTGTGTGGGAGGTCCCAGGGCAGAATATGACCTGAGAGACAACCCTGGATGCTAAAAGATCATAAAGTCTCAAGGAGAATCAAAACACCTGAGCAGTGCTTGAAATACCCAAAGTTTTATAATATATTTAAAACAAAAGATCTTCTAAAGACAGCCAAAATGCATACACAGAAGATGAAAGGAAAACAGGATCAATAGCAGATCAGAGATAAACACATCCTTAAGACACTGTCAATAAAAAAAAAGTACCATTTTTATTCATTATTGTAGCAAGAGCCACTTTGAAAAAGAAAATGTTTAAAAGCAATTAAGCAATTTTACAGAAATAGTCTGGGATTTTGTGCAAAGCGAGAGAGACTCCACGCTTGCCTCATCTCCTAGAAGCATCCCATATTCTTAGATGTGACGTTGCCATGGCAACCACAACTTGGTGACCTCGTTATTTCAACCTAATCCTGCTTTGAAATTATAGTTGCTCCACCCTTTTGCCTGGCTAGCCTGATAACATAATCATTGTAAATGAGGATGGAAAAACACAGCAGGATACCATTCCCCTAGTGACATGGGACTAGTCTCACCTTATCAGGGAAACAGAGCAACAATTAAACTGCCAAATCTAAAAGCCCGAAAGTAGATTTTTATTTTTGTTGTTGTCGTTGTTTTGTTTGCTATTCTATTTTGAAAAAAAATCTAATAGCTTGTCAGTGCAGGGATTCAGTTTTGAATGAGGGCTTTTGGGGAAATTCCTTTTAATTTAATTTAATGTCTTTATCAGGAAATTAAGCAGTAATAAGGGGTAGTTCTTCTTAATTGTGCATTTGTTTTGACTAACAGCTGGAGGAAGATTTAGGATATAGATGAAGAGTCAGGACAGAACTAGTTTAGCAAATCAGATTTGGGTTTTTTAAGTTCAAGCTTGCCTTGTTCTATTTAAACTGGTTAAAGCAGTGAGTACTGCAAAATCCCAGCTGCAGACATTGTGGAAATACGTTTGCTCACATGTCACAGGTACATTACGGTAATTCTGGGTTTACAACACACGTGGACAACAACCACACTGGTGCTGGTGCAGATTTAAAGAAAACTTTCTTGGCTCCTTGGGGTGGTAATTCAGAGTTTTCTGTGTGCATAGGACATATTAAATGTCCTATAGATGAGGAAGATGGGGAGCAAATAACTCTAAAAGAACATAAGTTTGGAGCTGTTGGTGTATGATCCATCTGAAGCGCCACAGATTTTAATTCCCAAAATCCTTTTAGGACTGTTCTTACATACTCGTGTCTTCCTCCAGTTTCTGTCAGTGAAGTCTAATTTCTCCCTTTCTTGGTGTTTGCATGTTTGAATCTGTTTAGAGACATATTTTACCTTAGAGATTATGATATTGCATGAAACTTCTTGAAGGAACACCCTGCACACTGAGGCAACTAAATCTGTAAATAATGGTCATTATTAGAAGGAGATGACAAAAAGGAAGAAAGACAAGCTATTTTGACAGAGAAGTACAAAGAACTATTAGCTTGATTGGCATGGATTCAAGGCTTCTGTTATGGTTATTTTCAGAAGAGTAAGAAAGATTTCCTCAATCCTAACCTTATGCACCTCTGCCAGCAAAGGGGCTGAGTGAGTCTCTGAGGATATGAATTCATGATTCTAGAAAGAAACTCTACATTTTAACATTTGGATAGTTGTACTGCTAAACTGTTCTTTCCAGCTCTCATGTCACAATAGAGAAGTTGGGTAAAGCCCTCTAAAATCAATCACCAAGGACTCCATACACAAGCAGAGGTACCTATCAAGCACCCATGGATTCAGTGACCAGCCAGGAAAACCTCTATCCAGAAAGTGCTTTATTAAAAGTATAATCACAAGTCAATTAGAGGTCTGAGGTAGATGATGAAGTAGTAAGGCAAATAAAGTGATGATTTCTGGCAAGGCACAAAAAATTTTTGAATCCTGCTGCAGCAGTACTTGGGGATAATTTTCCAGAATAATTAATGCAAAAATACCAAAGTACTATCGCTATGCACTGCAGGTACAACAGGATGAGCTGAAGACTGAGCTCTTTTCTCTGTGCCATGAAAACACCTTTGTATTCAAAAGCATCTGCAACAGGCAGGGCTAAACCACTACTTGCCTCTGTTTGAAAACTTGCCACTCCCAGGAGAGAAAATGAAACCACTGACAGGTTACAGGTTACACAGTCACCTTCAAATAGGATCAACACAAGGTCTCTCAGGCACAGAGAACTCAGCTTTTCTCCATAAAACANAACCCAAACAAAACCAAAAAAAAAAAAAAAACAAAGAAAAAAGGGGAGACAGAGAAATCACCAGAACACAGTCCATTTCCTCTGAGCAGGAACCCCTTAACATACCATTGGCCTTCCTTCCCCTTCAAGTGGGGTACTTTGCTGCCAATATCTAACCATTAAATGATTAGAAGAGAAGAAATGTGAATGTAATCATTAGACATTTTTTTCTTGAGTTGTTCAGCGGGGGTTAGAAATCAGTCTCCATTAAAATATTTTTCTTAAGCTCTGTTGAATCCCAAGAGCAGAGAATAGACATGAGTAGGAGATGTTTTTTCAGCACTGCAGCAAAGGAAGCAGGTTTTCCTTCACTAAAAGGCCAAAGTTCATTTTCTTAGAATAGCAGCATACATTCCAAAATGGTGCCTCACATTTACCAAGAGCTATCAGGGAACAAGTGAACAAGATTTATGTCCAGATTCAAATTTACTTCTCCTATATACAATAGTAAAAGGCCAGACCATTCAATACTTAATCAGGTTTGGAGTCTGATTTTTCCAGCCTTGCTTGAGATCACCATATATCTTTTGCGCAGGCTGATTAATCTCTCTAACTACTGATTCTAACACATGAACAGGAATCTAGAAGCCCTAAATGAAATTCCAAGCAGGAAGTGTACTTTGACAATTGATTTTTGCATCTACAGTCTGACTTGTTAATCCATTACAACCTAGTTTGCTGTATTCTTTTCTGAAAAATGAATTTATTCTCCCTGCTACATTTATGGTCCTGGATTTGAACAGCAGCTAAAATCATTCTGTATTCAAAACAGCTAACATACTGGGGGGAAAAGACTTACAAACTCTTCCTCGTGCAATTAAAAGGGGACTGCATAGCAGACCTCTTGCTGAATTTGGGGGACACAACTCCTTACTGACCCTGCTATGGAAACCGTAGGTATGAGGTTTTATAGACAATACAGAAGTTATTATGTACAAATAATTTTTTGCTTGGTATAAATGTAAAACTGAACTAAGAACAAAGCTCTGCTTCTCTCCTGAATCAGTAGTGACACCTAGTGACCAAAGACTGGAGGAACCACGCTTCGGAGGCACCGACTGGGCTGGGTTACACTACAAAAACTGCAGGGTGTGGCAGGACATAAACCAAATAAGAGACGGCAGTAGCTATGGGGTGATTTAAATTTAGAGAAACGCTACATCTCCTTTAAAGAACAGTGTTCTGCAAATCAAAAAGAAAGAAGGGATGTTTTCATGAGTAAAGCAAGAAACCGTTTGGACAAGTAGAATGTAATTACTCACTGAAACCCAGGAAGGCTCTGGGGCAGAGCATTCCTATGCATGAGTGATGTCCACAGTATAGGGAACAATCCCTAGTTCTAAAAATCTAATTTTTCTATCTCATTGAGAAAGGATAACTACCAGAATATTGTATTAATACAGGAAAGTCTCACCAACGTAGCTGTAGTGCAATATGTTATTCCATTTAACCTACACCAGAGCAGATCTCTCTATACCTGGCCACACTAGTATAATAAAAATTACTTGGTTACTGATCATTACCCGGATCAACGACTTGTGGTTGCAGGGCAATGCTGAAAAGTCTACAGTCTCCCCAAAAGGCTTGTCCTCTGTTGTTATACACTCTACATTATATGGCTTGGGAAGTGCTATGGATATGTTCCCCATGTAGGTGACTGGCCCCAACCTCCAAGTCACCTTTACTGTATGCCATGCTATCCACACTGTAACCTTTTCCCACATGATGGTAACACAGAAACTGCAGTAATGCTTACCACTCTTATTGCTTTGCTCCTGGTGGAAAGGATGTCCTTCCTACCTGAAAATAATTCTTTTTTCCCGTTTTTCGCCAGTTTTAAGATTTGTAAAATGCTCTGTGCTGCACTTGAAATAGAAAAAGTTTTAAAAATGCCCAGGAATAATGTTAGGAGACATTTCAGAGGAAGAGATTATTCAAAAAAGGTGGGGGAGGGAAGAGAGTTTAAGGAAGAAAAACCTGGGCAAACTCCAAAGCAGAAGAGATTAGCAGAAAATGTACACTCTAGATCAAAAGACAAATGTACAGTTGAAAAGTAGAGCCAATTCCTTATGCAATATATCTCACACTATACTTATAGTGAAGGAAATAATTTTTAGTCTCATAGGAACAAGTGGAAATTGAAGCCTTCATCAGTCTCCTTTATCTTCACTTCATGCTCATTTCTCAGAGAAAGTGACTCCAAGTTACAACACAGTAGAGATGAAGGCTTGTAATGTCCAAACTGGAGAAACCATGCTGGTTTGTGCAAGGATGTTGCATAAAACAGTTTAAAATCACAGGTGATTAAAGTAGCTGAAAAAGAACTTGAGTGAAACATCCATGAGCAGCAGCAAAGAGATCATGAACCACACAGCCAGAAAACCTATACAGATTCTGGGAGTTCTCAAGACAGATGCACTAGAAAAAGTGTTCAGAAATACAAAAGAATGCTACATGTTCTTTGAATTTCTGAGATAAGGAAGAGTGGGGACTGGTGCCAAATAAGATTTAAGAATTTTGTGTTACCTAAAGAGGACAGCTGCAGCCTTGACTGATAAAAAAAAAAACAACCCACATGACTGGCAGTGTCAGAAATACACCCCAAAATATTCTGCTCCCTACAAGCGATTTGCCCCATATCCCATTAGAATTTACTTGTGCTCCTATTTGTACCACAATCTAGTATGAGACCTCCTCAAAGAAGGAGGGATACATTTCAGCAGAGACCAATTGATTATCCCAATCTAATAGCCCTGGAAAAGACCTCAAAACAAGCACAAAGGTCAGAGAAAGGGAAAGGTCCCATGTTTCCCTCATTATGTCTTTTTCTTACTGCCTGCCAGATAACTAGAGACTCACCAGTTACCTTGGCCTGTTTTGTACAGGATATAGGTAAGTTTGAAGAGGAATAAAAGTTTTTGTTGATTCAATCTGCTAGCAAGACAGTGGTTACTTTTAAATGGAGAAGCAGCATAGACTTCTGAACTCAGGAAAACCTCTCTCTGTGTGACTGGTCTTTGATAAGCAGCTTTCACCCTGGCCCTGAGTCTCTGTAGTATAGCTAAGAGATCCATGGGAAGTGAAATATAGCCATTATTTGACCTTTATGAAATTTCTGAGTCAGAATCACTACTGGAAAACCTTTAGGGGTCCACAAAAGCAAAAAACAATGACAGCCATTGCCTTAAATTGGCAGGTCTTTAGTTTTATTCCTGTCTTCAATGTGGGCTGGCTGTGACCTTGCAGAAAGTTCACTGGGACATGTTTGAGGTTAAAATAATCAGCTGTATATTGTAACATCTCCTATTTATACCTTAGGTTGAAGTGAACTTAACTATATCTTGCATTAAGATTTGCAGTCTTCTTCATGTGGTATCTTTCTTTATAAATAGTGAAAAAAAGGTCAATATCTATTCACAGCATAATTTATGTATTTTCTAATTACTGTAGATTACATCTGAAATGAGGTGATCACGCACTTGTTAGCTCCAATTACAGAAAAATCATTAGTCAGAGCTTTATAGTACAAAATAGGCATTGTAGATATTAAATAGATGTTTAGCTTTTTGCTGTACAACTCCTATTATATCAGTATGAGTACCTTAAATATCCAGACGTTATAGCCTCTACTGTTTTTCAGTTTTGTGATCTGAAATGCTGAATTGTAAAAAAACCTAGATGCACATACACTAGGGTGGTGAGGGAGAGAGATTATCTTGATGTTTCATAAAATTATGTGTACATAGTTCAATAAGAAAGCCCTTTACCTTTCATGTAAAAATTCAGCTTTTCCCCAAATAAAACAGCACATTAAGATTCAACAACATAACCTTGTAATCAGATCTATTATTTCTTTGCATCAACCCTTAGATTCTTTCCTATGTGTTTTGGGTTTTTTGCCTAATGATCTTATCATTAAGTTCAACAAAATTGAGTGTAATGTACTGAAAATACACTCAGCTGATATTGAACTTGATGAGGAGCGTAGGCCTGTTAAAACTGACAAAACTGACAAATTCTCTATTCCCCTTTACTTTATTGCTCTTTGGTTCAACATGTAGCTTTGCAAGCAAAAAACCTTTATTGCTTGCTGGTTGAAAAGAAAGGTCATACTCAGGAATACATTTCATTAGTCATGATTCAGACTCTTTTATCAGTTTTCCTCTTTGGTGTAAATTCCAATTTGTAAATGGTATGTAGGTACAAAGGCAAAAATAGAAATATTTCATGGAGTTCTAGAGACTATCACTGACAAACTAAGGTCATAATTCTATTTTTATATCAGGGAGGTGATATTTTCATAAAAATATTTTCTTGGAGATATAGGAGCAGCAGAGACATCAGCAAAAAATTATGCTTTGGTTTTAGTAGTGCAGTCACTGCTAGACTGAGTGCTAAATGCCCAGATTGTTTTTGCTGAAAAACCACTGGAAGATCTGGTTCACCACATGACCCCAAACCAGCTGCACTAATGCAACAGAGGGTAGACATGCAGAACAAAAAGCCAGGAAGAAGAATGGTACATTGCCTAAATCAAGAATTTCAAGACCATATTTCTAAGCAGCAAAATTCTACCAAGAAATTCTGGGCTAACTTTAATTCTTGTGACCATCTCAACATTTTATGGAACTAGACTGAGAGCCACATCTATCCACAAAGATATTTGGTTATCTGTTTCAACAAATAGGCCTGTAAGTTGCCATAAAAGCACAAGTGAGGGAAGTAAATTAGTGCAGAAATTACTACAGAGATAAGGGAAGGAAGTGTTCAAAACAATTTAACAACTAACAGAATTACCAAAATTATTCTGCCCTTCCTGATGCTGTCTGCTTTCAGGGCCAAATCAAGTTGTAGCCAACACAGTCTGTGCCAATCCTCTGAAAAAATTTGAAAGCACTTCACTCATTTAAAAAAATGTTAAATATTAATGATCCAATAAATAGGCCAGAAAAATACAATATAACTAATGCATAAATATCTAGGCATTAATTTAGGCTCCTAGTTCAAAATATCCAAGGCTTTGCCATTACATATCGCACAAGTCAAAAGAGTATTTTACCAGTCATAAAACAAAGAACCTGAAAGTGAACAAAGCTGCTTTGTACATTATGATTATTGTGGCAATACCAAATCCTGCTCATGTTCATCCTTTTAAATATCTGATTCCCCTCAGCCCTTTTCAAGTCCAACCAGAATCAGGACTATATATTTTATCTCCCAACTAGAATCCTTGCACTTGCTCTAAAAGGAGTCGCAGATTGATTCTTCATTCAAAGTCATCAGCATAATGCATGTTAAAATCTTCAAGAGAGAAATACTTTAGCAGCCCAAAGTTTTATTTAGCAGTACCTTTCCAGCCCCACTCCAACAAGATCTCTTGGCCTGGTGGATTGATTCTGCCCAGCATCAAATGGGGACTTTCAAGACTGACACGAGTACCTCCTATCTGGCAAAATCTGAATATTTAACATATCCTTATAGAAAAGCAGGGTACCAAGATCTCTCAGATAATTAGGGATTTGCTCACAGATCTTCCATTGGCATTGACACAGTCTTTAATTGTGTATGATGAAAAGAATTGACAGAAATTTTCAGACCTTTAGAATAACTTACCATGTACCCTAGGGAATCCTGGCCGGATCCTGTGAATTGCAGTGACACTACCACTGTTGAGTAAACTACGCCTGTAAATCCACCAGAAAGGTTCCAGAAAGAACTGCTACCAGCTACCAGTGCCTCTGCTTTCCACAGAATTAAACTAAAGCACCTGGGCCTAGTTAACCACTGACGAACAAACTTTGAACAAGGTCTAAGTTTCTGCTTCCCATTAATATAACTTGTATGCAATATTTTTGCCTGCAGGAAATGTTACAAAGTTGCCTCCAATTTCAAATTAGGAACTACTTCTGCATTTAGTTTAAATAGTTTAACATGACTGAGGTGTAGTCATGCTGTCTACAGATACCTGAAGATGAGTGAACTTTTTCCTCCTCTGCTTGCTTTGCAAGGTAAAGGCATCTCCTTCCAGCTGTAGTTCAGACTGATGTAATCCAATCCTAAAACAGATTACAACAGGCTACTCTTGTCCACTCAAAACTTGGGCTTCTGCAGTTCTCCTCCTCAAAAACTCTCATGTGCAACAGAAGGTACTTGTGCTTCTCACACCTGCTGTGGTTTGGATTTGTTTGGATTAATAAAAATTCTGGTTCTGTGGATAACAGCTAATTATATTACTGTGATCCATTCAAGTAGCTGAGAAAAGAGGGAGTTCTCTGGCTTGCAACCTTCAGATTTAAATACTTCTAGATCAAGCATAAATTTGGCTCCTGATCCTACACTTTGTTCTGGTTTTTGGAGAGGTAGAACACCCAACAAACTCTAAAATGTAGACTTTTGTATGTCTGCTTCTATACTGTCTTGGTCCTACCTCCTATTCCCCAAGTATTTTAAATAAATTCTAATTCTTGCCATTTTTATAAATCATGTCCATCCAAACTACAATCAAGTACATTGATATAAATATGTGATTAAAAAATAAATAGAGAAGACTGAAATAAAAAGTCAGATGAAAAACTAAAATTAACACCTTATTTTTCAATATTTTCCCTTTATTGTTTTCTGCTCTTTTAAATTTTTCAATTCCCCTTTCAAGCAAAAGTATGATGAATAAAGATTTGTTGCAGCGAAGTACACCCACAATAACACTACATTTAATTTTATCCTGCTTTTTTTGCTAAAACTTTTTGTATTCTTTAGTCTTATTTTTGACAGCTGGGGGAAGGGGAGACACTGACAATCACACACGAAATGGGAAGTCCTCCTTGTGCTATTTGTACACTATGGAACATAAGTGCCTCCTAACACTGCAGCTGTGTGGCAGAAAAACAATATAATTGTTTAATGCAATTTAGTCAAGAACAGCTAAAGAAGGAAAAACCTGACTTAGGAAAAATCAGAGACGGATTCCAACTTTGCTCATTAAGGTTTAAAGAAAAGTGCTTTATTTGCCGGAATGACTGCCTTGGCATGATATATTCCTTTCCAAGTCCTGAATTTCATGCCTTTTCTTCTCTCTAAAGCTGATTTTAATTTTGGACAACATCCACCTAGAATTACTTGTATGTTTTTAATTTCTCCTTTGACTACAGAACTTAAACAAACAGGTTTGGGTGGGTGGATTTAATCAGAAACAGATAAAAAGTTTTGAAAATGAAAAGTAAGTATGCTAAATGCACCAAAGTCAACTTTCATTCATTTACTCTTCCTTTATTTCTGTTATTGGAGAGTTTAACACTCAGGTTTCTCAAAGACCTGAAGTAAAAAGAAATAATGAGCACCAAGGATATTGAACTTGCATATCAATTTTTTTCCAGAAATATTGTATTAAAAGAGTCAAATGGAGTTTGTTGTCTGTTGCTAATGAACTAGATAAAGTTGAAAATAAGTCCAAGGTAAATTGGAGACAAGTAAACTATCAAAGATTTCAAGAACAGGAGCTTGACTGCTCTGGTATTATCTAAGGGTCTTTTAATGTCCTAAATTGTTCTTTGTTCTTTACTACCACAAGACAAGACTGATTTATTACAACAGTGTTAACACCACTTTAGAATTTCAATTTATATTTGAGACCTTTAGATTTGATACTGGGGTCTCCTACTTTCCAAAACCCAGGGTTCTTGGTCTTACCATTGAAATAAAACTCCTTGACCAGACTCAACTGACATGAAAAGTAAGATTAGGTCTGCAATCAAAATGACTTATGAATTCAGTTTGTCCATCCCAGTAAAAAAACTTAGTCATGTAAAAATTAAGGACATATTATACTTCTACTTAAATTCAACTTAGAATATGAGCATTAAACAAGCAAATACAACTTTCCATTTTGGGGGGCCTCATTTAAATATATCTATGCCTAAAACTGGTCATTAAGTATGTTGGAAATTGAAGCCTCATTGAATTCCCAGCTTTGTCATTGTCAATTGGCACTCTGCTGTTGACTTTTGTAGAATCGGGATTTCATCCAAGACACTGCAATGTAAAACAAGTTCTGAGAAGTATCAGCTGCCATATTTATCACAAGAGGGTTTTATCTTGAAATTATAAAAAGTGATATGATACCATTTACATTATTTTTCACTGCTAATTACTTTTCTTATTGTGTATATCTATAACTGTTGAATCGAACAACAATTATAGAAGTAGAGACTTCAGGCTTGCAGACTGTCATATATTTGTATAAGACTCAGAGTTCACATTACATTCACTAGAAAAATAGACAGAAAGAAAACAAAAAGTAACAATATCCTCTTCCCTCCAGTGTGCTTATAACAAGGGAATAACTTCCTCCCCATCATCCAAGTAGTAATCACCAAATAAGAGTAAATAGCCTCCAACAATTTTCCAAGCACCAAAAGCATCAATTATTTCACAACCAGATGTCTAATCCTTCTTCTCAACTTGTAACAATGTCTATAACACAGTTAGGTGTTAGTCAAACAGAACAGACACAACAGTACAAAACGTCAGGCATAGCATGGAAAAATGGAAAGAATGTGGAATAACTAGTAAATACATTATAGTAGAGCCTCTGCATCCAAAGGCTTGCTTGTATTTCATCCACACCCCTGCAGAGTTATCAGTATGTCTAATAGAATATATTATCTTCCCTTATAAACCTTTCCTTTTCTATTCAGTATTGAACAGAAATTGTCCCATTTTCAAATGGGTGGTAGAAGGACTACAGAAGATCTACTAACTGAAATATCTGCATGCTACATGCTACTGTCCCCTAAATCAAAGAGGAGGAAATCAAGGTACAGCTTGGAGAGCCCAGTTTCAGTAAAGAAGTCATAGCTCAAATACTGAATGTAAAAGAAATTCTCAGGCATGATCACAAAAATATCGGCTGATGCAACTATTAGGATGTTTCAGATTGGTATACTGCAATTTTCACACATCAAGAAAAGTAGAGGCAAGGATAATAGATGATCAGAAGGTAACAACTGTCCTCGACTTCCTCTTGTCTTAGCTTATAGGAATTCTCACAGTAAAATTATTATAAAAGAAATCCCATGATCCTGAACAGATATGCCTATAGGTTTTTGTGTAGTCTGGGGCACAGCACATCTCTCATTACTGACTACAGAAATAGCCAGTGATTTCCCTTTTTGTCAGTTCTCAGCATGTTTCTACTGATTTATGTGTTACATCAAAATTTTTACAATCTTCCCTCAGAAATAGTTTTTGGATAAGTATTGATGTCCATGTTTCCCTTTACACTGTCACACGCTTACACATGAACATGTAACAGTTCATATACAGATGTTTATTTTGCTCAGCCATCTGTTCCATCTGAAACAAAAGAGATCACAGAAAATGAACTCCCACTGTAACTCTCTTTCTGAATACATAAACAAGTGGGTTCTCAAAAAAAAGTCTGTTAGTTTTCACAGTGTGTTGGAAAAGATTGCACTTTTTGGGTGACTCAGAAAGTCAGATCCCTGGTCTGAACAGTGTGGAATGTTGGTAAGATAATAATGAAGAAATGCAGAGTAATCATGCGATAAGGGAGCATACAGATCACTCTAAAACATTTACTTTCAGGATGGTGTTCTGTGTCTTTTTTTTTTTCTTTATAGTTATAGGTGCTTGGGTTTTTTCTTCTCAGACAAACCCACAACTGAGAGCTAGACTGAACAGAAGCAGATGCAGTGAAGGGCAATAAACTGTGAGAAATGGATTTAATGGGAGACTTGAAGAGGCAGTGTGGTGGGCAGTGCCAAAATATGAGTCTGTTTTCAACTGCAGAGATGAGTTGGCCCATAAAGACTGAGACACAAAGCAGTGGTCAGGTAAGAGGCACATGCAGAGGGGGCATGAAATGGGAATAATAAAGTCTGCAAGAGATAAACACAATAATATGCAAAATAATAACAAGAGAGTATTCTAACTTGGGAAGGCCATTAATTTGAATCTGAATTAATTTGAATTTGAATTAATTTGAATTTGAATTAATTTGAATTTGAGTCAATGAGAGAAAAGGGAAAGAACCATAAGACAGTGAAGTTTGTAGTGAAATCTGTTGACTAAGAAGAACGTTCAGTCACTTGGTGTGACTGGATGACAGTAGAGGAAAGGGAAAAGAAGATACAGAAGATACAGTACTGTCAGAGAACTGGTTCTCATTAATATGAAGAGATTTTGTCCACCTAGAAATAGTTCTTATCCATTTCTGCCTCCTGATCATATATCTGTGTGGAAACCCTACCTTTATTTGTTCCCCAGCCACAGTTGTCCAAGGCTGTTCCCAAATTTGATCCTGAAAGTTTTGAATGCCCTCAACCTAAAAACTGAGCAGGTGTAAATAGTTTACCTAGCTTACCCCCAAATAAATAAACCTAAGTGGATTCTAATCTCACTGAAGAAGTAACACCTTGAGCCAAGCAGATTCACTATAACTACTGACTCTTTACACTGAAATATATCAAGTCAAATTTCCTCACACACCAGCCCAGTTCTCACTACAGGTTTCCCTTGGCTCTTATCACATTAGCTCACATACTCCTGCATTGGAATGGATAGAGCTGCATCATAATACCTGACTTCAGGATTAAAATTTTCCATTTCATACTCTCTGAAACTAAACAACCGGACAAAGCATGAAATTCCATGCAATTGAGCCAATCAAACTTATGTCCTGATACCTGCAGTCAGGCTTTAAACCAGAATTGTACTTGAGGACTAAAATCCAGGCCTAGAAGAAATCAAGTGATGCAACCTTGCCTCCTATTTAACAAGTTAAGAAAACTAAAGAAGCAAACAAAATCCCAACAATGACAATACTTAAACCCAGAATTTTCGTATTGGTATTCCTACCTTATGTTTCGAACTATGGATATCTACCCCACACAACAGCCTACCTGATCTGCTTGTGTATTAAGTGGCAAGTAGTCACTAAATTAGGTAATTTTGTGGGTTACTTTTTTTTCTTTTCTTTTCTTTTTGCTTTTTTTTTTTTTTTTGTCAAGGAACCCTCTTTGGTATTACAGCAGTAATTAATTTTTTATTGAGAAATTAAGATTTTGAAAGCTAAATCCATAAAATATTTGCACCATAAAACAAAGGGTAAAATCACTTTATATGCAATATTATATTTGAAAAATATTTTGGCATATTTGGAAAAGACTAAAAGTTGACACTAATAAGGTAATAATTTATTAATCAGTTAAAATTTCCCACATGTATAGCCATCTAGAATTGCTTTCATAGAAACCAAAGAAGAACTAGCCAAACATGATGAGACCCAGGAAGGAGTTCAGTTATGCTATTCAGATATAAATCTACAAAAGCTGGCTCATCTTGTGTTGACACAGCAGCTGTACCACAGGAAGAAAGCTGAGTTAGCCCAAGAGGGTTAAACTACACCAGACTGCAGTAAGAGTTACACTAGAGCAGCTCATAAGCCCATGCCCTGCCCTGCCCAGCCCAATACAGAAAAACAGAAACAGCCAAGACAAAGAAGGACCTTAGGATCTATATTCAGTCCTATTGCTTGTGGGTGAGTTTCCTATCTGACTTTGTCACTATAACAAGTGTTCATCTCTAAAATGTGAAGCTTTTAGTTTTTAGAATGGCTATGTTTTACCACAGTGAACAAGGTTTTATGGAGCAACACCAGCTCAGTAGGACACTCAAGCCAAAGCAACTCAGATTCTTTCAAGTTCATGTTAAAGGGAAACTGCAACGCCTCTCCTCTAGTCCTTTTATTAGGTCACATTATTGATTAAGTGCTTTTTCCAGTCATGTCTTAGGAATTAAATAATAATGTCACACCACGTATCCAAAGCAAAAAGCATAGACATTCTTTAACAGGAGAAAAGATTCATCCACAGCTGTTCTTACTGGGTGCTGGTCTTGATACAGTCTATAACAACTGATCTCATGGCATAAAAAGATTCATACACATTGAGCTTCAAATCATCCTTGCTGATTCTCTTACTCATGTACTTCAACATATTTATACACACCTTAGGCATTAATCTGGGGAGTTTACACACAGACTAGTCAGAAACACCCTTATTTTAGAAACACTGGTTCAATCACTGCCATCTTGCTTTCATTTTGCCTCATTCAAAATAAAGCCACTCACTGCTAGCTTTGATTTGATATATAACCCTCTCAGACTCATTTCTGTTATTCTTGATGCATTCTGTACTAGTCTCTACCTGGATGTAACCACACAAATTAATGCTGAAGCTGTACTCAGTACAGTGACAGCATTAATAGGGCACTATTTTGTTGTCCACAATAAGCTCCCTCTTGTGCCTCTGGTGTTCTGTAATTAGGCCCCTTCAGACACACAGTTTGGTTATTGTGGTTCATCAGCTTATAATGCATTATTCTAAATAGCTGCATTTTCATTATTTTTTCCCTTTTCCTTTTTGGCTGTTAAATAAAATAAAAAAAAAAAAAACCCCAACAAAACAGATAATGGAAGTAAAAAAAATTACTCACCCTTCATCTCGATCTAACATAGTGTTTATGAGCAGCAGGGAGAGCAGGAAGATGTTCTTGTGAAGAGAGGAACTTGAACAGCTTTATAGGACAACAACCTAGGAAGAAATGACAAGCCAATACCCACATTTACTGTTTGTAAATCTGAGCATTGATTCTGCTTTCACAAGTGGCTTTCATCAAATGCAAATCAGAAGCCTGGCATCTGCTTGAGTAACCAGGCAGCCCTGTCCCCCTTTCAAGGGAACAAAAGCCATACAATCAAAGGATTTTAAGAGGATGGCAAACTTATTGTAAGCTAGAAAAGGTTAAAAGTCTGCCAGGGCTTAAATATACCTCTCAGAACTCCCAAGTATGGAAGCACTTCTGACCTTTAAGAATTTTTCTTTTTCTGTGAAATGTTTCTGTATATTTGAAATATGATAAAAAGTGACTAAACAGAAGAGAGACAAACTCGTTACATTTCTTCCCAACTGATTTTGGAAGCTTCAGAAAGCAAACTCATACAGTTTTATATGTTCTCAGATTCCAAAAATTCAGCTCTGACCAACAATACTCTGGCTATTGTAGCTGTGCTCCCCTGAATAAGTGACAGATCCTCTTCTGTAAAGATGGATAATAAGAGGAATTCACTCCAGACATGCTTATTCCTCTCTCAGAAATCTTCACTGAGTGGCACACCCCGGAAATTCAGCCATTGAATAACATCTGGGTAGAGAAAATCATACTTTAAATAATATTTTTATATTTTTAAATAATATTTTAATAATATATAACCCTTTTAGACACATTGATGCTGTTCTTTGAGTTAACTGAGAATTCACTACTTCTACTTGCTTCAGTTAAAAGCACACTTTCCCAGCAACAAAGAAAACAAGATTACTCTTTCTACTGAAAGTCCTGAAAAATGTCTAATACTAATTTCACATGTATATTTATTGTGAAAATAAAGCCTTTTCCTGTATTATAGCTGCATAAGATAGAAATTAAAATATATATATTAAGACTTAATGGATTCCTCATAGTGTGTCTTTCTAATTGTCTTATTTCTCATTCATTTGGGAATAATGACAATGCTTATCCCAATGATTATGAGATTAGAAACCAACATTCAAAGACTTGTAATAAGCCTAAACTGTTAGTTTGGTAAATTTTCAACTTTTTATTTAGTGATTGGTTCTAGATTCCAAAACAGAATACCATCTCACATACAAGTTTTAGCTTTATAAGAACAGGATTTGTCAATGCTATTAATAACTAGATGGATAATAATTCATTCCGAATAATGTCTGAAGGACCCTGCCACTGTAAGGATTCTTTGTAATTATAAGCAGTTTAATTTAAAAGAGGTCTTGGTTCTAATATTATAAATTATCTACCAGAGCAACCTGTGCTTTCTTCTGACGGAATCATAACTCTCTCAGGCGTTTAGAGACAACTATAAAGCAAAGGCTGGCAATTTTCTAAGGCAAAACCAGACCAAAAGAACAGCATAGGAAGGAGGTTTGGGGTTATGCTTTTAATATGTAGTAGGAACCAGATAAATCAGATTATGAAACTCAGTGTCACAAAATGTCATGGAACCCAAAAATATAAATAGTACTGAAATTAAATGATGTGAGCTAAAGGAAAAATCTGTTGATACCTATTGGTCCTGGTGGTACAAGTGTACATCTGACCTTCAGGTCAGGTGGATGTACTAAAACCCACCAGGCTTACCCTATATTTTGTCTCTTTTTAATTCTGTGTTTTTAGCACCTCATGTGGGCAGTTATCTTTGTTGCATTACCCAAGGAGTAAGCTTGAAACAAGCAGCCTTCTCTCTGAAGCATAGAATCTGGAGTTCAAGTAATGCAGATACAAGCGATGAAAATTAAAAAAAAAGCCAAACAGCCACCAAACACAAACTAAGTCAGGAACGTTAAGAATTTAAGAAGAGTATCCCAAGTAGGAAACAGATTCTGTTATCATTGTAAACATACCAAGTAGAGACTATTTCAAGGAGGAAGTAACACATAGAAACAAAGCATGAATGGTAATTCTGGACTAAGCATCCAGCATTCTGCCATCACATCTCAAAGACTATCCCCAGTTTGCTGCCAATGAGGATTTCTCCCAAACTCAAACTCCTTACAGAGAGCAAGACAGCTACAGAAAACAAAATGGGAAAACCAAACAAGCCCAGATTACAACAAATGAACTAAAGAAAGAGGTCAGAGCATCAAAAGTGCAATAGCAAGGGAACTGGTGAGGGATGTAAAACAGAACATTCCTGACAGCAACCCAAGTAGCTGATGGGTGCTGCCAAGTGATGATCTGCCCAGGAAAAGAGACATCACTGTCAGAATGAAAGTACTGGGCTGAACTCAACATCTGATTTTGAACTGACACTTCCATCCAACCCACTAAGAAAGTTCTTAAGGCAACACAATCAGGAAAAGAAAAAGAAGTTACATTATGCTGTTTTTCAATACAGTATCTTGTGTTCAGAGATGATCTGCACCCACAGCAAGGTTTTCCCAAGGACCTTTGTGTTGAGTAATATCACAAGCCCTTTCTCCTCCTAAAAGTAACATCTGGATTTAGAGTATCTATTCAAATCAGACCCAGAGAATAAAGAAATTCTTTGCTGAGTCAAGCTCAGAATAATTCTTACCTTCTCTGTGATTCCTTTCAGCTGCAGATATTAGACAATGTTCCCTAAGAAAGAATGCAAATAAAGTACTTCATTATTAGTCCTGTAAATAAGTCACTTTCACAATATCAGCATCACATAACTTGTTTTCATCTAATACAGTCACCTGCATAATAATTGGTCTTCCCATACCCTTTGGCAGAACTACAAAATGTAAGAGCAACTCTTGGGGAGGAATGCTATGTTTGCATAAGATAGCTATTCTAGAATATCTGCAGTAATGTAAAATGCACAATAAAGGTGATAAATTTTACCAATGCTATCCAAAAAGCTGATCACCTAATGTTAAGTACAGTATCCTTATTTATTATGCTTACACAAGATAGACCCATGTAATATGAGCAAGATACAGTGATAAAAATTAAATAATATAGACATTAAACTACTATATCATTTTTCACATAATCCTGTGGTTTTAGCCAGATCCCCACTGCATTATTATCAGATAATACATGCTGATTGTTTCTTGAAGTATGAGTCAGAATTTTTTTAATTGTTAGTTTCTACATCTCATTAAATCAATGGGACACTGGTGTCTAAACAGTGCTAGCTTCCTCACATAGGCCAGTACTTAGGATAGCACAGATTAAAGGTTAAAATCTTCCTAGTCTCTTTGATACTTTTGATGTTGTCTCTTACTTTAAAATCAGAGCAGTGACAGTCCTAACTGTAAGATTTTCAAAGGCATTTCAAACAAAAACATCAAATATTGAAATTGCTTTAACTTCTCACCTTCTCTTTCGTCATTGTGCTCACTTTCTCCTCCCATACACCCAAACACATGCAAACACATTCTCACACACACCAAAAAAGCACTGAAAATTAGAGAGTCAACATTTTTTTAATGTGAAAATATAGAAATACACTCTCATAAATGTGAAGCTACCATTACTTGAAGTCTAAACATTCAACACATAATTTGTAACTTTAATCAACACATCTCATTTTGCTAATGTGCACTGACTGGCTGCCTGAGTGCTAATGAGCGTCCCTGAATGCTAATGGCTCTGTGAAACTAGATGGCCTCTGAGCATCACATGGATTATCTGAAACTTATTTGCATCTCAGATTCCCAGCACCATTCAGCTTCACCTCTCTTTGACCTTGACATTTTATAAACTAGGGAGAACAGTCATGTTATGAAAGAAAAGCCAAAACTGAACCAAAAAATGCAGGCAGGCATATATCCATCTAGAATACCTTAGAAATAATTTAATGAGTTGAATATTCTCACACTGAAATACGGCCACTTTATAAGTCTTTTTAAGTCTTTATACACCTCATCTCTCTTTTCTTTGAACTCTAATGCTTACAAGATATATGCCTAGGAATACAGTGTGTGTAACCAGGAAATAGAAAGAGAAGGATTGTGAGAAGAGTTAATACCTTTTAGAACCAATTGATTTGCCAGCAATTAAACATATTACATATATTATGCATTACTGCATGTATTACTATGAGGAAATATATATATATATATAAAAATAAATTCAGCACAGTTGGAAAAAAAGACAAGGCTTCAAGCACACAAGACCACCTTCAAATCCTATCCCATGTATATTCCCTTTTGTCCAACATATAACTTTTTTTTGGTGATGGTCAAATATGTCCTGTAACTTCACAAAAGCCTCACAATCCTGTTCCAGCGAGTAGACTGGAACATTGCATCAATGCCCTGCTTTAAAGGGAAACCTATACTCAAGGTATTATTTCACTGCTCTGCATGTCATAGAACTCTATAAAAAGTCAGAAATATTTTCCCTGAAAGCTTAATTTCTTTTTAAATTGTGTTTCATGTTGATGTTTTTGATTTTTTTCTGTGAAGAAATCCACAGATACAAATATATACATGTGAGCACATACAATTACATATTTTCAGGAAAATAAACTTTCTTGTCTGTAAAGAGACATGAAAATTATAATTGAAGAATATGATACAATTATTTTAAAATAAACTGCCTTTTTACTTTTTACTACCCTCAGAATAAACAGACACATAATATTCACATGATAATCAGATGTGCTTCCCAGCTTGAAATACAGCAGAAGCACTTGATATTTTGTTAAAGTCAAAACCCAGGAGAGGCCATTAGATCATCTGCAATGTTCAGTCCATTTGACCACCAAATTTCATATGGAACCCTTGAGATGTGTTTGACTCAAACATACCTCCCAAAAAGGTGTATGACTTTGATCTGAGACCTTAAAATCATGGAATATCCACACATTCTGTTTGGTTTGCAATGGCTTAATCACTTCTCCTTTTAAACTTATTATGATACAAACTTTTGATATTTAGAGAAAAATAAAACTGAAGACCTGTAGGCTTCTGTATCTGCTTTTACGTCCATCTGAACACACTACCATTGGCCACCTTATCCAACAAGTCCTTTTTCTTTTAATATTTACATTTTCTCCCATCTGCTATTCGGAATTTTGTTTAGTATTTCAAGATTTATTAAAAATTACCAGCATGCCAGATGTCTTTTTAGTTCTTTAAAGACTGTTTGGTACAAATTATCTGCAACTCTGAACGTGTTTATCCTTTAATGTCTACCCATGCCCTGAAAAGCACTTTCTTATCCTCATGGAATGCAAATACATGGCTTTCCAAGGACAGAATGTGGTCTTACTGAATATTTCTGTATCTTCTTTATAATTGTTAAGTATTAATTTATCTCCAGTTGGTAATGGATCTATAGCACTTCTAGGATTTCTCTGACTCCTCATTACGATTAGCTTTTGGTTTCTTCCCTATTGTCCTTGGATTCCTTACAAATTTTCTGGATTTTTTTTTATCTTCCAAATGATGCACACTGCCATTTATTTACCAAAACTACTTTTCTTTAAGTATATAAAACGGCATGTCCTACAAGAAGACAGCTGACATCATGAAACCATCTCCAGAGAAAGCTACCTAAAAATCATGTTTGTATAAGGCTGAAGGCAAGTTTTTAAAAACAAAACTCAGGGGATTGTAGATTCTTCAGGGAGAATGAAAATTAGTGTCTAAAACAAATTATGCCACTGCACAACCAGGAAGCCTAAGACCCCTAAAAAGTTTATGATTTAACCTTTATAAAACACAAGTCATTAATAGAAACTTGGTGAAACAATTCGATTTGGCATTGTAAGGAATTTTAGCCCATCCTAATAAGGATGAGTGTGATGTTTGTTACTGTCATACATGGTAGGTACCAGCATCTGCCACAATCACATCAAGAATATATAAAGAAAACACTGTAATGTAAGAAAAAAGCTAACATTTTAGCAGACTAAAGCCTGTGTGAGTAACTTTATTGGAGAAGGTAATTGTTCTGGGTGCATGCCTAACACTTTGCATCACTAATTCTCAAATACAAAACTATACAAGTTGGACAAAAAATGAATAAAAATGAAAGTACTATAATTTATAAACACATTGCATCAGTAACAGTCAAACAAACATAACAGCATATTGGACTTATAAGATTTATTCAGACGATTCCCATTAATACCACTTCACTTTATTACAGTAAAGCTCCTAAGCAGTAATGGTACAATAATGTTCCATAATAAACTACATCAGGTGATGTTAATTAATTTTGGAGTCTAAAATAGTTGCATTTCTACTCTTGCCTTCTTATGTAAACAAAAACAATACTAAGGATCTGAAAAAATTTAATCCAAAAATGTAAACCTTGATTAATTTTATGACTTTCAAATAGTTTGTTACTAAGTTAATATGACATATACAAAAATAGTCCTATCAGATATTTAAAGAATTTTGGGAAGTTTTAATTAGCCTGACAATTTTCAGCAGCTTGTCATCTAATACCACAGTGTAGTCTTCACTATTTCCCACCTCCCTGTAAGCTGCCTGAGTTTCTCTCACATCAGACCCACCGTGTAAGTTGGCTTTTGCAACAAGTTAGGAGTTGTTGTGGTGGGTTATGTAAGGTGAACAAAGGACCTTGCCAGATACTTAGTCCTCCACCGTTTCTGACAACATTCTCAAGGCAGGCAAAGTCAATTCTTCATGCTGTTACCTGTGCTGTTACTCCAGAACAGGGACATCTGAAAGAATTCCAGTAGGACAGTGAAGCTATTCCAGGCAGAGCCCATGGGGGCATGGGGCAATTCACTCTTCTCAGACCCACTATTCCAGGCTTTCTTCAGACCTCTATTTAACTTCAGCTCAATTTAGATTCAAGTTTGGAGTTTTTCTCTACATGGGTACAGCAGATAACAATTTTAAATGCTAAAAGAGGAAAATAATTTGGGAAGTTGGTGGTATATCATCAGATTGTTCAGCCACTTTGGGAATATGGAAGAAGAGAGGCAATGATTGCCTGCTGGAGTTTAATCTGTGCCTTGATCAACCTTTGCACTTGCCACTAACATTTCTGCCCCTTCCAGGCTCAAGTAGCCAATGTCAAACACTACCTACTGGAGGTATTTGAAGCAATGTGAACAGGGCTACTCTGAACATAAACTGCATAGAAATTCTCAATTTCATTCAAAGACCCTGTATTGATTATCATGGAAAGCATTTATTGTTACAAATAATGTGTTATTCACAAAATAGAGCAGCAGCAATGACTTAAAATACTCTTGTCCTGCATTCGGGCATATGGACCATCTCAGTCTGACCTACTCCACCTTCTGTGGGTCATATTTGGAGCTAGAGCAGGAAACTGATGCAGGCCGAATTAAATTGAGAAAACAAATTAAACACTAAAGCTAGATCAGGCCTAAAAATTCTCATTTTGCAATATTTATAGCAAGGGCACATGTTGCACCAGAGCTAACATTCAAAACTCCTCAAAAAAAAACCCAACCTTTCCTCAGTTCTCCATTTTCTTTAAATAATTTTTATATTCAGTGTATTTTATATGTAAGAAAGGTATTTTGAAAGTTTTCTGTTCTTTAAATACCTTTTCCTTTATTTTCTAAGAATATTTTTCCTGTATAGGCAACCCCCAGGGATGAGTAAATTCAAACAGTTTCTGAGCTAACTTCTTCCCAGGTTAGATATCTCTGGAGCTTTGGAGCTGTATATGTACTGTTCATTACATTAGCCATGTAAATGCTGGTTTATAGCCTCTTAAAACATGAAGACCACATGAAGACCAGCTACACCTTGTGTGACTGACAAAATTAAGTTTATCCTTTTATGATTAATCTTATTATTTCTAATAATGGCTTTAAAAGCTGCTGCACAAATAAATAATATAATAATAAAATAACTCCATACAGTACATCTTAATCCCAGTTTAACACACCCTTCTAGTAGGAAAAGAAATCCTATTAATTTGTGATAACTTTGTGATATACAGACAAAGGTGTTGTCTTCATTCAAATCCTTCTCCTTTTCCACTTAAGACCTAAAGAGGAATAGAGAACGTGGGCAAATCTGCAATGCAGTAATCCACTGGCATACCAAGCACTTCTGTGAAATTTCACCCCAAAACATAAACTTTACATTTGCTGTGTAAAGTTGTCACAGACTTTTTGAGCATTGATGCCATGTCTGCACCCCTAGTGTCTGTGTGTTACAGGTTTACCACAGCTAAAACTATTTCTTTGGCTGTTTAGTCTGTGAAGTATGAAAGCGTTATTGCTACTAAATGCATAATTTTGTGCACATTTATTCTGCAGAATAGTGAGCTTATAGTTTAAATGAATCTTTGGGAGTCTGATCTGGTTTTCATTTTGACCTAACATTTTAATTTCCAGTCAGGTCTTATTAAAACAGCAGGAAAATTATTGGCAATTTTCTATATTTTAGCACTTTATTTAAGTTTTATCATTGATAGAAATTATTATAATTTCCCATAAATTCACAAAAATTAAAACTATTGAGATGTAAATTCTTCTCCACAAAATTTGAAAGTTTTAAGATCGTATTTCCATTTCTCAAAATCTTTTCATTGCATTCCTAATTTGTAACCTAAATTACCTAAAAATGATAGCAGAGTTACTACTCAGCAGGAATGAAAGGGGGCAAGTTAATCTCTTCACATACAAACAAGTTAATTTCTTTTATATACAAACAAATAAAAATCCAGATCCAAATAAAACTCTCTCAGCTACAGTTCTTAAAGACAACAAGTAATTTTGTTGGTTTTCCCCTGTCTCCCCCCAAGGAAACAGGGAGATCATTAATTCAACAGTCAGCAGCTGAAACCAGTTAGTCTGACTTCAGACCCTACTGATTACATCCCTTTTGCTCAGTAAACCCCAGACTACAAAAGATATTTCACTTTTCCTTTCTTACTAGGAATCAGCAGTCAGGCCAGAACATTATTCTTAATTCAAACATGCATTTTTAGTTTGACCGTGCACCTCTAGGAATATTTTGATCCAAAATGGACGACCTTATAAGGGGGGGAAGACAGAACATAGAGTCAGTAATGAAAGCTACAATTATTTTGACCAATATGACTTTGTACATTCAAGTTGCAGTGCCATGGATTTAACCAGTCACACCTCACAGCATCAGAGAATTACAAAACAGGAGCAATCCTCCCTGTAATTTAATTTAAAAGAAACATGAAAAAAGCTTTAGAAAATATTGGTTCTCCTGACCATAATCAAGACTACAAATTGGAAAAAGCAGTCTTGCTTCCCTGAAATAGTTAAACACTGTTAGAGACTTTACAGGACACTAAATCACCAGCTCTCAGAGTCAGAGTAAGAATTATTTTAAGGAAAGCCACTCAGATTGTAGGATCTGCAATCATTCTGGTCTAATGGTGTACAGAGAGAACAACAAGAAAGAGAGGGAAGAAAAGGAAGAACATCCCTAATAAATAATACTCAGGAGCAATTGACCATGCAGTGTGTTGTCATGATGAATCAAACCCATCTATCATATGGTCACTCTGCAGCTTTCTGTAAAGACTTTTATAAAGAATGCATCTTTTGATTTGCAGTTTGAGACAGTGCATTTCTGTGGATCTGATCTTGACATTGATTTTTCAGCTGCCTATGTGATATGGAAAGACAGTTCAGCTACAATACTTTAAAATGGTATTTTGTCACATGGTATTTTACAAAATTCTCATGGAAGAATGTGTGAGAGCTCTTTAAAATGCAAGATTCACCACAGGGGAAACAGTGGTTAGCTCTGCAAAGGAAAGAAAGTCACATGGCTGAACACATTCTCTCATTATTCCCAGAAGCTAAAAGAGTAGCTAGAGGCAGAAAACTGACAATAATTATATTGCCTAGAAACTGACAGCATACATAAATCTACTGTATTAAGCCTTTACTCATTGATTTACTTTCCAAAGCTCATTTCAGCATTAGCCCAGAAGTAACACTGTGCAAGGCACCACTCTTCGGTTTAAAGGAAATTTGGATAAATTTTTCTTCCACATACTGTGATAATTAACGTTTTGTATGGTTGCTCTCTCTATCCTGTGGCAACCTGAATTGCCATGATTTTTGACTGCAATTTTCCTCCTTAGTAGATTGTCAGTAATACATGAAACAGAAAGCAGACATGCTTAAAGGAAGAGTAATTCAGCCCTTATTGAAATTGTTATATTTACAGCAAAAGCCTGAAGTGATGGCAAGACAGCTATTCAGTCCTGACTGTCTGTTTATGTCAAATCAGAAGAGCACAGTGCAATCAATCTAGACACAGAAGGACCTTTTACTGAACTAATTTTGACATAACACTGGAAAATCAAAAATCAAAGGTGTAACTAAGAGGGAAAAATAAAGGTTGGTGATGCTACAGAAAAAGTGTTAACATGGTACTGTCAGAATGGCACATAAATGTCCCTGAAATTGCCTCAAAGGCCAGTAAATTTAAAGAAAATAACTTCCCTTTAGCACCCTGCACAATTACTGTTCCTTCAGACAGTGTGGAACATCACTCACTGGTGGGTCTCTGGATGGAGCAGGAAAACAGACGAGCCCAAGTGGCAGCCAAGGGAAAAAAATAAAATTAAAAAAACTACCAAGTTTTAAACTTCCCATATTTATTAAATCAGCATTGCTATTTTGCTTCCATGGCTTGAGTAAACATCATACCTTTGGTATAAACAGATGACAAATGTAATTAGAAGTCTGGAAAGATGTTCTATCAAATCAACTTACTACTTATGATGATTCTAATATTCTCAGATTTTTTTACATATTTTCATGGATTAGCTTAATTTTGGATGTCTAATTATTAATATAGCACCATATCACTTAATAGTATTTCAAAGTCAGAAGAATATTAAGAATATTGAGATTTCTATAGTAAAATCTACTGCATATAGTACATTACCAAGTAAAATGTGCAATGTTTGAAGTGATGAGTGTTTTTTTTCTTCTGTAAGTTTCAGGCTATACTGTCTCTTTAAAATAATGTTAACACGTTTGCATATTTCTCAATGCACAGGTATTTAGTGTTATTTACCCTCATAATCAAGATGAAGAAAAAACAACTGAAGTAATTTCAGTACCAGACATTCTCATGATTTTTTCATTAATAGAGAATGATTGTCTCTTTAATTAATCTACCCTATTAAACAGATAAAAAAACCCTTGGTTTTGCACCAATTAAACTAACTTTTATAGACCATTCACTGATAAACTCTACAATCTCAAAGTTTTCTAATATACTGTCAATTAAATATTTGGTTGGGTATTATATGCATGTTGCCTACAGGTTGTGAGGAATAAGTAAATCTCATAAATATTTTGGTTTACTTTTCTTAAAATAAGTTATCCTACTTAGGTATTTCAAGAAATTATTTTCTCCTTATCCTATATGGAAAACCTTTTAAATTAATAGACTAGGGAATAAGATTATTTTGGATTGTGCATGTACAGACTCTGAGCAAAGCTTAATACAGAGTCAAAGTTCCTACTTTCCAGCCCCATCAAATACAATTTCCAAACATGATCCTTGGCAACGTACACCTATTGATCTATCAGTACAGAAGTACTGTGTCTATTTAAATGAAGGGTAGTGGTGAACAAATTAGGTGAAGAATCAGGATCCCCTTGTTCTGTGACCATGTGCTAGACAGGCACAGCCTTGTTCAGATTCTAAACTGCCTTCTCTTGTTGGCTGAATGGTGCCTATTAATTCTGATTAAAACTCTCCCTTCCTATTCCAGTGCTTCTTGAAAATTAGTATAAGATAAATCCATCTACCACAAGGAAAGCAAAAAAACCCCACAACATTCTTTTCTTAAGAATATTGAGGGAAAATTCACAAGTAGAGAGGTGAGGAGAAATTCTTGTGGTGTAATATGTTTGAATCCTTTTTGTCGAGGGAGATCCTACAGGTTGTAGAATTGTTGTCCATTAATGCCTTCTACTAGTAAAAGCCACCCCCTAACATTCACTCTTATCCATTCTTTCCTCACTCATTCTTTAGTCAGGTTCCTTAGTCCTAACTCTGCATAGTCAAAAAGAAATATCAATGAGAAAATAAGGGGATTTAGAATCAGTGAAATAAAAGCCCTGCCTCATGAGAAGCTACAGCAACCAGCTGCAATCTTCATTGGATTATGCTGACAGCACTGAACAGCAAAGAAAATTATGTACATTCAGAGAATATAAAGAACCCCCTACTAACCATACTGACCCTGCTGCCACTTAAACAAATGTCAGTGATGCTGGTGAGAAAGGAAAAGGTTCACATAAACACTGGCAGAAGTACAAAGTATTCAAAAGGAATGAGCAGAGTTGGAACACAAGTTGATAGATCTTCAAGACAGAGATTACATAGCATTTTGCCACTGGGTGAATGTAAGAAAAATATATGTTTTATCTGGTGAGACTAAATGATTTTCTTAAGTTGGTTGTAATTTGGCAGAATACAGCTATGTTATGTAAACAAAAAATGTTTATTCAGTGGTTTTGTTGTTCTGTTTTATGCTTAGCAGATTGTAAATGCACATTATCTTAATATTTCATGGATTGCCTTGGATTGCCAACATTCAGATAAAGAGTTATTTTCAAAGACACAGTGGACTGAAAGAGAATTTGCATCCTATGTATTGACATTAATTGGTCTTTCTCCTATTCCATGAAAGGGGAAGCCACATCCTAAATGTGACTAATCTTTTGAAGTAAAAAAGAAAATAATTTTTTTTCAACTACTTCTGAATCAGTAACTAACTCAAAAGACAAATTTCAGCATTTCTTGGTAAAACAGATGGGAATTTTTCCATCTCTTTCTTATAGAAAACAAATTTGGTTTAGTCACAATTAAATTTCCTATTAATTATTTACAGTTTTTACTCAATTTCCCTTACTCAATTTCTCAATTTCCTTCTTTTTTAAGGAGGAAGAAAAAGGTGTACCCAAAAATTTCCTCAGGCATACTTTCTCACTGTTTTCTGCATTTTATATACATTTATGCACCAAAAACATTATGTAGAGGACAAGTTTTTTCACATCTGAAAAACAACTTTTAAAAGCTGTTTGATAGTTTAATGTAATATACATAAAAAATAAAGTATCTTTTCTCCAATTTCACAAAATGCACTTATAATCTATTTACTACTTTCAGTCAGCTTGAATCTCCTCATTACAGACTTAGCTACAAAAGAAATAGAAAAATTTCATTCCATTAGTGCTAAAATAATCTAAACTGGCTAGTAATTTTGCCTTAAATCAAGTCTTTCAGACATTACAAAGTATTAAATTACCTTTTCTTTTCCCTAAATGAGCTTTTAAAAAGCATCTGATCCTCCTCATGACTTTCCTTTCTCTCTCTCTTAAAATAGACTGCATTTTAATTTCTCTGAAAAGGACTTGCTTTCGTAGATCAAGTTAACTACTGAACATAATTCAGAAAAGAGATGTCCAAACCAGAATATCCATTGTGCACTTGAGATAAACAATCAAATCTTCAAAATAAAACTTGAAACTTTTTGTGTCAATTTGTGTGCATGGATTCATCTCCCTTCTGAAATCTTTCAGTACACATAGGATTCTGCCACTATGTTTAAATTATTTAGAGAATAGCTGCTAATATGAAAATTAGTGATTCTATTTTTGTAATGATACCAGAACCACCATTCTAAAGAATTTGATTAAATCCTTGTCAGACTTCTTTCCTAGGCTTGGACTTTTAAGAAACCTTTGCAGAAAGCTTCTTGCTTTGACTTTTGTATAGAAAGCCAGTGAACATTCAGTCATGAATTATTGCTCTATATATATAGAGAGTATATCTATCATAGTGTGTGTAAATTCAAGTTCAACTTACCCCTGATTGTCCTTTGTTTGCCTCCCTACTTTTACTGCTACAAGATATAAATTCATGTCTTTAGTGCTTTTAATTGATAAATACATGCCTATAGAGTGACACTGATAATTAACAGATTAAATCCACAGTTTCCTTATGCTGTGTGGTAGTTTCTGTCCATGGCTGGGGGATTGGAACTCAATGGTCTTTAAGGTTCCTTCCAACTCAAACTATTATACTGAAAGCTCATTTTAGTTACCAGTGACTAAATAAGTAACAAGCACCCCTAGACAAATCTTGTGGGTTATGGCTCTAGAAGGTGAGACCAAGGCAGCTGGTCAGCATTGAAGCAACACTTCCAGTGTATTCCAGTGAGCAAGAAATCAAGCAAAGTGGGCAGAAAATCTGTATGGATGAACAGAGAGCTTCTAGCAAATCTCAAACAGAAGAAATTTATGGGATGTGGAAAAAGGCACAGGCCACATGGGAGAACTATAGGAACCTTATATGAAGGGATCTGATGAGGAAGGCCAACACCCCTTGGAATTGAGATTGGCAAGGGATATCAAGGAGGGCTTCTATCAGTACATCAGCAGCAAAAGGAAGGCTAGGGAAAATATGGAGCTGCTGCAGAATCAGATGGGTGTCCTGGTGATGGAAGACACAGAGAAGGTAGAATTACTGAATGCCTTCTTTGCCTCAGTCTTTACTGCTGAGGCTGGCCCTCAGGAGCCCTTGTCCTGGTAAGAGAGGAATGCTGGAGAAAGGAAGACTTCCCTTTAGACATAGAAAGTTGGATTTGAGATCAGCTAGACAGATTAAACACCCATGGGCCCTGACAGGATGAACCCGTGGGTGCTGACAGAGCTGGCAGGTGTTGTTAAGACACTCTCATCATCTTTGAAAAATCATGGAGGATGAGAGAGGTGCCTGATGACTGGAGAAATGCCAATGCTACTCCCATCTTCAAAAAGGTAAAGGAGGACCTGGAAAACTACCATCCAGTAAACTTCACCTCCATCCCAAAGAATACAGGCTTTGGGCAATATAAGGCTCACAGAATAGGCTGTAGTTCACATTTACCTTTATCTGACAAGGCTGTGCATGGCAGGGGCAAGAAAACGTTGCTGCCTTTCTCTCAGGGTTTTAATGGTAGGAAGAATTGTTAAAAAAATTACCAACAAAATAACAGAGCAGTGCCTGGCTTTAACGTCTAGAGGCAGGGAACTTAGATACACTTCAGCTGTGATAAAGTGAAACAGCTCTTTTCATTACTCTAAACCATCATTCAAAACATCAGCAACAGCAGAAATATTTCATGGAGAAATTCAAGAACATCTGGTAAATAATAGATTTTTCTAACTACTGGAATTCTCCTTCTTTTTCTTTTTTTCTGAATCCTAACCTGTTGACCTTAGAAAAACCAGTGTCCTTGCTGAGAACAAGACATGCTACCCAAATATAGTACAGCTGCTTACTCCAGGGGCAGAGCAGACACACAATTAGAATCAGACACTGCATGACCAGCAATAACATTCTGCAGCAATAGGAATAACATAGAAATTTCTTAGAGCAGTCTACAAGTCTCAGTGGTCTACAAGCTCTCCCACAGATGTCTTCAACACACCAGCTGTCTGTGCTCCCAACTCTGAAGTGTCTACCCACACACCAATGGCTATTCCCCCTATACTTGGACACAGAGCAGGTTTTCTTTAAAAAAAGAAAAATGGTACTGATTGCACATCAGACATGATGCTTCATCACATGATAATTTCTCTTTCACCCTTCTCAGCAGAGAGAGCCAGAAACACATTTCCAAGCTGATGGTTCCCCTTTCCCAGCACTCCACAAGGCAAGAACAAAACCACAGGGAGGCAAACACTACAGGGACAGCATTGAAGAGACTGAAAGCCACTGATCTAGGGTTTATAGTGGCTGAGCAGAATCAGCAAGAAGAACCTCAAGTAGTTTAAAGACTGAAAAGACACTAATTACAAAATAATTGCAGTTTCTCCAGGGCCAGAACTGGTTCATAGCTGTGTCTCCTGCCTTAGCTCAAGAGTTAATCTTGTCTTTGAGAGACAAATTCTGTTTGAGTTGACAGTCTACAGGCAATTAAGATACTGTGCTCCCCTTTATGTGGTACTTATTTTTAACCTGTGTTTTTCATATCTGCACTTTTTTTTCCTTCAGAGGAAGTGAAAAAAAAAGTGAGCCCTTCCTATATAAACAGTTCGCGATTAAATTGGTAGTGTGAGTGGGAATTCCCCACTTTCCAGTTAAAATCTGAAAAAAAACTTCAGTGATGCCAATTTATTTTGCTTTTTTCTTCCTCTGCAATGTGTGTCTAACATGCTACATTTTTAGTCCTTACTGCAGCCAGCTACAAATCATGTGGCTGACAGTTAAATGGCCACTCTGAAGATGTTGTCTGATGTTGCTGAGGCTTTGGTATGCCCCGGGATGTAGGTCACTGTTAGTGCACAGCCTTTCTCATATTCTTTGCTCCCATGATGCATTTATATGATGGTGCTTTAATGTGACACTCTTTCAAAATAGAAGTCGAGAGATGAAAAATATGTTTCCTACATAAATTATTTTTAATCTGTAATTTCCATGACTTGACATCTGCCATCAAATGAATATATCTTGTTGTTTTATTCTCAAGAGAAAGGCAGATTGTTGCTATCTCTACTGCCAGCACACATCTCATCATCTTTAAACAGCCTTATTTCTGGTTTCCAGAGGTGCAAAAGAGACTCGTAAGGAGCAGAGTGTTGTGGGGGTTTTACATAAAAAACATTGGAATGAAGAAAGCTCCTGGGATTAGCAAGGCTTGTCCCTCATGTCACGCGTGGTCACATCACAAAATACTTGTAAATGCAACAAGCTCCATCTATAAGACGGGACAGTATTTTTCTTCTCTAATCCCTCTGAAAAAGCTCATCCGAAACCTCATAGATCTAATGACTGGAACTTTATTCTAATTTCTAAGTTGACCCTGTCTGTTTAGTAGTGAGATAAAAATCCAAAAAAAGAAAAAAAGAACTAGTGTATTACACTACAGCCAAAGTCCATCTGTCTTGGCATTTTGTTTCCAACTGTGAGCAATAAAGGCCACTTCGGGAAAGAATTTTAGGATCAAACACTAGAAGAGCAAGGAAGAGATAAAGTTGTGTCAGAAAAAAGAATGCTAATTGAGACACTAATTTCCAACTGCAATCAAAATAAAAATTAACTGAAAAAGCATATTTTCTTTAGTCCTGTTCTTTCTGAACACTCTGAGCCTCTGAGAGGCATTTCAAATAAGATTACAGGTGCTTTGTTATCAATTTTTAAAAAACAGTTTTTAAGTAGAGTAAATAGCTCAGGCTGAACCTTGACCTATAATGCCTGCACTTTTGCCACATCTGGCTTAATTTATAACTAGTCTGTATTGCAGTTGGAAACATTTGGCTCGATTGGGTGACAGTGGATGTCACTAAACCATATTCAGGGTCTAGAGGGACTTCACGACTTCGTATAGGTAGAAGTATATGTTTTTGAAGATGTCTGGCTTTGGCATGCCTAAAATTTGTGCCACTGGCTAAAAAGAATCACAGATGTGACTTTAATACTGCTAGAATGTGATTTGAAACTTTGTAAGATCAACTTTTTCTATCTTACACCAGTTCACTTGACAAAAAACTTCCAATTAGCCAAAAATTTACAAGTGAAATTTTTGATTTACCAACACTAACTTTTTAGTGAATGGAAGACAAGTTGGCTTTTGAATACTGGCTCCAAACAGCTCCATAGATGGGGCTCTTGACAGGGTAAGATCAACTGTGAGTAGCAATGAACTGGACATTTTTTAATTTCATTTTCACTGCACTTGCCATGAAACATTTTATAACTTCAGGTTATTAAGTTAGAAGCAGTGGGGAAGATTCAGTTCTCAGGGCACTGAGAACTCTAAATGCCAGTTTCATGACCAATGCAAGCACTGAAGCATTGACAGCTACATTCAGTCTTACCCCATGTGATATTTCATACTGGTTATGACAAGTTATCTGAATGTCTTCCAAAAAATGGAAAGAACTGAAAGAAGACTGAACTTCATCTCTTACACTCCTTAAAATAAAATGTCCCAAACTTGGGCATTATCTTCTCTGTAAATTATTGTAAGACACTTAGTAATTGTAACTTCTTGGAGTAACAGAAATGCTGACAGTGAAAAGAAACACATTTTTAATTTCTGCAGTGGTGTTCCAAGTGTTCCATCTCCTAGTACAAGCAGAAGGATTTCAAGAATGCAAACCTATTTGTTTCCCTAGGTTCAGTGAAACCACATAGTCCAAAATAATTTAAGCCACCAATAAATACTTGATAGTCTTTTAATATTAATTTTGTACGGTTGGAGAAGTCTCCCATCAAAATAGTGGGCTGTTCTGAAAAACAGACAGAGTAATTCATGACACACTGTGGGAGGTCTGCATTACCACAAGGAGAATCATAGAATGGCCTAGATTAGAAGGGACTTTTAAGACCACAAAGTTCTAACCCCCCCCGTGTGGGTGGGGACACCCTCCACTAGACCAAGTAGATCAGAGCTTCATCCAATCTGGCCTTGAATATTCCAAGGATGCGGCATCCACAGCTTTTCTGTGTCCATATTTCTGTGTTAGTATTTTCTGTTTTAGTATTTCAGCACCCTCATCCTAAAGAATTTCCTCTTAATACCAAAACCTACTCTTAAATTTTGAAACTATTCCCCCCTGCCCTATCCTTACATGATCTTGTAAATAGTCTCTCTGCACCTTTCTTTTAGACTCCCTTTAGGTGCCAGAAGGGTCCTAAAAGCTTTAGGTCACTCCAGAGCCTTCTCTTTTCCCTTTGGATATGACCATACAATCACTTTCTTATCCACCTAAGAGTCTTGCAGAGGGCTTTTTTCCTGAGGTTATCAAGACAAGATAACCTTGTTTGCTCAGGAAATACAAATCAGGAGTTAAAATTTCATCTTCTCTGATGAAACAGGTACATTTCTTCTTTCACCTGGCTGATAATTTCAACTCTATTGGACATGGACCAAGTTAGTTGATATTTTTGATGCCTGCGTAAAGAACACAGAAAGAATCAAGAAACAGAAGAAAATAATTTGCTAAAATTCATACTTGTTTTAGCTAATTCTTAACTCAAATTTGCCTCTCAAGTGGTTTTTTTCCCCTCTAGGACATATATCCATGATTTCCTTCTTTACCTAGAACACTGGTCCTTCAGTATGATGTTGATATCTTCACACAAAACCCTGCAAACTAGTGCTAGTACAACCTTAGGTTTGCTTTGTTATTCAACATGAAAACAGGGGCATTGCACAGCTCCACTTTTTGCCATGTCCTGGTGTTCTGGGCTTGTATTCCTATCTTCAGTTTGAAGAGGAAACCCTTCTTTTGCATGTCCATGTTTGTTCTTATTTCACTCATCCATTTTATCGCAGTCTTCAATATCACCATCATTCTCCAGTGCTGTTCCCGCTTGTTCTCCATCAGAATAGACTGTGCTCTAAAGCATAACTTCACCCACATCAGAGACCCTCTCTTGTTAACACTTCCATTTTGCTCAGCAATCCAAAGAAACCTATAATCACAGTGGCTGGAATCATGCCTCACATAAAGTGTTTTTGATTGAGATCTCAAAAAACCAAGAGAACAAAGAATAATAAGATTAACAATGAGTAAGTGGAACAAAACTACTTGAGATCAATCCTTCTTTTTTCCTGCTGAACTTCAAAATTACCCTGTAAATGCCACCTTCAGTGAAAAGTACTATAGGAAAAAACCCTAACATTAGGAATTTTCTTAATTATGACATGTTCAGCTGCAGTCAGAGTCTCTGCATGAAATCCACATAATGCAGCCATACACAAAGGAGTTGCTCTGTCTTCATCTGTTCCCTGTTGACTATAGTTAAGGTTAAATTAATGCATTAAATGATGGAATGTAACTCAAATTTGCTACAGCTTTTAGAAATTCTTAATACTGAAGGTATTTACCCAAGTAATTTTGTTGTAATAGATGTGTGTAACAGCAGATGCATCTAATATCTTTTCCTGAATAGAAAGTATTGACTTTAACCATTTAACAATTGTGAAACAGGAACTTAGGCAAATGGGACGTGTATCCCCTTTTCTGAAATCCAGTGGTTTTGGCAAGTTACTAAGTAAAAGCTCAAGAGTTAAGAAGAAAATGTTTATTTGAAAACTCAGCCCTCACTGGAAATGACCAGCAGACACTTCAAGAGTGACAATTCCTGTTTTGTTCTGATTTTAAGCAGTTTTTCAAAAGGTATCAGATTCTCATGGAAAAATTAACTATAATGTTGTCTGAAAATTCAACTCTTGCTCTCTACTGTTATCCACCTCAGTTACTTTGAAGCCACCTGTTTGTTTAGCCTGGGTGACCAGGGGCTGCAGAAGTCACATGCCTGGGCACGCTGCAGCACTGCCCAGGTGCCTGCTGTACCCTGTGCCCAGCAAGCAGTCTACATTTGGGAAATTATCCTTGCTCCTTCAAACAGTATTTCATACCATCTTCTGACTATACAGGCAAACACCACTTGGCCCTTCCTCATAACCACCAAGAAAAAACGTTTAAGTGCATACATGACTGCATGCCAGCTAAACAGTTCCTACATCACTAATAACCTGTCCTCCCCACTCCATTTATCCTGTACACGATGCCCATGTCTTTTTCTACAGCACTTGAGACATCTACATGCTAAGCATGACTTATGTCCCTCTTCTCTCCAGCAGAGTGAAGACAAACCCCCCTCTGCAGCAGGAACATGGTGCAGGGCTGTGATCTGTGATCACATCAGATGAGCCTTCAACCCACCCCTGGAGAGGTGGCAGGAGCAGAGGCACCAGGGGACAGAGCAGCAGGAAAATCAGCAGGCAAAGTGGAGGAGAAAACCATTAGAAGCACAGCACCTCAACCTCCTACACTGCCTGACACCTCTCTGAGCAAATTTGGTCTGAGAGACTATACTCCACAGGGGAAAAACAAGGGAAGTGAGACTAGGGAAGGGGGAGGATACATGTTTTTGCACATTTGTGTGGCCTCATATTGCTAATAGCATGGTTTCCCTACATGCTAACTATACAGATGGCATAAAGGCTTGCAGGATAACACTGGTAGAAGAAAGGTCTGAATTTTCAAATAGGAAGTTTTGGGGGGGGGCTGCAAGGAAAAAGGAAATATGTTATTCACAACATTTAGTCATGTTAAAGCTATTTATCAGGTCATCTGGTAAAGTAGGTCATTAACCCCTGCTGGATTATGGACTGATTTTTTTTATTAGTGCAACCATGTATGCATAAGGCACTTAGGGCATACATAGCTATGCCCTGCTGCCCAGGATATGATTCACAGATTTTGACAACTAGAAGCTGGCAGTTTAGGAGTCTGGTTGTTGTTCTCATGGAATGTGGAAAAAAATCTGGATGTCTGAGCATATGAGAAGGATCTCAACAACTGGAAAAAAATATATTCCTGAGGCCCCAAGAGACCCTTTTCTTTCACGCTGATATTTGTGTAGGGTCTTAAATAAAAATGCTAACCATCACACTAACTCATATTGATCCAGAATTTACTATGAGGCCCATTTCTTTTATTACCTCAGCCCTGTCTCACTGAGATGTAAGGATACATTGACAGAAAGAGTAATTGGTTTATTCAAAATTAAAATCAACAAGGTATTTTTAAATTCTAGCTGTGATAGTCATGAAAAATTAATTCCTGTTGTACTGGAGAGAAAATATCACTACATACTACCAGATTAACAGGTAAGCGATGTCCAAACTACCACGCTGAGGAAGTCTTTGACACAGCACTTCTTTTGCAAATCACCAAATATGACTAGTGGTAACACCGTGATACGACTGTTACTTGTGGTCACAAGTTTAATTAAGTTCAATGAACAAAAGACGTATTTTGAGCTTCTGTTATTGCACCCATTGAGATAACTGTGTTTTATTCATATGTTCTGATGCATCAATAGATCTCAATGCACTATAAAATGATCTCATGTATATTTGGGATACGAGGCACAGGTGCAGAGATGTATCCAAAGTCTTCCACCAGACCAGTAGCCAAAGCAGGAGCAGAAACCAGGGGCTTCAATCTTAAGGTTTTACTATGCCTTCCATCTGTAAGAACATCCTAGTATGTATTTAGAAAGTGCTTAAGAGGAAGTTCACACAAAGAAAACACTAAGATTAGTGGTGTAGTTCATATCAACAGAAAGCACTGGATAACGAATGTTACACTATAGAAATCACAGTTGTGTGGCTTGCTACTTTTTGCTCCCTCCTAAATACCTTTTAAAAAGTATTATTCATTCCTTCATTTCACAGGCAAAGGAGTTAAAACTTTAATATTCGAAACCCCATAGTAATTAATTTTTATGTCTCCAAATTCCACCTCTTTGTTAATACCAGTCCAGTCTGAACAGTTACTGGCTTTTTTGCTTGGGTTAGGAAATTCTTATACCCTTATGTGCAGTACAGCAGTTAAATAACCTGTTTCTATTCATACAGCGTTCAAGCCCTTAAAGTTGTGCTGCAGCATATTGATTGTCATTCCACTTGCTGATAACATGCCAACATCAATGGTACACCCTGCTGTGGGACTCCCTTCACAGCCTTGGTCTCTTTTTTTGTTGTTGGGTTTTTTTTGTGCACGTGTCTAAATAGTGGTGTTTGTTGGGGTTTGTTGTTGTTTTTTGGTTTGTTCTGCTTGAAGCTGATAAAATGGGTTCTGGAACTGGTATAGAGAGTAGGCTGCATGTGCTTGGTGTAGGACAGGCCAGAAAGGTCAGACTGTGGGCACTAAAGCAAAAAAAGGGGATGAGCCTCTCAGCAGAGGCTGTGGCATGGTTAAAATCCTGGCTGATAAAAAGATATTCCTTAGCAGCAGAGAAATCTCCCCAATCCAGTGGAAGTCTCTGCCCTCTACTGGCATTCCTGAAGATGAGCCTTGCTCAGCTGTGGGAGTCTGTGATTGTACCCAAGAGCCCTCACAGACCGTGCTGAGACCAGCCGTATTTATAGAGCAAATCCTTCAGAACATGGTGTTTCAGGAAGTGCAAGAATAACAGAGACCTAAATCTCAAGTGACATTTGCTATTGACTTCTGCAATGCCTTTCAGATGTCTGCCTACTTCTCACCTTGTTCAACACTGCAAGGGTCTGAAGCATCTCCACATGCTATTACAGTCCCCATCTGTTTTCTTCCAGTGAGCCAATACAAGGAAGAAGAAAGATAATGTTACTTCTCGTTGTGGTAGTAATTTTCATTCCACTATTTAAAAAAAAATCACACTTGTTTAGCATATTTCAACAAAAGATTTAAAAGTGCAATTCTGCATTACTGTAAAACTGGACATGCTGAATGACTCAGCTATTATTGTATTTGAAAACTTTTCTGTTTTCCTTGGAAGCAGGGCATCATTATAAATCTTTATTTTGTGGCAATTTTTATTAGCTAATTGGTAGAACACTATTTTTCTCATGAAAATATAACTAAACAAATTAAAGCTGTTGGTAAAATATGTGAATTTCACCTCCCAGTGAACTTTGAATACATTTTGGACTCAGTCCTACAATGAACAAAAGGTTGTGCAAAGCAAGGGGACTGGACACAGGTCAGGCTCTGCAGAAGAGCAGCCACAGTCCAGACAGCAGCTCAGGTTCCCACCCACAAAAAACTTGGAATGTCAAAAACAGGCTCTTGCCCAGGGTTCAGAGGTTTTGGGATTTATAACAATAATACTGATATTCTACTATACAAGCCTCTTTTGCTTGTGCTGTATTAAAATCTAGTTTCTCTAAATCTGCAGGAACAAACCCCATTCATAGAGAGCAGACCTGTCCCAGCTGCCCTGGCCTTCTGACAAAGGAGGCCATGATATGTTTTGTCTCTGCATCTTTCTATCAGATGTCATGTGCAAGAGCCATCCCTGTTTGGGGAGACTGGAACTGTGTGTATGGCTGGACCATGCAACTGCATCATCTTCTCCAAGGTGCACTGACTCAGGTCTAGAAATACTTATTTTCAAACAATATTACACCTGTAAAACCCAGAATGCTGAGCACAAGTGAGCTGCAGTATAAGCAGGACTGCTCTGGCATGATTTGTGTTTTATTTTTCACCAGACCTCACTTGCCTTCCTGCTTAGTAAACAGTAGCATGCATCTTTGAAGGAAGGTTGCATAGAAAAACACTCTACTAAACAGGCTCTGGGCATATGAATTTTTTAGTGTAAAACATCTATACAGTCCCAAGTAAAAAACATTATAAATTCAGCTGCTTAATATATATCAGAAATTAATTAATATTGCTTTCCTTAAACTAAAGTAAGATAAACGTCTAACTTCCGCAGTATTACAGTGTTGGTAATCATGGCATATAAATGCAAAATATGAGCAATTCAGAAATTCTCATCAACACAGGTGGAAATGCATCATGAACTTATTTCTGTAATAAGCAGTAAGACATCCCTGCCTGACAGAGGGGAACTAGATGATCTTCAGAAGTCCCTTGCAGTCCAAACCATGCTGTAATTCCGTGAAAATCTTCACAACAGGACTACAGTCTCCACTAGTAGTGTGTGGGCACCGCAGCGAGTTCATCCATATGGACCACACCCAAAGACACATCTCTGCTCCTCACTGCAGCACCACCAGATTTCTGGGCCCATTGAAAGAGTCCAGCTACCCAGATGTTTGCAGTGTCAGGGTGACTTTTTCTCCTGGCCAATTAACTGAAATAACATTTGGAGAGATACAGGATGAAACTGGTCACAAAAAGCCTCTTTAACATCAAACTCCTCAAGTTAAATCTCTCACCTTCAGCAGTAAGCTTGACAGACACTTGGCTCATTGTCATACACTCACCTCTGTTCTCACTCTCCAGCTTCAATAATGTCATTTTTGTATCTTTCTGCTCATACCTGCAAACTGATGGAAGCTAATCCTGAAGTCTTGTGTTCACAATTATGCTTTAACACTATTCATATTGCTTTAGCTAGCTTGGCAAAAGGAAGCCTTCAAATCATGTTAGTTTGTAGTATGATAGCTACCCCCTTTTCTACAACAATTGAGCAGCATCCTATGGTTTCATTCCCTACCAGTCCCTTGCAGTTTCTGTCTGTACTCTGAGCCTGTAGAAACTGCTGGTGCAGCAGCATCATTGCAAGCTTTTTGCTTAAAATCAAAAGCATATTTACATATTGACAGTCCTGGACTTGTTTGACAGGGCAGAAAAATTTCCCTCTACCTTTGCATCCAGCAAAAAGAAAAAACAAGTAAAGACATAGCAAAAGAGGTAATCATTCTATGCTAAAATTAACATTGGGCACATGTGAGCTTTTCCAGTGGGAAGAGGGGAAAGTTTTCCTGACTCATGGCAGTAAATCCTTCCCCAACACAACCCTGAAGTTAATATAAACAGAGAAGTGCAGAGGGAGAACATACGCACAACTTTGTATATTTAATGGCTTTCAAAATGTTCCCAAAAATCCAACAGAACTGATTCCTGTAAGTCTATGCTCAGAACAGGTAATGCTTGCACTTTATCTGAACTGTATTTCCATGAAACATGGCTGGATTTAAGAAAATATTTGCCCCAGCTGAAGACTTGCCTCTACATATGGCTACATCTTTGGCACACACAGAAATATATTTTATGCACCACAATCAGAATTAAATACGTAAAAAAATTAAAGTCCTTTACCACAACTGAAAAGCATGTTCTATTAAACCCTTTTAAATGTTATCAGGATATTGGGATTACAGTAATGGAGACAGCCCAGTACATAAAACAATATATATTTATTTAGCACAAAAAGTTCCATTTTCAAGTGCATGTATGCTTTCTTCTACTACTTTACGGCACTTTGCTTTTTGAAAAAATCAAGAACCATCGTGACTAAGAGAAAGACATATTACTCATTTGACAGAATGACTGTTTTATCCTATCACTGTAGGCCTGAGAGCATCTTATGAACTCTAAGGCAAATTAGGAATTCCTTCTCAAGTGAGTAACCTCTATTCAGTTCCATTAACTCAAATTGAACATTCACAAGAGTGTTACAAGACTAGGACATGATACATGACTGCAGTGTTCCCTATGGCTACAGCCAACATAATATGCAGGGGTGGGGTTATATTCTCAGACAGAAAAAGACAGAATACTGGAAGATTCACAGTAAGTTGCCAGAAACACTTACTGACAGAGAAAAAATTCCAACCATTATGTATGCAATCACATGACATAGTTAAGCACATTTCCAATTTCACAGAAAACAGGTAAGTTGCCATATAATGCTCAGAATTAGGATATCTACAGACCTTCAAGCCTGCAGCTTTCATTTAGAGACAAGTTGGTATTATTTGGTAAACAAATGCTGATAGCTCACAACTGACAGCACAGAAATATTACTTGAAATCTGGTTCCATTAATGAATAACTACCAACTATGGATACAGAAGACCATTCAAATTGTACTTGGTGGATGGATTTTCCACAGCTTCTCCTTTGCCGAAGTTTCATCATTTTAAGTGACTGACATCAAAGATGTGCTGCTGAAACTAGTTCAGTCTTCCCACCTGTAGTTATCACCTGGATTAGACTGCCAGAGCTTGGTCGATCCTTTCCTGTTATCCAGTTATAAAAGGTTCTGTTTTAAAATAAATTGATAAAACAGGGTGAGGGAGAACAAAAAAAATTACAACTACTATCAGGTATATTGACAGGAAGAATAAAATACAAGCCTATAACTTTTTCTTCTTTTCCTAGTGCTCTCTCTAGTGATTTCTACATGATGTGATCACTGGATTCAGACCCTCAGAATAAGACAGAGGGCCCAGAGAAATCCAAGGGGCTTTAGTGCACACTAAAGGATTTCCAAAATGTCTCAGAGGAAAAGGCCAGGAGCTTAAAATGTCAGAGTGGCTAGGTTTTTTCAGTTAAAATGGTTCAGAAAAGGTGAAGGAGGAGCTACTTTAGTTGCCTTTATATATATATATAAAAGAAAAAAACATATATATTATATGCATATATATAATATATACATATATATATACACATTATATATATAAAAGAAAATCAGTTTTATGGCTAGGATAGAGTTGCTAAACCCATTACTCTGACAACAAGCCATTATAACATTTTTATTTAACTGTGGAAGTGGTCTCAGTAGGAGGAAAAAAAAAGTCTTAAGACATCTATACAAGAGTGCGGAGTAAGATGGACATATTCTAGGTAGCAGACCAGGAGACTCACTCTCAAAACGCATTTTCCTCAAAATCAAATAGAGAAAGTAAAGTATATTTTACAGGTCCTTCAGCCCTTCCAATAGTGAACACAGCAACTGCTATGTTGGAACATCCCACTGTCCAACAAGAGCTTCCAGGGCACAAAATTCAAGTGCCATACAGGAAAGGATTTCCTGCATCCTTCCCAAGATGCAGATGTTGGAAACAGATGCTGATGTTGGACAGTGAGATTTTCAGTTTTCAGAGCAACTTCAGGAAATTAGAAACAAAACAAGCCAATCAACTGAATTCTTCTGTAAGGATAAATTACTTAGAAGTTGGACCTAAAAAATGAATTTTCAACACTGCAACATCTAGCTAAGCTGTCCCTGGAGCACAGTAAATTAAGGATCTTTTTCTGAACATTTTCAGGCCAGCTAAATTCAATTGATGGGGCCTGTTTTAAAGAGTTTCATCAGACAACTGCAGAGGTTTAAACTAAACAGCTGCAACTAAAACCATTTCCAATATACAAAAATGGAAAATTTGATGTCAGAACTAAACTACTTTCTGAACAATTAGCAATAGGTAAATTAAATTCCACTGTCAGTTCCAAAAGACTTTTAAATGTGTAAGAGTTCACCCTCAGCAGAAACTCTGCTACTCCCCATCACATGAGGAAGGCAATACTCATGCTGCACCTTCTCTAACCCTGAGGAATGAGAACAGTAAGGCAGATAATCTCAGCCTGCCATTACATAAGCTACAGTTGAAGCTTCAGCATTTTGCAGTATCATTCAGGACAAGATTTTGTGGATAGTAAAAAAAACCTCTTTACTAAATTTTTCTAAACAAGACCAGAAATGTTGCCAGTTGAGAGAACTGAACTAACATGCCATAAACTGGGCAGTAAAATGTGTTTAGAAGAAAAATAATCCCACCCAAGTTGACATGCTTATTTTCAGTTTATCTTTAAGCCAGGTGGCTCCTGCACCTGCTATCTGCAATTTAATTTGTCTACAGGCTTTAGGAAATTCTCTAGCTTCCAGCTGCTTAAGGCTATCTTCCTTGCTGGAATAACTCATGTAGAGAAGCTGAAGTTGATGGAGTTAGGCTAATTTTCTCCAGTTAGGAAGCCTGTGCAATTAAACCCGATGTGATTTAGAAAGATACGCAATAAGATGATGGAGGAAAAAAATCCACCCAAATCCAAGACAGCTATTTAAAAAGACCAGGCACTGAGATGCAGCAGCAAGAGGGACAGTGAGGAACTGTTTAGTTATCCCACAGATACTCACTCTGCAATGAATTCTAAGGGTGTCCAGGAGCTGAAATCTGCATCAGGCATTGATTTCCTGTTTGCTGGTGTATCTAAGGTAACCCTGTGATTAAAAAAGATAAGCAAGCCTTTTATTTATATATCATGTTTCTGATGAGCACCACCTGCTTCAATTCACTGCTGTAATATGTGCTTGACTTTTACACCATGGCATGTATCTCCCTTGCATCCTCTCTGGTGTTAACAGAATATAGTCATTAGTTTCAATGTGTGTCCAAGGCTCCAAACTAAGAACCCCCCCAGCTTCCTGGCTAGCTGAGAAACTGCCTGCAGCTCCTTTCCCACCTCTCTCATGCAGATGGGGAATGGCAGCAATAAGCTTGTTCACATGCACTGCACAGCACACATGCACTACATCCACACTTTTGAGACACTGCATAAATATAAGAAGTTTTGACTTATACAATATATATTTACACTATACACAATGACATGAAAGGGTTAACTTTCCAGAACTCCCTCACTGACATGCTGTTGACAATCTAAGGTGTATTTACCCTCCCAAAAATTCACTTAATAACAGAGTTTTGCATGTACAAGAATCCAGCAATCTTGGCATCTGCTTGCCTATAAAGCTCTCCAGAAAGTGGTATCAATTATCCAAACACATTTAATGCCATTCCTGTCTGACCTGAACAAGTGTGTTAAGAGTGTGTGTGTGGAAATCAAAAGTAGAGAACTCAGGTAGTGTACCTAATCTCTGTACAGAACTCTTTAGTCTTACATTTTGGGTCCTGAACGAGATACAGACCTGGCAAGAAAAATACTTTTAATCTTTGCAACAGAATTGATAAAACTAAGCATAGTGAAGACCTACTAGACCATCCACTTTTTACTAACTTTCCTGACAAAAATGAAAGCAGATAAATACAAGCTAAACTTTTTTTGGTTTACAGGTCCTCAAAGTAACTTAATTTTACCAATGCAGCACCTTATGAAGAAGCATCTTCAATCAAGTGAAAACTGTCAAGTAAATTACTGTCAAGTAATCCTTTGCCTTACTATTATCACAGAGCTAAGTCTAAAACTTCACTGAACAGTTAATCTCATTTTTACAGTTCTGTCTATACTGAAATAAAGAAATCACACATTAATGCAGGGCTTCAGTTAAACTGGTTAGAAGTAATCAAAATTTAATCCTAACATCCACTACTGTTTTGCAAAAGCAAAGAAAAGAATGTAACCATTTTTACAGTGACTTGCATAACTCTTTATTCATCCAGTCAAGATGCATCCTTTCTCTGTGAGTAGGTCTGAGGGGCTGTTTGTGTGCTGTGAATAGGACACTGCAAACATATCTGTGTGGCTCTATGTTACAGCAGTAATTAAATTAAACAACACAGGCAGAGACAACTAAGCAACCACTTACGGTAAAATGGCAACTGCAGCAGAACCAGATGGCAGCCCACTGCTGGCACCAGCCAAACTGTGACAAAGCTGATGCACTGCTCCTTTGGCCATGCCGTAGGCAATCATCCCTAAAAATTAAAAACATGCAAATTAGAGCACAATCAGAACAGCCCTCAATATCAGCAGTTACATGACAGAAACTAAAGACTGTTTGATGAATACTAAGACCACTTACCACAGTCAGAAAAGAATAGAGTTTTAAAATTTATTAAAGCATACATATTAAAATATAAAATGGTAATATTAATAAAAATGCTTTAGATATCCAGAAACTATCACAGAATTCAGTTAACTTAGCACTACAGAAACAAGCAGCTTACCAAGCCAAGCATGTTTAGTCAATGTATCCAAATGCATCCTGAAGGATGTGATCTACAGGGCCAAGTTTACAAATTTAACAGAGTAAGATGCTCCTAGACTTTAATAAGGCACTCTTCTATTAATTTTCATCATGTAACTAAGGTATTTGTGAGTCTGGACCCAAACAGACACAGTTCACTTCCCTCTCAAATCTGAAATTCACTTGGTCAGCATCCCAGGTCTGACAGGCCCTGTGGAGAAAGCTACCAAAAAACCCAACTCTCATGGTAGAAAATTAATAAATAATGTGCAGAGAAGGCAAGCTTTTTCCTAAAAACTGATGCTTTCTAGGCAGCCAGCATTTAGCAGTGTAAAAGCCACAAGAACCAGAGCATAAGGCATACTGCTCAGGAATAAGATCTGGACAATCTGGGTGCTAGAGGTCTCAGATGTCTCAAGGCATGTATCTGTCAAGAAGTTCAGATATAAAGTACCTAAGAGAACAAGAATGAATTTGTCTATTTCAACTGAGTGTCTTTCTTCCTACCCATCTATACAGTACTCAGCCCCTTTCCAATATTTCTAAAGTATTTTGAATATAATGGAAATACTTCTACAATGTAATTAGATGCATTATATAACATCCATTTTTATTAGGAGGAATCATGGACAGTACTAGCTAACTTTTTTTATTGTTAAGATAAAAATATTCACATCCATATCATATTCCTCTCTTGTCTTGCCTAAACCAAACATTCTGAGTCTTCTTAGAAACCTTTCTATGCCTAATACATTTTTCAGACACTGCTTCTGTCACTGTTCATGTGATTTTCAGTGCTCTTCAGTTTGCATTGTGAGGCAAGATTTTCTCATAGGAAAAGAAAAATCTCATTAACAACAAACAAGAAAAAGACCATTTCTTCCAGAACAGCCAGTCATGACAAGGCTAATAAGGCATATTTGCAAAAGTTGAGTAACAACTCTTTCCCAATTCTTCCTGATGTTAATAAGTTGCATGTGTTTACCCAAAGCACTGCTGTGACATTTAGAAAAATCCAGACCAGCTGAAACCAGCTAGTTCAAAACAGGAAGGCTCATCACTTTGATTCCTGTGTTGTGGTCCCTACATCCCAAGACCACCCAAATAAAAACCATGGAAGTTTGCCAGAGCTCACATTTTTTCATTTGTGTATAGTCAATCAGCAGTTCACTATAAATTAATCATCTACTTACTCTCAAAAACAAACCTTTTATCTTTGACTATAACAGATGCCATTATAAACACAAAAGATTAATAATTAACTAGGAAATATATAGAATATTTTTAGCCCAACAGTTTTAGGCAAAGCTTTCAAGAATATTCATAAATTGTATATGTTTTAAAATCTTAGTATCTGTGTCTTAAAAATATTGCTGAAATGACACTAATAAAAGCTTGGGAAGGAGTATTTGTCTCAAATTTTCCTCTTACAGCTTGTGGGCTTGTGTGTTAGTGCCTTTTTCTATTAATTTTAAATTGCTCCCAGACTTCTTCCTCCATTCAGACCAACATGGTTAAGGAGTGAGATTAAAAGTCCAATAAAGTTCCTATTAAACAGCTAGCTGAGGACAAAGCCAACAGTCAACAAGCTTATCTATGTCTGAAGCAAAAGCAGACTGGAATCAGAACATGAACAGGACAAGCATGGTTATCAGAATCAGCTGAGTCATCATCAACAGAAAAACTATTCAATTAAGGATTCTGTCTTTCAGAACACAAATAGGAAATTTAACTTTGTCTAAGCATGGTACTTACATTGCTGTGTGTGTCTAGTCTTCAATGTCTTCCAAACTTTTTTCTGTATCATATACTAGCCAAGTAAATTTCACCTACGTATGTCAAATACTATTTAAATACTGACTCTATGTGCTTTCACGACAGCTTCCAGAGATACAATATTGCTGCCTTGCTACTTTTCTAACATGTTTCAGCAGCAGGGTCCCATTTGTGCTAGATGTCAAGAAACTGGGGTTGTGAAGCTATTGCTTCAAAAACAAGAATGCTCAGATAAACAACCATCTCTAATTGCTGGTGTCCCTGCAGCTATCATGCATAGCATTTTACCTGGGGTCCCAGATAAAGCAGCTTGAGCTCCTGTCAGAGTCAAGAGGCCACCCTCTTTCAGATGTTTTGTGGCAAGGTGGCTGGAAATAGTCGAAGTCCAAACGCTCTGCTTCCACATCAGATCACAGTTTTTGTATAAAGCTGATTAGGAAGAGAATTAGTGAAGTTAGCCAAAGGAAGACATTTAACTCTGATTTCCTCACTGTTACACAGAGTCCAACAGTGTTATGAAAATATGCTTTCTAGCATTTTCTACCCCCACATCGTAAAATATTCATTTGTCTTTTGTATCTCTTTTCTCTTTGAGCCTGTAACATCCAAACCAGAAGGGGGATGAAAGGGATACATTTTACCAGATTTACTCCAGACAGAAAACAAGGCTACTTTTCTTCTTGCATCTCTACAGTAGTGGGCAAAGTATAAATTCCATTACGAATATTACATGTTTAAAAGCCGTTTCTTAATCTGAAAGACTTTTTTTCTGTAGCATGATTAGGCAGTGCTTTCCAGTACTGAAGTTTTATGCATGAAGCAATGACTTAGGAAACAACATCAATGTGTCTTTCATAACTTGCCTGACACAGGTAATCTCAACAAAAGTCAGCTCATAGATAACAATGCTGAGCTCCTTCAGAAAGCACATCAAAACTTTTTGATAAAAATTACTGCATCAACAAACATTACCAAAGAAACTAAATGCTGCGCAAATTTAACAGAAAGCAAAAATTCAGAGAAGCACTGTGATTAAGCTATTTTGTACTTCTATGCTTTTGTCCTCTTCTGGACTCAGGAAGAAAGATTTTTAAGGATTTCTCTCAGATATCATTCATGTTTTCACAAGCATGTCTGTACCAAAGGCTTACATTTGGCTTTGGCGCTGCCTCCGGCCCATCCTCCTGCTACACATAAGATTGCATCCACCTTTTCTTCACCAAGAAGTTTTCCAACTTCTGCTGTCACCTTCAACATAGAACAAGAACATACTGAAAACAATGGACTGATAAGGTAAAGAGATAAACACTATAAATGCCTTAAAGCTACTTTTTCCTACTTATGTATTTGAGTAACACAGGACACAGCAATTTAAATTCTAGAAACTATAGAAAATTAATATTTACAATTCATGAACTCAAAACAATTGTGTTGAAAAATAACTACAGATGAAAGTTAGACTAATGAAAGCCATAGAGTGTGATGTCACTGGAAATAAGTGATAAACAGGGCTGAAACACCCAACCCTTACCTCTATTGTTAGCAAAAATTATTATTGACTTGATTTTGACAGGTTCTCTTCCAAGTATGGTGTTGTTTAAGATACGAAATGAAACTCCAGGTCTGACCAAGACTACTGGTGTCACTTTTGATGACAGTGCAAGAAAAACAACTAAAGACTAGCTGCCTTATTGCTTCTGTCTAGACCACAACCATCAGTTTGAGTCTGGCCACTAAGTTTGAGCTTTCATACTTTTAGATATCTATAATTTGCTCTCTTTCAAATATAAGACCTCGTAGCTGGTAATGAATTTGTTGGCTACAAATTTTCTCTGTCAAAGTAAGCGCAAACAATCCACCGCTCAACAAGTGAAGAACCAATAGCTCTTGCAAAATCATACTGAAAATTGTATTGTAAGCATTCTATGTTACTCTTCCAAAGCTTGTGTCGTGTGGATACAAAAAAAACTTATTGGCTAGATAGTCAATATATCTGTAACAGAAATTGGTTCAAAACTTAAAATGTAAAAAATGAATCCTATCTATTGAGAACAAAGCAAAATATTTTTTAGGCTGGCTTAGATTCTCCCACACTCACCTTTGTGGAAATCAGTGCATCCCCCTAAGGATTCCCTGGAGCTTATGTTTGCTGGGGGTTGAATAATTTCTTTTCCTTTCTGTGGAATTTTTTCTCCATTGTTATGCTAAGTACTTGTGGCTACAAGTTAGTTGCCTCTCACCGGAAGGTGAGGGGAGGGGGGATGGACAAAGGGAGCCGGAAAAAGGAAGGGGGCCAGGGGGGAGAGCTCTCTCGGGGCTGGCACGTGGAGTTGGGAGACAGGGGGAGATCCTGTCTTGGATCCTTCCCCGCGAGTTTTCAACGCCGGAGACCACGTTTCCCTGCTGTTTGGACCTCACCCTGCCGCCTTCCCCTCCTATCCTACTGTTCACTGCTGAGCAGCAGCAGCACGGCCGGCGCCGTGAACAGGAGCGGCCCCCCCGCCTCCCGCTCAGCCCTGAGCTGCCGCCATCAGCCCGGCCTCTGCAGCTGCGCAGGACGGGCTCTGCCCACAGCACCGGGAACTGAGCTCGGGAAAAAGGAGCCTGTGGCCAAAGGGGACTGTAATTGAGCTGTACTGTTCTGTTTTGTTGTCAATTGCTAAAGTTGTTGTTTTTATGCTGTTTGCCTGGTTAGATATATTAATAAAGAACTGTAATTCCTATCCCCATATCTTCTGCCTGAAAGCGTCTGATTTCAAATTATAGTGATTGAAAAGGAGCAGGTTGCGGTCTCCATCTCGGGAAAAGGGGTTCTTGCCTCTCCTTAGCAAATACCTGTCTCCCAAACTGAGACAAGGTCCATGTGCTTTGAGCATGCCATCTACTTACACACAACATATCTATAAGTTACGGTTTTTGAAAGAAGCGTTGCATTTTAAGATGTCCTTACCCATCTTCATTACAACTCACCTGGTTTTAAAAGTCAAGACAAAAACAAAGCAAAACTGCCTCATGTGCTGAGCCTCCAATATCCCGGATCAAGCTTCTTTGCATATTCAGTTCAAAGGAATTACAACAAATTAAAAAGAAGCGACAAGCAGAAGCTGGAAGACCTTGAGATTCGCAGTACGGCAGCACGACCGCCACCGACCGCGCTCCCGCTTCCTGCATGGAGCCGAACCCATCCCTACAGCCCCGGCTCACTGCGGGCGGCAGCGAAAGAGATGCAATAACCCGCGGGGAAGCTCCATGTATGGCTCGGCCGAAGGGAGGCACGCACCCGGGGAAGCTCCGTGCACCGCTCGGCCGAAGGGATGCGCGCACCCGGGGGAGGTTGGTTAGTGCACCGCTCCACCGCCTCACCCGGCACCGGCCGGTCCGCGCCCGCCGCAGACCCACCTGCTCGGCCTGCTCGGGGAAGGAGTCAGTCGCTCGCACCACCACGTTGGCGCTGGCGTCCGCGTTCTCCGCCAGGTCGATGCTGGCCACCCACTGCCACGGCGAAAAGAACGGCGCGTTAGGGGCCGACGGCCCGCAGAACCCGGCGGGGCACGGTCGCTCCCCGCCTCGCCACCTCCCGGCCCGGCGCTTACCCAGTTCTTGGACTTGAAGTACCGCACGCACTGGGAGCCCAGCGCCCCTCTGCCCCCGTACACCAGCACCCTGCCCGCCGCCATGGCCGCTGCTCCGGCGCTCCTCTCCCGGCGCGGATGGGCCGCCCCAGGGGCGGGAGAGGGGCGGCAGCGCCCGGCCGTGGGTGGTGCGAGGGGCCGGGCTGGGCCGGGCTAGGCCGGGCTGTCCGGCAGGCCGTGAGGAGAGGGGGGAGGAGAACTTGCAATGCCGAGCTACGGCAGCGGCTGTGTTACTAGTGCCCAAGGCTCCTGCTGCTGTTAGTTAATTAATTAATTAGTGGTTGTGAAGGTCCCCCAGGGCTCGGGTAGCAGTAACCGTAGAAGTGCGGGCAATGACGGCCGGTTTTCTTTAGTGCTCATGGATCGTACCTGTAGCTTGAGTTACACCTCATGAGAGCCCCGGGCTGAGCACGGCTGGCCAAGTCACCCCGACTGCCAGGGGCTTCTTGCGCCCCGCTGTAATTCAGAAGATTCCAGACCCATTATTTCTGTCCCTCAGATAACTCTGCCTGCAGTGACATTTAAAGGCTGGGTGGGAGCAAGCGCCGGGAAGCTCAGCACGGCTGAGGCGACAGCAGAATCCTTCAGCCAAATTATGCCGTTTTAATGCTTTGTCCCTTGCACACAGATATTTATCCACTTTTTAAAATAATCTAGGAAACTGGATTCTTCCTCAAATTTTCTTCGCATGAGGTTGCAATAAAAAACTTGATGCCATTTGAGCAGGACAATTAAACCCCTGAGGAAATATTAGAGGGCCATAGAGATAGGATTACTCGCTGCAGAAAGAAGCATCACCACACTACAGTGTGATGAAGCTGTTACTTGCAACCATTTCATGATGCTGTTGCAGCAAAATGTGTATTTGCCTTGATTTTTAACCATACAGATTAATTGCTGGACCCTCAAAATACAAAGAGAAGTATTTTGAAACGTCTGGTATTCAGCTGTGGAATTTGGAGCATGATGAAAAATGGGAAATACGTCTTGACTGCTGCAGAGAGGGCTTGGAGATGATCCTTTGAAAGCACTAGGATGCCTGGCTGCTTTAAAAAGACATTACTTGCCTTGGCTTCTCTAATAAGTTTTGTATCTTTTATCTTGATTGTTGTTGCAATGGGGACCCCAAAGTGGATGACTGGAAAGATCCTTTGCAAAACAGGGGCTGATTTGGTCAATGCCACAGATCCAGAGCTGGTCAAGTTCATTGGAGAAATTTACTATGGACTCTTTCGGGGCGGCAAAATACGCCAGTGTGGCTTGGGTGGGCGGCGTTCCAAATTCACAAGTAAGTACAATTTTGGTTGCAAGTTATTACTATTAAATAAATATGCGGTCTTTATGGTTTGACGTTTTGAGTGTGAATATAAAATTTCTTTCATTTCAGGAATGCTTTTTGCTACAGTTATATTCTGTAATCCTGGAATCAAGTTGGGGAAGAAGTTAGGGCTAGATGGAGAGTTTCCTTTTAGCCTTGTGAAGAGGGTGAAAGTCATTTGGAGATGACCCTGTAAATAATACTTTTCCCTTGACTGACTTTTTCCTATCCAAGTTTTGCTCTGCCATCTCTCTGCCTCTGTCCTTGCCTTCTCTGTTGAACTCTTCTGAGGTTTTTTTCCCTTTAAGAAGCAGAGATTCATTTAGCTGGACACATTTCTGTATTTCTCTGGCTGTCCTAATGCAAATGTCTACCATAGCACATATCTATAACTTTATTATATGTTGAAGAAATTCTCACCTTGTTTTCTATTAAGTTGGGAGCAAAAAATTTCAGAACTCTTAACAAATGTAGAAACTCTTCTAAATGTATTCCTTTTAACACAAAAGATTTTCTTGAAGTCTTGAAAGCACTGAGCTGTACACTGGTTGATTTACAAATTTCACTCATCCTGTTCTGTAGTGAAAATGGTAATTTGCATTGAAGGTTTTTAGTTCAGTGTACAGATTTACTGAAACTTAAACCAATATGAGTTGAAGCTGTTGCAGTCTCACCCCCTCCCTGGCCCACAGCAATGCTGTCCTGTCCCATCCTTTGCAATGGCTCTGATAGTTGAGATGAGGTAGTTCAGAAGTTAAACTGGCCAAAAATTTAACCTACAAAAATAAATACTTGTTTTCCCATAGGATCATGTCTGACTATGCAACTGCACAAATACTTCTATAAAAACCTGAAGGCAGGTGTGACTGTGAGACTTCAGAGGGAATGGAGAAAAGAACCAAAGCAACCTCAACTTAGATCAGCATGACCACTTGTTAAACTGGATGAATTTGGACTGGTCATTTTTACAGTAACCAAATTTTTGCTCAAGCTCTGACTGCGACTGCAACTTCATGACATGGACATAGCAGTCATGCTCATCCAGTCCCAGTTTTTTAACCCCATCCTGGCAGAGAGAATGAGAAAAAAATAGCCAATCTCCTTTAATACTCTGTACAACTTTCTGGACTGTTTAATGAACTTTATGATTTTTTAGTGTGCAATCTGAGAGGAAGGGATAATGTTCCACAGCCACTCTGGAGTAGACAGATTTGCAATTGGAGGATGTGAGCTGGCACTCCTTAGACAAAAAGAGCTCTCACTGAAGCTAGTAATAATTCTCTGTTAGAACTGTAAAACATTAAGTACAGTAGGCACAAATATGTATTTTGGTCAACAAGTGTTCCAGAGATTTTATCTTTTAAATATTTTAATAACTATTGAGTTTGATATTTTCACAACACTGGTTTCAATCAACAATACACAAAGCTGTTACTTTTGCACAATGGTGAGCAGACTGGGGGTTCTGGGTTTGACTTGACTTTTTTTTGGTTTGAATGTCCCTCTTAATCTCCCAGCTTTCTGAACTTACTGGGGAGCAAGAACTGTGAGACTTTGCATGGGTAATGTGATAATATAAATGGACTTCACTGGTACCATAGATCAAGACAAAGCTAACACATCATATGGTGCAGCATTGCAGTACCTCTGACACTTCAGAATTTCAAATGGCAATAATTTATTGTTACAGGTATATCCCCTTTCACTCTGTTAACATTCACTGGACTAGACTTATGGCTGGCACACTCTCTTTTAGCTGGGACAGTGACAGCATGACTCAGTTGCCATAATAGGTGTCCTCTGCTCTTTTGTACCCCTCAGGATGTATCATCTGGCCTCCAGCTGCAGCTTCTGGAAGTGTTCAATCTATGCAGCATGCATGTTAGACCCATAGGGTTGTTATGACGGTCCTAAGGCACCTAAGTTGGCATAAGATGCTTCTGTTTTGACAATTGAGTTGAGCCTTGATAACAAGCTAGGGAAGCCATGCATTTTGCCTGTGCATAGCAAACACTACTGGATTGTGTCAGGAGTCTTCACGACAATATCCTTCTCATTGACTCTTATTTCTGTGTACTAAGCCAGACTCACTGGGCAGGTCACTGGGACTTGGCTGAGAGACTCAGAAAAAGAGACCAAGTAATCCTTAAAACTACCCTAAAATCTCTGATGGTTTGTAAGGAGGCTTAATTCCATGTGCTTTGTTGTTAAACTGCCAGTAATTTTCCAATCAGAAAGCAACCTAGTTTTTTTGTTCTCATTTCTCATATATACTTCTGATTCTCATTTACTCCCCTCATTTCTTGTTGTCAGAGTCTTCTGCAGCTCTTCTGTGCACCAGGCCCAACAACAACCCCAGAATGAGGTACTGAAAGGGTAGATCTGTTGAATCATATCATTTTTCTATGGGATTTGTACAGTACAGAATCTACTATAACTCTGTCATGTCATGATCAAATTATATGCCTGAAGTTCACGGTGACATCTACCAACTTTTTAGGTGGCTTGTTTGGACTTTGGGTTTTTTGTCAGTTATGCAGCACAAGTAGGAATTTATTTGTTTATAACATAGTACACCTTCTTTGTAGTAACTTTTTAGTAATTAAACAGTGAGTTCTTCAAAACATGTATGAGTGTGCAGTGCTATGACAGCTGAAGGTCTCCTCTTGAACACCTTGTGTTTTAGTTCTCCTCTCAATCATCCTCTCTCTTTCCTGTCAGTCAACATGTCACCTACAATTCCCTACTCAGATTTCTTCTGATTCTGTTACTAGAGGGCTGCAGAATAAACTAAACACTCAGGTGTACATTTCCTGCTGCTGGCCAATCTGGCCCTCCAACAAAGGAACTGTGTCTGTGAAGACAGAACCAAGAAAATTACTGTTCTCCAGAGACAAGTGAGCAACAGGCTGCTGAGGGAGAGCTTGTGCCTATAGCAAAACATGGGAGTGCTTCACCTAAAGCCCACCTGACTGCAATACTTTACAAGCTTCCTATATCTATAGCTAAAACACTGCCAGATGCCCAGAAAAGCATAAAGGAGCCATAAACACTAGATGAGAAACCAAGAAGGGAATCTTAAAAGGCAAACCTGTGGGATTAGGACGTATGAAATCAAGGCAGATCTCACTGGAGCCAGCAGTAAAGAGAGGATTAAGGGAAAAAAATAAAAAAGGATAACATGAGAAAATAATCACAGAAAAAGGTGATACTATTTTAGGTGGCAAGGGAACAAGGAAACAGAAACTATCAGACTTCAAATGGATGAGATTAAAAGCATGAGACAGGAATGAGAAGCTCAAAGCCACAAGTTTGGTACCGAGAACAGAGGTGAAAAAGAGACAGGAAAGTATGCAGCAGACAATACAGCAGCAGAGATAAAGACATTAACACTGCTAGATAAATAAACAGGACTTAAGTCTGAAGGCTTATTCATAGATCCTGTGTAAAGGATTATTCTTGTAGCAGAATATCTCTGGTTTGTCTGATGCACTGAAAAATAAAGCATAAGGAACTGAGATGTGTGCAACTAGCTGAATTCCACATCTCCATAAAAAATAGTCTTCCTGAGTTTGAAGCACCAGGACAGTGTGATGTTTACCATCATCAAGAAAACCTATACACTGAATAGGCACTTTATTTTTTCTTGACAGTTTTCCCACACATGGTGAAAAAGTTGAATACAGGCCTGCATGTGATTATCGTAATGTTCCTCTGTGTGGCCATTCTCTTTTCTCTGGTCAGTGTTGGATTCTGCATTCTTAACGCAATAAAAGTTCCTTACCGGGCTATTAACGGTCCAGCAGGAGCATGTCTTTGGAACTTCCTTGCAGGTAAAGTAATTTTCCAGTGTTTTTCTCTAGTCACATTCATAGGAAATGATACAAGTTTCTTCTTTTGCCTTACTAAATACCTCTTTGATTTAAATACTTGTGAACACAATGAAGTTGGTGGTGAATTCACACCTATCAAAATAGAACTTCCAGGGAACATCTTGGTTTATTTTGTCTAGTCAGTGTTTAACAGGAGCTATGAATGCCAGCCTTTAGGCTTTATGCCATGGATAAAGGTATGTTTGCCCATACAATAAAGCCTAAGCATTCTGAAGCTGTTGGTGCCTGTGTTAGGCTCCAATCTGCCACGATGAGCCCAGACAGGTTGTCTTGTGAGGGACAGCCTTTCCTGGAGTCTCAGGCAGGTTTCAGCCACAAGGTACTAGGATGCAAGCAGTGCCTAGAATCTAGGCTATCAGCTCTTTTGTGATTTTCTTTGCTTGCAAATTACCTTCTTGGCTAGCAGAGAAAGAGATCGGGAAGTCCACAGATGATGTTCCACAGACTATTTCATCTATGAAGGGGTCTCAGGGCAGCAAATCCAATGGGTAGGGTCTTAAGGGGATTTTTGTAGGGTTAGGGTGTCTTGGAAATGGACCAATAATATAGGGGATTCTATTATTAACCAATCTACATGAGATTTTAGGTAAAAAGAGAACCAATTATCTAAGGAATTGAAAAATGGACCAGTAGAATTACAGAGAGATAAAGCAGGGGTTTGCAGAGGGGTAAAATATTTCTTAGTATTAGTCATTCTAAGTAAACAACTTCTTATCTAAGGAATTCTGTTCCATGGGGCTCTCTCTCGAGGGTCTGCCTTTTCTCCAGACAGGGTCTCTGCTCCCTCCACAGGTGTTTAGGCCATGCCTTTTTCTATCCCTTCTCTGCATAGTGCTCACTGATTCAGTAAGTCTTTTGATCAAAATATCTGTCTAGTTTTGATTTGATAATGTTGAATGCTTATTTCATTTTGTTGCAGGTGGATTTGTAGTACTTGCAGTCACCAGCTTCATGGCTGCTGTGAAACTTCATCACCTCACAGAAAGAATTGCCAATTTTCGGGAAAATGTCTTTCGGTTCATTATCTTAGAAGAACGCTTTGAAGAATGTTTTTGGATTTGTGTGGCAAGTGCCACAGCACATGCAGTGAATTTATTGCTAATAGCCATTAGTGGGATTCATTTCCCTAAAATAAAGACTAAAACAGAAGAAGTGAATGTTACAGCAGAAGATATCATGTACTAACAAATCTACACAAAACTATTTTGGTCAAGTCAACTGTTGTGACAGGAACAGCTTCTTGGCTCTTCAGCCTTTGTTTTGGATAGATGATTTATTTATAAACCTGAGTAAAGGTATCAGTACAATACCAGTGACTAGTATGTTTGTGGAAGAAAAAAAAGCTATAAATATCATTATTCTCAAAACAGACTGATATCTGCACTTTGGAGTATTTTAGAAAACTAAGGTAAAATATTTCATCAAACCAAATGTCTTCTTTATTTAGAAAGACAACATGTTTATCACAAATCTTTGAAACTATAAGGTTATTTCAAAACAGAAAGAATGTATATTTGGCATTTACTTTCACAGAATTATCTAGAGCATATTGGGAAGGACATATATGTTTGATGATGTTATAGAACATTGAAAAAGAAAACTTCATCATCTGTGAGACTAAAGTTAAGGGGCAGCAAAGGCTAAGTGTGTGTGTGTGAAATGTTTTTAAAACAGGCTCCACAAGGTTAGCAGGATTATGAGTGAAGCAGAAATTTGTGAGGGTGCCTCTGCAGTCAGTCCTACTAACCTGTCTTCTTCAAGACACCATGAGCCACTTTTTTTTTCAGGAGCACTAAAATTATTTTAAAATTTATTTTAAAAAATGTGAGAGATAGATGGAAAATTATGATGAGTCTAGAAAACTGTTACAATTTTAGCATAAAGGAGACTTAATAAAGCAGAAAGAGTTCCTATTTTATACCACCCTCTTACTTAACTGTTCTTTTAAATTTACTGGTGCTTTCACTCAGACTGTACCCCTGGGCCACAACTCCAGAAAGATGGTGCAATAGCCAGTACATGGATAGGCAGCAAACAAACCCAGGCTACAAAGGTGTCTTAAATGGTAACAACATAGCACTGCCCTGAAAACTGTCCACAGGGGCTTCTATGGTACCACCACCTTCCCCTTCCAGAAAATTCTGAGTGGCTTTGAGACAGAAAAACTTGAAGTGCCACATAATTACACAAGTAGAAAATGTAATACTTGTAATTTGTAATTGTTCTATGAACATGTATAATTTACATGTAATTACTGTACAGAAAAAATTACATTGTGGCATGTAACTTGGCTTTTACTAAATATAATTATCTTCAGGAGGTGAGAAGAAAGCAGATTCTTAAATCCTCCATATTGAGTGGTTGCTTTGAAACTGCTTTTCAGTAGTATTAATATGCACATATTGCAACATCTTTTCATACTGATAGTGAACTGCTTGATGGCCCCCAATTTTCCACCTCCTCCAAAAATATTATTGAATAAGAATCATGGGACTATTTAGGTGAGGACAAGATTAAAGATTTGTTGGAGTGGATTCCTAGGTAAGTCACAGTAGTTCTGAAAGCATCTGTAGAATGCAATGTAAACATGAAGTTAAAGGGGGGAAACTGGGCTGATTAGCATTGTAATTTCTTGGTTTGAATCAATTCAACAATGGAGTATATTCTGCAGTAAAGATCCAAGAGAAGATTTCTCTTACAGCAGACCTATGAAGCATCATTTTGGGATACTGTAGCTGTACAAGGTGAATAACCAAGTAACATTATCACCCAGTGACTGTGTTGCGACCTGTGAGAAAATAGTATTTTCAGAGTCAACAGAAGTATTGCCATGCATGAACTAAACTTAATGAAACAGATGTAAGGCTAAATTAAACTTTCAGCTGCACAGGTTGTCTGAGTTTAAGCACTGCTAAGATACACTGATAGGTCAATGCATGGAATATTTGCCCTCGGAAATTTTGTCTAGAGAAAAAAAGGCTAAATGCAGTCATACATATTTGAAATGTACAATTACAAAGCCCACCCTAGGGTTAACAATGGGTAGGTTTATCACTTAAACCTTTTCAGCTTTCCTTTGTACTTCATAAACTAATTTAAAAAAAATGTGTAACTTGATATATATAGTCTACTTTATTTACATATTTTTATTATGCTTCACATAGTGTATCTGATCATATGCATGCTCAACATGTGGAAATGAGTACTTCTCTGGGGGCACTTCTTACCTTGGAAAGAAGGTAGATCTGAAATCCCAGATGAGAACATTTATGAGTAATATCTGCCCAGAATTTAAAAGACATTATGGGTCCAATCCCATAAAATTAAAGACAACTTCATATATCCCAAAAATACCCAAGTAATTTGTATGTGCAGAATAATATATAGAAACAACATGAATGTAGAGAAGCTATGGAGTTATGGAGTTCAAAGAACTAAAAAACTGTTCATTGTATCCAAGAGCCTTGCCAAAATAAATGAAGCTAAAAATTAATTACCACTTTGATTCTTTAAATAATATTATGTTTTTTATATTATAATATTATATCATTTATATATAATATTATGTTTAAAAAATGCATTTTTTTACAAGATAAATCAAATTGGATGCAATTTCCCTCAGTCAATTTTCTGAGTGCTGCTGTCCTAAATAAAACGTTATTTGTCTCTGTACCACTTCATGGAAAAAGCTGCAAGGTGGGAAGTACAACGGACTCCTAGAGAACAGGCCCAACTCCTCCTACATCATGTTCTGCTCGTCTAACAGTGTAACTGCACTTATAATTGTATGGAAAAGCAAACATTGTTATACATATTGTCATTAGGTGTCTTATTTTCACGTATTTAAATGAATTACTTAAAATCTATGCTTTACACTTCAGGGGTAGGGAAAGAAAAAAACAATGTCTGAATCCCATGAAATTAAAGTCCAGTGAATGTTCAATGCTCTTCAGACTGACAATACAGTAACTGACAGCAAAACTCCAAGCAGTTATTTTCCATGCAGTGCTTTTGCTGAGCATAAATCTACTCCTAATATTACAGCGATGTCCCTGTATTCTGTTGTGAATTTTCCTGGCAGAATATAACCACAATTATTTTCACTGGATTGTTGGGGTTTTTTTTCATTTACCACATTTTTATTAACTTTTATATTTTCAGCCTGAAATTGTTTGTGCTTTCTCGTAGCAAATAACGTGCGTTTGCAATAAAGTTTTATTTTTCCTAAACAACTTACATTTTAATCTTCAATATGCAAATTAAGTATGCAGTATGCAGACTAGGGCTGCCGAAGTCTGTGAGAGAAGTACGACCACCTATCTAGAACATGCCACGAGAGGGCCAAAACGCGCAGTGAAGCCGAGCCGCGCCGCCGCATGAATCCGGGATCACCAAGAGGAAAGCGCGGCTCGCCTTCCCCGGGATCCCCGCTCGGGAGCGCTCCGCCGCCCCGCCCTCCATTCCGGCCCGGCGGCGCCGCCTGATGAGGCGCTGTGCGCGCCGGGCCCGCCCTGCTGCCCTCACTCCCTGCTGGCCTGCCTTCCTGCCTTCCTGCCTTCCTTCCGTGCTGTGCCCGGTGCCATGCTGCTGCCCTGCGTGCGGAGCGTGGCTGCGCGCCGCCTCGCCCGGGACGTGCCCCGGGCCTGCAGCTGCTCGGCGCAGGGCCCCTCACCGCGGGGCTACAGCCGCGGCGCGGCCGGGAAGGTGAGGGCCGGGGGGAGCCGGGCCGGGGGTTGCGTGTCCCTTCCTCCGCTCGGCCCCGCGGCTCTCGGCCGAGCTCCCCGTGTGCTCCCTGGAGCTCAGTCAGGAGCGGGCCGCTCTCTGCTGCTCTTAGGTGTACCAGACTGGAGGTCTGCACTGGCGGGGAGAAGCTCTTTTGTACTTAAGGTTACTGATTGAAAGAGTTTTTGGTTTTATGTGATCGGCAGAATTGTTGTAAGTTCGGTTATGTTGTAAGTTCGGTTATGTTGTATCTGATTTCTTTTTCACACTTTAAAGTAGTTGTAGTCCTGGTTTACTGAAGTGTTACTCTGTGCATCACATTAGATAAATTCAAAAACTGAGATAAATACATACAGATGTAGCAGTAGTTTGAACAGTGCTTGCTGCCTCTCTGATGGGTCTCTAAATTTTGCGTTGTTTATATTAATGCATGTCCTCTTCTAGGGTCTTGTTCTGGGAGTCTACTCTAATGAAAAGGATGATGGTGCTGCCCAGTTGACTAGTGCAGGAGATGCTTTTGATAGGCTTGTGTCTGGAAAGCTGAGAGCACTTCTGTCCCTGTAAGTGTGTGATAAGCTTCTGAAATGGACTAAAGTACCTACAAATACTAGCAGGAATTATGTTGGGGTTTTTTTCATTATTACTGTCTGTGTCCATATCACTGTCAGGCTGATATTTGCTTTGACAGTTTGGAGGGGAACTCCCATGATAAAACCAATCACTTAGAAAACATGCAAAAATTTCATGGGACCTGTTCTCTGCTCTGAATCAGCACAGAGCCAGACATCCCAGTGCATGTGTGGCACACTGTGTGGTCATGGAGTAAATGTAGTACTGTAAGGCTTATCACAAGTAAGGCCTTCTGTATTGAAAGAATCTTTTTGTGTCCTAGATGTGGGCCACCTTTGAAGAAAGGCAAAACACGCATATTTCATGGTTTGCATCAGGTATGAAGTTTGTGGTTCTGTATGCTAGTTGATTGGTGTGTGAAGTTTGTCCTTGCATCTAATTTTGCACTGAGTTCACTGCTGTACTTGTATAAATGGTCTGCTCTTCCCTTGTCTGGACTGTTTCAACTCCTGTTCTGCACTGCCCATGTTTGCATAGCCTTGTGCACAGTTCTGTACTCCCTCCACCGTGCTGCAAATGGGGAGGATGTGAGCAAGTCTGCTCCAAAGGTTCTGTACTCTGAATTGCTTCTTCCTGAATCAGCTGAAGCATGGCAGTTTTGGATCTGACTTCTGTGTCTCCTGTGCCCAGGAGGGGTGAATGTGTGAGGAGTTACTGATAGGTGCAAAGACCTTCCAGACCTGACAGTTCTAACACAAGGTAGTCCCTTCATAGGCTTTTGTCAGAGGTTTTAAGTCAGGTGCTTGAAACCTCTGAAAACAAAATATGGGACTGTTCTCCAAGCAGGACTTTTGTCTGCACATGATAGATCACAAGGGTATAAGATGAGGATTCATCTGCTCAAAGTCAGGCTTTTGGTGTCATCTGAGAAGCTGGGATAGACCTAATGCATATATGTGAAGCTGACCAATATGGAATGATTTGCGCCTTTTTGGAGTCCTAGCTAAGGCCTAGGCAGGCATGTGATGTGACGCTAGGTGTTCCTGTCTAAGTAACTGAATCTTACATTAAAGCTATTTAAATAATCTGAAATAAATCCATTTTTAGTGACAACTACCTACCACATATAAATTCTGTGTGGACACCCCATGCAGGTGACACTGGACTTGGTAAAAAGGCTCTCAGAAATTTCATGGAAGTTGAGTGCTCTGAAGGTCCCATTATCCCAGTTCTGCATACAGGATGGGCTCTGAAGTGAGTAGCAAATCTCTGCAAAAGACAAGAGAATGTTAACTGGTATCACTGATTTTCTGCAAAGCTAATACAAGTTGCAGCATTTTGTGGACTAAAAGACTTTATACTACAGTGTAACAGTTTGAAAGCTGATTGTTAGAGGCTGACAGAGATGGAAGGGAAAGCCTAAGATTAACTTAATTTTTTTTCTTAAGAGCTATAGGAACATTATATATGTTCACATATATAGCTTTAAGTTTTATACAAATTTGACTTCACTCTTAAAGGCTCCTTTAATCCTCATTACTTCTTTTTTCCTTCCACTTGCTTGCAGCTTATAAGGCAAGTATGTAGTCTGCTGTGCTACATTGTTTTCCTGAGTTCTGGAGAGGTGTACCTCTGTGCAGCTTTGGTTTGCTACCTGGCAAATCCAGGCAGCAGAGCTCCTGATGTGAGCTAACACATTGTGCTTTTGAAGTGATTTTATTTTCTTGAACATTATACTGTGTCAAAAAAAGGTTAGAATTCTCCAGATAAGTTCTGTCATTTCTTACAGCTTGAAAACTGCATCTGCTTTCCAAGGACTCTTAGGCTTGCCCTTGGGAGTATCAGATTTACCATGTGTTGAGTGTAAAGCCCTGTCTGCTATGTGCAGTGCTCGTGTTTATTAACTGGACAAAAGAATAACTGACTGCATTCCTGTTGCAAATAATTGGGAGCACAGGACAGCAGCACCATGCAGACACTCTTAATGAAAAGTGCCTGATACAGGAAAAGTACTGAATGTATTTTAATGCTATGTTTGGTTTGATTTGGAAAGTAAAGTCTTTTTAACAACTCTGGTGTGGCTGTAACAATAAGGAAAGTGAATCCATTTGTGTGTTGGCTTCATCTAGGACTTTCCAAGTGTGGCAGTAGTTGGCTTGGGTAAGAAGAATGCTGGAATAAATGAACAGGAAAACTGGAATGAAGGCAAAGAAAATATTCGTACAGCTGTTGCAGGTGAACTATTTTTTAAATGTTTTTTAAAAGCAATTGCAGTTCTGCAGCATGTTCCACTTGTCCAAGTCTAGGTATGCCTTTGTTTTGAAAAGCACAACTTACTGCATAGTTTGGTTAATGCATTTACTTGTCACTGATACTTATGTAAATTTTTCTTAGTGAGCAAGGAGTTATCAACAATGTAAATCAAATCTGAAGACAGGTAACTGCAGTTATTTATATCAAATAACTTTCCTAAACACTGTGATATTGAAAAGGCACTTGTCTAATTAGTATTTTGGAACCAGGGAGCATCACCAGTTCACATTATGGTCACTCTGTACTTAAGCACATATATTTGCTTCTGCCACTTATTTCATAACTGAGATACTTGTGTTATAAACACAAACATATCTTTCACAACATCAGTACTATGATTCATTATGTTATCTGTTGAAGACAGAAGAGGGCTTATCTTAAACAAGGATGACTGCTGCATCTTAAGTGTATAAAATAAGAATTAAGAGTTCCCACTGAAGACTTTTATAGTCTGTGATTGGATGACACCTATATGTCCGAAGTGCTAGCCTGTGGCTCCCATTAACATTTTTAATTAATGTTCACTTTGTAGCTGACATAAAACATTATTAAATTACTTGGGAACATACTTGGGAAATAGAATTTATAGAATGCATAGTTTATAAAAGGGTATATAAACTCATCTGGAAGAAAAGCACAGTCATATTCTTGGTAAAAATTAAATTATGACAAATTTCTGATACCTGTAGATAGTCATAATTCATAGCACTCCAGAATAATAGAGCCTTGCTTTGCTATAGAATAAGCTTTAAGGAGTCAGAGCAACTATGATATTTCCTTTTTTATTTTTGCAAAACATTTTAATAATTATAATTCATCAGCTAATATTTATAGTAAAAATTTGCTAGTATATGGTCATTCACATTTTTAATTCTTCTACTGCATGACCTCTTTGACTGCCTTACTTATAAACGCAGATGTCTTGAGTTAAAATTATTTTTTTCCTTGCAATGTCCCACTGATCACCTCAGACACCTGTTTCTGTGCTATGTTTTTCAGTTGGCTGCCGGCAGATCCAGGACCTGGAGATCCCTTGTGTGGAAGTAGACCCCTGTGGAGATGCACAAGCAGCTGCAGAAGGTGCTGTCCTTGGATTGCATGAATATAATGAGCTGAAGCAAAAAAAGAAGCCTGTAGTTACTCCTCAGCTTCATGGAAGGTGATGGCAAAGGAAAGCTTGCCTATTTATTCATTTGCTTGTTTGCTTATTTATAAAACTGTATGCATGGCATGCTTGTGCATGAGAAAAACAAAAGTGAAAGAATAGGGCTAGCAACAATACTCTCCTTAACTCCTACCCATTTGAATTTCCTGAAATATTTTACATCTCTGGTATATTTATAGTGTTTGTTCCATGTGTTTTGATGCCATATTAGAGGTTAAGGGTAAATAAATGCTGCTTCATAGAAAAGAAGGACCAGGGTAAAAATAAAAGTAAAAGCTACCTGAAGAAATGTTGTGATATAGGAGGACTTCTGTTGGTATTGTGTGCCAGAATTGTGGAGAAGTATTTCAAACTCCATAAATGGATAAATCCTTTGGAGAATCAGGAAATGCTAGCGGACACCAGAGCAATGCACTATGGATATATTTTACATAATTCGTTATATTTTCATTCACAGAGTATAATGCAAGAAGAGAAGCCTGGGTTCTTCTGGTCTCTAAATAGACATCACTTACTGAGAGCAGAAAGTAGAACCAGAACTTTTGGTTTCAGAACAATTATCACTTGGACTTGGGATGTTCTATATAGGATATTCTGTCATGCAGGGGAGAGGTTTTTCCTCTATGTACTTTAAACAGGAACAAGTTCTTCCTTACAAAGAAGTTAGTGAAATAAAGTGGAAGTCTCTTGATGAAGCATGTCTTGATAAGTATTATGTAAAATAAACACTCTTCCTATTTTGTAGCATGGCAGATAGTTTAGAAATGGATTAAATTTGTATTAAATAAACATTTCCTGAAAACATGGATGGTCCTATGACCAGTTATGGAAGTAATTTTTTTATGTAGCAATTTAGGTTGGAAAAGACTTCTGGAGGTCATTCGGTCCAGCTCCAACTTGGAATAGGGATAATGTGGGCATTACATACAACATTAAAGCTTGGTCAGATTTGCCAGGCCTTTATTTAGTCCACATTTTAATATCTCCTGAGTTGAAAATTCCACACCCTCACTAGACCATCTGTTCTAGTGCTTAACTACACTCATAGTGATTTCTTTTCTTTGTGTCCTTTTCCATCTTTTCTTGTTGAATATTGAGATTGTTGTCTGTTACTGTCTTACTGTGCAGCTCTGCGATGTGTCTGTGTACAGACACTCCTACTTTTGTTCATATTTTCTCAATTGATCTGCAAGAATTTCTATGTGAAAACCTAGCCAAAGTCAAGAAAAAGCACAGAATCATTTAGACTGGAAAAGACCTTTAAGATCAATTACACCCACTGTGGTCCTCTGTGACAAACACTCTCATCACAGAATTTAGTTAAGTTGGTCAGGAATTTTTCCCAGATGTAAAATTATGGTTCCCAGTGACCATCATGTCCTTCATATACCTAGAAATGGCTTTCAAAATTACTTTCTGTGCAAACTTCTAAGGAATTAGTCTTGGATAACTGGCTTGTAGTTCTCTATATCCACCTTGGCATTTTTAAAGATATGTATTTGTCCTATTCAGTCATCAGGGACCGCATTCAGTTACACCTTTTAAACTGAAAGAGCCCAGAGTTGCAGTGATGCCAGCCAGATCCCTCAGAACCCTCAGATATGTGCTGCCTGCTACCAAGGACTTGTGTATGTCCATCATCCTTAAGCTAAATCCTAAGTCTCTCTTCCTGTCCTGTCCTTCTTCCTCAAACTCTGCTGCTGAGCACAAAGAACCGGGGGATCTGGAAGCAGATCTTCATAATTATTAAGGCTGATGCAAAGCCATCATTGAGAAATTCAGTGTTCTCATTGTTCAGTAGGTTGCCTGTACCCTTGAGCAAATGAACAGTGTTATTCCTGCCCTACGTTTTGCTGATGATGTACCTGTTGAAGTCCTCTAAGTACTTTTCCCACTTCTTGCCAGTTTCAGTGTCAACTGACGTTTGGCTTCTTCATTACATCCTTCCATATCTAGACAATAATTTTATATTCCTCTATCATTGTCCTCTTCTTTTTAGAGGCAAAATCCTGTTCAATGCATTGCTTTGTGATAAGTTATAAAGTAAGTTGTCTCAGTAAAATGAAAGGTTTTGTACTGGTTGTCTGGCAAAGTAACCAGAGAGACTTCCCCATTTCCTACACAGGAAGCTCTGTGAATGTTTGCTCTGTTATTTGTTAGCGTTATTTGCCTTGAGTGCACTGGGAAATGAGATCCAAATTCCACTCTTACCACATAATCATATTTCAGTAAAGGGAAAAACAGAATTGGGGACTTTATATGGTAAATGGAAACTTTCAAGGCTGTTAAAAGTAATGTGATTACAAACTTCTGAAAGGGTATTAAAACTTGAGTTTAAGGATTGAAGCCAATCTTTGGTTAGTAAGGATTAGGCTAAGGCCTAATGAATTGGATAGATAATTTTACATCTGTCTACTCTTGGATTCTCCTAGCTTTCTCTGAAGAATTTGGCACTGACTAGAACCAGAAATTAGTTACTAGACTAGAGTCCTTGTAGTAAGATATTTTTAATTGCTCCTAGTTAATGATACTGCATTTTAAGAAAGAAAATATGTGAATGCTGACAACATCTTATTTTTCCAAATGTCTGTAATTGTGATCATTTTGTGTTGTTGTTTAGTGCTGAAAGTGAAGCCTGGCAAAAAGGTGTTATCTACGCTGAGGGGCAGAACCTTGCTCGGTACCTTATGGAGGCTCCAGCTAATTATATAACTCCAGTCAAATTTGCTGAACATATTGAACAGAAGCTCAGAAGTTTCAGCAATGTAAAGGTCCACATAAGGTAAATTCCACCGAAATGATTCCTCTGTGGGGTAGAGGACCATAACAGTAAGATAAGATACCTTCCAGGTTATTCAAATCTGAAGTTATTCAAATCTCATTTTCCCTTTGCTACTTCAAATGACAAAAGTGGGGAGAAGGTAAGAGGGGTGCCCAGACTGCAGGATGTTCTCAAGGCTTAAGTGAGCTGCTGGTTTGCAGAGGAAGCAAGATACTGTGATGCAGTAAAATCCTTAGCTGTCAATTAGTCATGCAGTCAATTACTGATTAATTAACACATGTGCTGTGAAAAGAAGCATCAGTGAATAGAGAGCTAATATTAAGTACCTTTTGTTTTCTTCCCAAGTGGGTTTTTTACATACTTCTGTTTTTCTTTGTGTGGATGTGGTAATAAAACATCTTCTATTTATTGCTGTTACTGTTGGGATTTTTTAAATAGCTTTTTAAAATATGAGATGAAGCCATAAAAGCCCTTGCAAGTGAATTTGCACAGCTGTTGCTTCCTGCCCCTGAATTTCTACTTTCTGCTCTATAGTGGAAATGGTTGTCCAAAGTGTTGAAGGCTATTTTGTTGACAAGCAAAAGACTGGGGGAATCTTGCTAGCAGAAAGCTAAATGTAACCTGCTGCAATATTGTTATTTCACATACCTTTAGCATTTGCAGTCTCACAGGCAAGTGAAAGATCAGTGTTTCTGATGTAGAAGCTGTAGACAAGCTGTTGTTTTGTTGGGTTTTTTTAAACAAGACAAAAAAGAGCAACTTTGAGGAAGTATTTTTGTGCTTCACCAAAAATGTAGTAGTGGTTGGATTTAAACTACTGTTTCCAAAATAACTAAGTAAAATTAAATGGTTTGTGTACAAACCTTCAAGAATTATGAACTCTTAAAAAAACATCACCTTGGTCAAAGTGTCCAGTTGAAAAAAAGCCCCAAAACTAATACATATTTCTATTGCAGACAGGAGTCTTGGATAACAACACAAGAGATGGGTGCATTCCTGAGTGTAGCTAAGGGTTCAGCTGAACCTCCCATCTTCCTGGAGATTCACTATTTAGGGAGTGCTAATACAGATGACTCCCCGTTGGTATTTGTAGGAAAAGGAGTCACGTTTGACAGGTATGTATGCTTGTATGCTAGTATTTTAATTACTAGAGGGAGAAAATGCTTTCCTGTTATTTGTATGCAACAGGGAGATGGTTTTTCTTTGCTCAACGTGTCTTCCAATGCCATTCCACTAACTTGCATTATATAGTAGCTTGCGCTGTCTTTTTTGGCAATGAGACATCAGTTGTCCGAAGTAGGAATTAATATGCCATCATCTTGTAAGGGGAGGGAAAGAAACTAAAGAAGGTGTTGTTTATTTACTTGCCATGAGCAAACCTGTGGATGAAGAATTTGCATGTTTCGAATTGCGGTATGTCACTAGACATCTAGATGATGCTTAAAGAAGTAAAAAATAGTTCATTCTTTGCAGCAGTTCCTTGTAACTACTTTCCATGTCACATACTTCTGAAGAATTTATCAGTCAGTTCCCCATCCATATGTTGATTTTTACCAAGTGTACTATTTTGTTAGTTTTGTGCACTGCTATTATAAAGAGCAGTGAGTTACTCCACTGCATTTTACCTGGATTTTTATGGTTTCCTAATTATGAGGAAGTAATATTATATCTGAAATGAAAGCCCAGATACCTTGCTTTCAGTACACTTATTAGAGCTGCAGAAGTATTTGGAGCACCAGGTCTAGCATTTACTGATATTTGGTGTTAACACATACTGATGGAAAGAACATCATCAGTGTATGTGACATCAAACTTGAGCTGTTTGTTCCAGTGGTGGCATTTCACTGAAGCCGTCATCAGGCATGGATGCAATGAGAGCAGATATGGGAGGAGCAGCAACTGTCTGTTCAGCCATTGTGACAGCAGCAGCTCTAAATCTACCTTTGAACATAATTGGTAAGTGTTTTTGTGTGGAGAATCCAAAAAACTTAGTACTTTTCTAGTATTAGCAATGGTAAAAGCCATGTACAAACATCATGGACTCTTGCATGTCTACTTCTCTCATTCCCTTGCTCAACCTCTCTTCCATTTTTACTTGCACATCAAAAAATTATTATTCTTTATTTGAATAAAATATTGGAACACCAAATCAAGACTTTTAAAGTATGATTTTTAGATCTTAAGTGAGAAATGTTTGTCAATAAAGATACTTTAAATGAGTCTTGGTCAAGTCCCAATCCTTCATTACAAGAAGGAATGTGCATCTCTGTAAAAGAAGTTAGAATGAAAAGGAGTCAGGAGTGCCGAGCTACCTCCATGAGGGCGTGCCACAACTGAACAGGAAGAGGCATCAGCTCTAGTTTCCTCAGGTGAATGTCTCAGCAGAAAACTAAAACAAACCAAACGAGTCTGCCTATACCGTTATGTATGTGCAATGATTGTTTTTTTCTGAAAAAAAGTTGATTTTTTTCTGCAGAGGTAAAATTTAATGAATTGATTCAGACACTGTGGCAAGACCAGCTGGCAGTGACATGGAAAGTGGTCTAGGATAAGTTTTAGTTTGAGAAACTCGACTTTGAGTTACTTGTTACTTTAGTCACTTCTATGCTTCAACCGGGAGAGGGCAGTGACGCCCACACCCATCCTCACGGTGTTCCTCACCAAAGTGTGCGATGAGGAGGGCTGGCAGTGGAGCCTGTCTGTACATCATGCCACTGAAAAGTGTTTTTGGACCTTGTGCCAGGTGCAGGTTTTCCCTAGGAGTGGTGGAGTGCTTTTCATTCCATGATCCCAGTCATAGTTGCAGTTTTGACGCTGAGCCTGTTTTTTGCTTATTTCTAGTTGTTCTTGGTACAGCTGGAGTTACGTGACAAGTCCTTGGACCACTCTAGACATTCTACAATGAGCAGAGCTTGAATGGCTTGGAGTGGCTATTTGAAAAGTTTTTAATTTCAGAAAGAAAGGTGTTTACATGTGAATAATTGTATATATGAGAGACATAAAATAATATTTATTGCTCCTCTGATACCACTTGTCTGGGAAAAATGTAGAAGAAAACCCTAGAGGTAGTGTAGGTGAGAGAGCCTGGTGTTGCATCATGCAGAGGAGTTTCCCTGATGGAAAACTGGACCATGTGTCTTTCATTAACTGGGAAAATTTGGATTTTAATTTCAAAATTACACTTGTACTGTGTTCTTAAGGAGGTGTTTGGAGTTCATCTAGGTAGGTTTTTTCTACAGCTTTTCTGAGAGCAAAACTAGTAATTAACTTTTCTTTTTGTCTCTAAGGTTTGGCACCCCTCTGTGAAAATATGCCAAGTGGTAAGGCAAACAAGCCTGGAGATGTAGTTAGAGCCAAGAATGGAAAAACGATACAGGTATGCATGTGGAAATTTGGGTTTGAGTACTTTTAGTGAACTGGTTTAATCAACCAAGTTCAGTGCAGTCAGACTACATTTGAAAAAATCCCGTAAAGATAAGCAGTGCAAATGTACTATTTTTAAAATTGTAAGAAAAATGTTACTAACTAGAAATTGCTATCATAGGACTTTTTTCAAATACAGATTGGAGATGGGACATGTGTTATAAATTGCTAGGAAAAGCTGCAAAGTAAGGTCATTTATTGAATTGCTGGAAAAGCTTGTTTGGCACAGGAGATTGTTACAATGCTCATAAATACAGGCTCTTAGTCCGAATAAATAACATTAATTGCTTCCAGCAGACCCTTCAGGACAATTCCTTGCTATCTGCAGTAAGACATCAGCATAAGACATCAGTTTCCTGCTGATGTAACCAAGGTCTTTACACTGCCAAAATGCTCAGTACAGTCAAAACTCTGAGTCACAGGGGCTGTTGATTCAAAGGAGCTTGCCAAATCAGTACCTGTATTTATTACAAATGGTTCCATACTCGTCTAATAGATTAAATTCTAGGAAAAGAAATAAAGTAATTGTGCTGTAGATCACTGATTTAATGCAGTAGATGGCTTTATTTTTGTCTGCATTTCTGTGATTCTGCCACTTTTGACTTGCTGAACCTTCCATTTCTTTAACATTAATCTCTGAAAACTGAGTTCAGTCACCCTCTGATTTGAGGGGAAAAAGACTGGGCATGTATTCCCCCCACCAAGAAGAAATCTTCAAGAAAGTGCTGGTAACTCCAAGCACAAGATGCAGCCTGTGTGCTCCCCTGAGACACCTCTCCAGACACTTCTGAGGAGCCAGCAGTACAGAGACCCAGCATGCAGAGGAGGTTGTAGTGCTGAAAGATGACTTACCTCAGCTACAAATAGCTCTTACTTTATACACATAACTATGTATCAACACTGTATTTTTTTTCTTTTTTTCAGTGTAGTTTGAGTAAATTTTCATTACCTGAAGTTTCTAGGGCCTCTATCCAACAGCTGATTAAGATATGTGAGAAATACATCAGTGAAAGAGACGTTTACAGTACTTTATCTGTTTATTTACTGATTTTGCCTTTGAAGGTAGATAACACAGATGCAGAAGGAAGACTGCTGTTAGCTGATGCTCTCTGCTATGCCCACAATTTTAAAGCAAGGGCTATTGTGAATGCTGCAACATTAACAGGTAAGCAGTGTCCATTCCCTGCTCATTTTGAAGTCAGTTTTGTGTTACTCATTAGTTGGGCTGTGGATTAGTTGTGCTGTGTATATAAACCCAACCTTAATTCAAAGGCAACTGAAATGATTTTACATGTTTCAGGACAGCAGCGAGCACAGCTTGTGTGTCTCTGGAGTGGGGAGGGGGCATGCAGGGTACATGCTCGGCAGGAGATGAAGTTGGGTCGGTGTAGTATCCTTTTAGAGAACTGCCTGGAAAATTATTCCAGGCTCGAGCCTTTCAGCTCTGTTCTCTGAAACATTTCTCAGGGTGATAAGTTGTTTTTCAGCTGAAGGCCAAGAATCCTTTCCCAGGAAAGATAAATTGGTCAAAACACAGAGGAATTAATAATAAAGATAAAGACACCTGTTTGCTGTTAACAGACCCTGGGAATGGGGTGTCTTCTCTCTGGACCAATCATCTTTATTCTGTTCTTATTGTTGCGAGTCGTGCTACTTAAACAGTGAGTTTTCTGAATAAACTTCATCTTCTTCTCGCCTTCTCTTTCATCTCGAGAATGACCGTGTGACTGTGTCTCTTTACTCCACTGCAACTAAAGGGTTAACACCCTAACACCGCAGTCACAAGTCGGCTCAGCCCAGCTGGAACCAAAAGTAGGGAAGTGTTTCCCTATGCTTCTTCCATCTCTGAGCTGAACCCTCACAGCTCCCAGGCCTGTGTGATGCAGAGGTAGTAATATGTCATGGCTTGCTGAGTGCCTGAGCTCTGACCTAGCCCGTGCCAGTTCTTCCATCCTGAGAGCTAGCTCAGGCTCCATGATGACAGGAGAGTCGATATCATTCCCCAAGAATTCTGAAGTACCTCCTATTTTTTGTGCAGTTTGCATAATTTCAGGCATTATGAAATGTGTTTTAGTTGTTTCATCTCTACAGCTGTATAATAATGAAGTTGTAAATTTAAATTTAAAACCAGAAATTGTCTATCCAGCTCATAAACTCACTAACAAGCTGTCATCAATGAGGTGACTGTAGCTGAAATAAAAGCAGACACAGAAGAGTAATTCAGATAGAACTCCACTGTGTTGCTTAATTAATATGCTAAGCAAAATAATTATGCTTATAAAGATTTCCTGCTAGTGCTTTAAATTATGGTCTATCAGTTTTACCAGTTCAAATGCTATGGAAAATTTCAATTGACAGAAGGGAAATGGTTTTAAGATTGTTGGCTTGTATAGAAGTATTCCTGTCTGGGATCCTTGGGCCCCAAGCATGAAGAAGGAGGGTTCCCATAGAAATTTCTTTGACATATTTTGCTAAACTACCTGGTTTTTTTTTATCTCACTGAGGACTGACTGTTGGTATTAGAGAAGTAGTTTTGGGGCATCAAGTAGATAAATATCTAATCCTGTGGTTTAATATTTTGATAAGGATTATTTTAATAAATTAAATATTTAATAAAGTAAATTTACATATTGTCGCTGTGGTTCGNACCTAGCCAGCAGTTTTTTATCTCTATGAAATTATTCTCCGTGGGGGCCTTTCTAGGGATTCAGGGAGATTGTCTGTTTTGGGAGCACTTTCTGCTCCATCCACAACATATGATATGCAAAAGTCTATATAAGTGAAATTCACAAAAGAGAAAGTATCAGCTCAAAAATTATAGAGGCCTATAAACTGGAAAAAGTCCATTCACTTGTATTTTCTACATAAAAATACTCTCTAGGTTTTTTTACTGGATACTGTTATTGTTTAACATTATCTTAGAACTATTTCTAAGAAACATCAATCTGAAATCAGAAAATTTAGTTTCATGGGAGACAAAATACAATTTTTATGATTTCTTGTGTTTTTTAGAATATATAAATGTTTTAAAAATGTTCATACTATCAAAAATCTCAGTGTACTTAAGTCTTCAGGTTTTGCAGTCTGATAAATTCATGCTACTAATAATGAGAATTAAAAATGGAAAGTTCTGTGAGGAGTCAGGATGTAGGGAATAGCTCAGTTCTGCCTTTGTCATATAAACTAGAAGGTGTGTTTCTTTAGGTGCCATGGATGTTGCATTGGGATCTGCTGCAACTGGAGTGTTCACAAATTCATCTTGGCTTTGGACTCACCTCTATGAGGTAGGCTACCTGCATTACTGTTAAATCATAATAGTAATAATTCAGTGATACCTTATTGAAAAGTTAGTACATTATTCAAAGTCTATGCAAATCTGAAAGATGTTACTGCATTTTGAAATTTAAGAGAAATTATGTCAGTGCTATATTTACTTGAAAATTACGTTGACTAATAATTACTAGCTATTCAGTGAGCTGTAATATCATACACCAAACATCTCAAGGATCCGCATGTTCTGATAACTCACTGCATATGCATAAACTCTGGACTACTGGCAGTAATTAGTTCATGTTAAAAAGATAATTGATCTTGCTTAACAAGACAGAGACATAAATTCAGAGAGGCCTTGTGAGTGCCTGAAGTGCAGTGGATCAAGGAAGCCTCTAAGGGGAAGGATTTCTGTTGTCAGGGAGAAGGAAAAACAGATATAAAAAGTAGTCTTTTGATGTTGTCTTTTGGCTAACACTAAAGTACCTAAAAAAGAAGGGTTACCTGTTTTGTTTTGCAAACCATGTATTTCCAGAAACCTAATATCTTGGGCTGAAGATTTTTAGATTGATAAAACCTGAACAAAAAGAAGCATGCATGAAAACAGGGATTACAAGTGCAGTTAAAAAAAATTGCCCAAAATATAATTGTTTCTTTTTCAGGCCAGCATTTTGACAGGGGACAGAGTTTGGAGGATGCCTCTTTTTGAGCATTACACAAAACAAGTCACAGACTGTCTTCTTGCAGATGTGAGTAACATTGGAAAGTACAGCAGGTAAGATGAACCAATACCTTCCATGTGCCCCTTTCTTTCAACCTATTTGTTTAATATTTGTGCTGTTATGTGTGTGTTAACAAAAATACATCTTTGTTTCCCACAGAGCTGGAGGAGCATGCACAGCTGCTGCATTCCTGAAGGAATTTGTGACTGCCTCTCACTGGGCTCATTTGGATATAGCTGGGGTGATGTCCAACAAAGATGAGGTGCCATATCTTCGGAAGGGCATGGCAGGGCGACCCACGAGAACGCTTATTGAGTTTGCGGCTCGATTAAGTAAAGACAGTCACAATGCCAAATAAAAATACTTGTTCTAAAATCATCCACTCTGCCTTAAGGAAAAAAAATCTTAAAGGTATCATTCATAAATGAATGCTCTAAGCATATTTTCACCATGGCAATTAACTAAAAATGCATTTTTTAAATTATTACTTGGGTAAGAATATCTCAACTTTGAGATTTGCTATCCCATACCATATTATGTTGCTTAAAATAAAAATTCCTCTGTTTGAACTATTGAAATATTTAATACCAAAACCTCATAATGAAGATTGAGACACCTATTTTATATGTAAAGTAAGCATAATTATTGTAAACAATAAATACCTTAGTTGGATGAGAGTTTTGATTGAGAGGGAATAAACAATAGATGATAGATGTACCTCAGTTTTGGGTGAACTGTAGATGATGTCAACAGTAACTCTGCAAAGTTGTTCATAAAAACACCATCCTGGTATTTTGTCCTTAGAAAAACTAAAGTGCTTTTGGTATGTACTGAGGCAGAAATTATGCTGTGTGATTGGCATTAGCATGGCTGCAGCACAGAATTATGTATTAAGTTATAAATATGTCAAGAAGAGTGTATATTGTAGCTTTTTTACAGAAAGCCAGTGAGTGCAAGTTAGTGTTTGTGTGTTTTTTAGAGGCACCTGCCCTCATCTCACAAGGTTTTTGTCATCCTGATAGTTCCCCTTTTCCTGGTGTGAGGTGGCCACACTACTAACAGGAACATTTTTTCCAGGATCAATTCAAACCTCAAACAGACTTGACACTTAAAATCTGGGGCGAGGTTTTCTTGACAATTTGGGGGATCCAAGGTTTAGGGTGGGGTTTTGGGGTTTTTTGTTAAATGCTGTTGTGGAACAAGTGATGCTGAAACAGTGCTTACCCAGGCTCACACCTGTGAGACAGAGGCAGGGCCAAGGCTGGAGGAGGAGGGTCCCTCTGCAAAGGATGGCTTTGCTGTCTCTGCTTGCCTTGTTCTAGCAGGGCAATGGTGTCCTGGGCTGGAGAGGGAATAGTGTGGCCAGCAGCTTGAGGAAGGTGATCTCCTTCCCACCTCCTCTGCCCTAGTGAGGCCATTTCTGGAGTGCTCTCATGGAGTTACTGGAGAGGGTCCAGCAGAGGGCTATGAGAGGAGGATGGAGCATCTGGAACATCTCTTATGAGTAGAGCCTGCAAGAGCTGAGTCTGGTTAGTCTGGAGAAGGGTAAAAAGGGTGTCCTCAATACATTAAAGTATCTCTTAGGTGCCAATGAAACAGTGCCAGGTCGAGGAGCCACGGCCATGACCTAACCCACACACAGCAGTTGTCCGGGCC